>VZTO01008832.1:0-12221 GCA_013400615.1 Syrrhaptes paradoxus | reverse complement strand
ATTTAGACTAGACATTAGGAAGAAATTTTTCATTCTGAGGGTGGTGAGACACTGGTACAGGTTGTCCAGAGGAGCTGTGGATGCCCCATCCCTGGAGGTGTTCAAGACCAGGCTGGATGAGGCTTTGAGCAACCTGGTCTAGTGGAGGGTGTCCCTGCCCATGGCAGAGGGGTTGGAACTTGATCTTTAAGGTCCTTTCCAACCCAAATGATTCTATGAGATCAGATTAAAGCCCCATTCTTAGCCTTTGTTCTGAATAATTCACTTCTAGATTTTTGCATGTGATACAAAGAAAGAAATTACTGTTTATAGTGATTCATAGCATCTTTTATTGTCTGCCTCAGAATAATTGTGAAAGAATGGTAGGCAAGCTTTCTATCTTGAAATTATTTCTTCAGTTTTGTAGGACTTCAATATCAGAATTAAAGCTATTGTTGTAAAAGGTGGAGGCAAAGATGGTAGAATTTATTTTTATAAAATAGAAGTTAAAAACCACTTCCTGTTCCAAAGAGAAAGGTTTAGGCCTGCATGCTGGAATGCCTTGATATCAGCTACACTTGAAGCATTTCTGTTGAGTTGTAAATGGCATTGCTGTGATTGTACTTAATGCTTCTCAGAATGCAAGGTTCTCATGGGTCTGGCAGGTACTTCCCCACTGTTCAGAATTTCTCTTATTCCATTTTTGTCTTGACAAGAAGTGGGAAACCTATATTTGGGCCTCTTGCATAATGTTTCTGTTATCACTTTACCTGAATTTAAGTTGAAAAGCACTTGAACAAGCAGACATGGAAAATTGTCTTGATAGTCTGTAGCAGAATCCCTTCCATGCTGTGTTATATTTTGCCAAAATGTCACCTAACAGTCCCTTCTGACACTGTCTTAAGCTGACCTCTAGTTGAAAATTGATCTGTTTTATTTTCCATAAGTGTGCATTGAACTTGAGGGAAAGAAAGAAAGTAAATATACTAACTTCTGGAGATATCTCTGTTATATTGATAGCAAGGTATTTTGGCTCTGTTTGTCACCATGGAAAGACATGCTCATAATTTATCGCTGTAAAGAGTAGGGCTCACTACGTGAAGTTCTGTATCTCCGAGTGCTAATTACTGACTCCATGAAACGACAAGGCAAGAGGGGTTGCTGTTTATATGTTTTGCAGGAAAGGCAGGGATTTTGAATAATAGTCTTGGTCACCTGAGGCTGTAGATCCCAGGACCAGTTATCAATATTTGTTTCCAGAGTCTTCAGTTAAAAGAAAGTTTAGTTGATAGAAATTGTGTTATTTACTTTGCTTTTTATGCTCTTGCCCAGTAGCATGAGAAGAGGCAGTATGTTAATGCTGTCAGCATTAAGCACTAAGAAGCCTTCTCTTCTGGAATCACAAGGGTATAACTTGAGGAACCAAATTCATTGTAAATGGAGGTATACTTGAATGAAGTATTCTGAGGTATCAGGAATGACATCAAAGTAATCTGTCATTGACATCAGGATATAAAGATTTGTCTGCTGCAGAAAATTAACTTTCTTATGGTGCCAGTCTGAAAATAACCTAAAAAGTTACACATGATGACTCATTCATACAGTGGAAAACAAATGATATATAATACTTTATTCCTTGTGAACTGTTTTGGCTCTATAACTGTATCAGATTTTCTGGCACCCCAGACTGTATAGTATTCTGAGATATCAAAACCAAGCCTTGAAGAGAGAAGGAGATTTCCTTCTGGTTTTGAAAAAGAAACAAAAAAAGTGCCTCGTGTAGAGCTGAGCAGGACACTTTAAAGACTGTGTGCTTTGAACTGGTTGACATGATGTGAGTTATGATTAGAAAATGTAATCCTTATAGTCAGGCATCATGAAGAGTGATAGTCTTGCTTGTCTCCTGTTAACCTGGTGGCACTGATACAAAAGTTGGCCTTCATACTTGCCTTTGAATGACAGAAATCCAGTGGCAACTTCTTGGTAATTAAGCGTAAGGAGTTACTGATGGACTCAGTCCTCACTTTAATGTTTGTTTCCCCCACTGTTGTTAATGCATACACGTTTATTACTTTTGCAATTATTTTTTTAATATATTGTGGTAGTTGAGTTGTGCTTTCATTCTTAATTTTGCATACTTGGGCAGTTTCTACAGTTCTTCCTCTTTTTTTTTTTTTTTTTTGACAGAGTATCATTTTGTCATTCATTGGATTGCTTTCCAGCAAAGAGTGGGATTTGTGCATGCTCTTTCCCCTTCTCCCTGCCCCTGCCTGCCCCCTAGGCTGCTTTGGAGAAACTTACTGTGTTGGTAGTTTTGTTGCCAGGGCTTTTCATCTTAGCTGGTTTCATTGTTTGATCTCACAGTTTCTTCCTTGTCAGACTGTCAGAAAATACTCTTCCTGTTAACATGGTGTCAACATGGTAAAGACAGCTGGCACCTGTCAATAACACACTCTTGATTCCAATAATTATCTAATATTAGTGCCACAAAGGGGAAACAACCTGTACAGAAGTAAACTTTTTCAAATGAGCGTAGAGTTTTTAAAAATGTAGTTACTTTTGGCAGATATGACAGGAATATTTGGTCTATTTTATCCATACAATCTGCTGGCGAATATCGTACAGTGAAGTATCCTTTCCCTTTATAAAATAGTTGGGGGATGGGGTGTCTGGTTTCGGCTTTTCAGGGCGTCTTTGTCTTCCCTTCACAAAAAAAAAGGGAAAGGAAAGCAACATTTCTACTTGGAACCCTGTACCTTCTGCTGTTCTTTGGATTATGATTTTATTTTTTTTAATTATATTTTGTGGCAGTTAATTGCCACTAGTGATTACTAGGCTTTTTCCATTAACAGCCTTGATAGTCTGATACTAACAACAAGCACTGAGCTTCTTGTTTATGGCTGATTTCTTTTCAGCTGTTTTCGTCCATCTGCTAAGGATTACTGCACAGACAACACTTAAACTTTGTTTCTCAGTTGTTCCTTTGCTGTGAAATATTGCAAGATGAAGCTAAAATTTAATGCCTGATTTGAAATATTTTTAGATTTCTTTCAATACTGGCAGGAGTTCTGAGCTTACGTTGCAAACTTCTTTCTCAAAAATGCAATTAAATTTTTCATGTCCAATGTAACATTTCCCCCTCCCCTTCCTTGTTGTTTCTTTATCTTTCAAAGTAAAAACCTCTGAATTTGCAGGGAGGGAGGGACTTTGACCTAAGTAATTTATAGAAAGGCCCAGCTGGTGAACTTGCTCACTCACCCTTGGTGGGATGGAAAGGAGAAAATGTAAGGAAAAGCTGGTGTCTTGCGACAAGGACAGGGTGGGATCACCCACCAATTATGGTCATGGGCAAAACAGACTCAACTTGGGGAAAAAAAATCAGTTGAATTTGTTACCAATCAAATCAGAGTAGGATAGCAAGAAACAAAACAACTCTTAAAACCACCTTTCCCCCACCTCTGCTTGCTTCCCAGGCTCAAATTTGCTTCCAGTTTCTCTACCTCAGCAGTGCAGGGGGTGAGAAGTGGGAGTTGTAGTCAGTTCGTCACACATTGTTTCTGCTGTTCCTTCCTCCTCAGGGGGAGGACTTCTCACGCTCCTCCCCTGTTCCAACGTGGGGTCCCTCCCCATGTGGAAAGACTGGGAGACAGTCTTCCATGAACTTCTCTCATGTGAGTCCTTCCCAAGAGCTGCAGTTCTTCACAAAATACTCCCGCATGGGTCTCTTGGGGGGGGACCTTGCAGTCCTTCAGGAACAGACTGTTCCAGCGTGGGCTTCCCACAGACTCATGGCATCCTTCAGGCACAGCCAGCTGCCCCAGTATAGGGTCCTCCACGGGCTGCAGGTGGATATCTGCTCTACTGCTGGCCTCCATGGGCTGCAGGAGGACAGCCTGCCATCTCTCACCACAGGCTGCAGGGGAATCTCTGCTCCATCACACCTCCTCCTTCTCCTTTCTTTGCTGACCTTGGTGTCTGCATAGTTGTTTCTCTCCCATCCCACTCCTTTCTCTGCTGCAGGTTCCCAGCAGGTTTTTTTCACTTTCTTAAATAAGTTCTCACAGAAGTGTTACCACTGTCCCTGATTGGCTCAGCCTTTGCCAGACATGAGTCTGAGTTGGAGCCAGGGAAGCTTCTAGCAGCTTCCCCAAGGAGCAACCCCTGTAGCCCCTCCCCTCTCCCCCACCACACAAACCCAGTGCACCAAGAAAAAACAAGCAATGCAAAACAAAAACAGTTTTTCACCATGGATCAACTGATGCCCAGCCCCTGACAACCTCCACAACCCTCCCACACCCCTCCCTGAGTCTTATTGCTGAGCCTGATGTCATATTCTTCTGGTCATTTGGGGTCAGCTGTCCCAGCTGTGTCCCCTGACAACTTCTTATGCTCCCCCAGCTTACTAGCTGGGGGGTGATGTGAGAAGCAGAAAAGGCCTTGACATTGTGTAAGCACTGTTCAGTGATAAGTAAAACATCAGTGTGTTATCAAGACTGCTTCTAGCACAAATCTAAAACACAGCCCTATATAAGCTACTATGTAGAAATTTAACTCTATCCCAGCTAAAACCAGTACAGTATGTTATCAGGGTCTTACTGGCTTTATCAAACAACAGTTATAAACAAGCTAAAACTGAAGACTTTACAAAAAAGAATGTGGAATTAGACAGTGATACCTGAACTGTTGTAAAGGAATGCTGTGGATAGCTTAGCTTCTTGATCCTGTATTTCTTTAAAAATGCCCAAGTGCAAGATTTTGCCAGCAGGCTGTACTGTTTTCTGCAGAGGTGTATCAGGTTTGTGTGGTGGGGTTTTGGTAGTGGGGTGAGGGGCTACAGGCATGGCTCCTGTGAGGAGCTGCTAGAAGCTTCCCCAGCTCCAAGCTGGGCCTGCCTCTGGCCAAGGCTGAGCCAATATGTGATGGTGGGTCAGCACCTCTGTGAATAACATATTTAAGAGCAGTGCAGCATATGGAGCAGGTGGCCTGGCCCTAGCCCCCACTGCAGCCCCAGTCCAAGAGCTAGGAGCTCTTCAGGAGCCAGCAAAAAATCCTGCAGGGGAGAGAGGAGTGGGATGTGAAAGTAACAGCTCTTCACTGACTTTGGTATCTGAAAAGAGGGGGAGCAGATGCACTGGAGCACTTGCCACCCTGCAGCCTGTGGTGAGATGGCAGGCTGTCCCCCTGCAGCCCATGGAGGTCAGCAGTAGAGCAGATATCCACCTGCAGCCTCTGGAGGACCCCATGCTGGAGCAATTAGTGGAGAACTGCAGCCCTTGGGAGGGACTCACATTGGAGAAGTTAGTGGAGGACTGTCTCCTGTGGGAGGGACCCCACGCAGGAACAGAGGCAGAGTGGGAGGAGTCCTTCTCCTGAAGAGGAAGGAGTGGCGGAGACAATGATGAACTGACCAGAACCCCCATTTCCCACCCACTTGTGCTGCTGGGTGGGAGGAGGTAGAGAAATCAGGAGCAAATTTTTTTGAGTCTAGGAAGAAGGGAGGAGTGGGGGAAAGGTGTGTTTTTAAGATGTGGCTTTGTTTCTCATTGTCCTTCTGGTTTGATTGGCAACAAAGTAAATATTCCCCCCCCAAGTCAAATCTGTTTTGTCCGCGACTATAATTGGTGAGTGCTCTCCCTGTCCTTGAACAACTGTGTGAAGTTTTACCTTTGTTCTTCTGATTCTTCTCCCCATCCTAACACAGGGTAGGGGAAAGGAGGAGGTGGGGGGAGGAAGAGTAGGTGAGCAACTGTGTGTGGTGCTTACTACTAGCTGGACTTAAACCATGACAAAAGGCAAGATGGATTACTCATTTTAAACCTACTTAGCCATAGTGAAGACTGCTAAAATAGAGATACCAAACTGAAAGGATGGCTCTGTTTACTAATCTCAGAATATACCAAAGTGTTTTTGAAGCACAAAAGAGAAGGTTCACATAATGTTGTATTTTCTTTCCCTTGGAAAATGCCATCACCTGCCAAATTGACTTTGAGATCTGTAAGAACTGTTATCATAAAGTTCTTTGATCCAGCCTTTTCATATGTACAGTTCATGTGGAGTAAATGCAATGGCATAGAACATCATTGCAGTGAACACATACGTCTCTCTGATTTCTAAAGGAAGAAATGCTTCTGTTTCAAGTAAAACTCAGTTTAAACGAATATTTTCCATTATTTTAAAGGTTCTTTCTTTTTCATAAGTGTTTTCTAAGTAGCTGTTTTCTTAACCAGTAGCATCTCTTCATCAGTTGATTACAGCAGATTATAATACTTTGCGAAACAGACAAAAAAAGCCAATAATACCCACTTAAAATTTTTTTTAAAGCAGTTCTGCATTTGAGAGCTGACATGGTGTAGTCCCTTAGGATTTTGGAGACAGAGTGAGTCAGGAACATTGCTTTGTAGCTTTGCTTACAAGGTGTCTTTTCTCATGCAGGTGTACTATTGGCACACAGTTTGAGGGGTTTCTGCCTGTTTGGAATATTGCCTCTTGATCTCTTTCTATTTAGTATCAGTTTTACAGAGTTGTTGAGAGAGGTTGTAGTCTATGTCAGTGTGGCATGTTAGACTTCTACAAAGCCACTTAAAATCTTGTAGGTGCAACAGTGCTGATAAATGTTTTCAATCTTAACTGTCTTAGGGCAGGCTGAAAGGTACTTGGGGAGAAATTTGAGCCATGGACAGTGAAAGCTTGCTTTACCCTTCCAAATCATCTGTGGTCTGATTAGTTTGACTGAGTCACTGAAAGGTGTGAAACTCGCTGGTCTTGTTGGCTTCATACATTTGCAAGACCTCATACATTTGCATGACCCTACAAGGACAAATTTGTTTTCAGTTTGTGAAATAGATGGCTATGAATTTGTTTCAGTTCCTCAGATTTTTTTCTTCTCTCATTGGCTGTGGAGATGGTGTTTGTGGAAAAGACTTTTGTTTTTTTATTCTGCACACTAACAGTAGTAGTAATGGTCTTCATCATTACAGTAGATAAGACGCTCTGTGGACAACTAAGGACACTTGAACTCTGCAAAAAGGCATTGTGCAATATCAGTTCCCTTGAGGGTAAAAGCAACATTAAAAGCATGTCAACATTTCCTGTCACTTTTTAAAAGTCTGTTCACCAAGACATTTGGATTGTAGACAATACAGTGTATTACGAAGAAGGGAGAATGTAATAGTTGTCTACAGATGCAGTAAGCTTATGTAGAATTAGGTTGCTAAGAAATGTTATAGAAGTACTCTGAAATCTTACTGGTAGGTTTCAACATATACTGAGTTTCCACATGTGATTCCTAGGTAAATAACTTTTTTTCTGTGGCATTTGAGTTTTTTGGTCGAGGGCAAGTTGTAACATATGCAAGCAAGAAAAGCCCAGGTTCAGCCCCAGAGGTGAATGGATATTTTGATGATTTGGTGGTCTATCAGATATCTAACAATTTTAATAATTCTGAGAAATTTGGAAAAATTATACACCCAAGCAGCATTGTCAGTGGCTCCCTTGTGACTCAAATGAGTTTGGATTTCCATTCTGGTAACTGGAGAAACTGGAAAGTAGCTGTACACTGTGAGTGTGAAATAGCCTGTATTCCTTCTCGACAGTGGTCAAAAGCAGATGGCTAAGACAGCCTTAAAGCAGGGTTAATATATATTTGCTCTCAGCCTCCAGCTGTTTGTCGTGCAGGAACTTTCTGTCCCACTGGCAGTTTCTGTGTATTTCGAATCCACACAATAGATTTCTGTGAACAGAGAAAAGAAAGTTAGTTCTTCTTTTCCTTCTCTGTCTGGTCAGATCTCTTAACGCAGAATAATTTCAGCACTTCTTTGTGTGTGCCTGGCTTATGTCACTTTCAGTCACTCCTAACAAACAGCAAAAACCAGTATTTGTGGCAGTGAAGGTGTTTGTGTAGTACAAAAGTGTAATTTGCTCTTCAGTGATTCTAATTTGCTTTCTTGAGCCATTAAAATTATTTTAGTTGTTTGTACCTGTTGTCCTTTTGTGTCAATGCATCATTCAGCTTTCCAAATCTAAGTAGAAGAGAGCAGTTAATGTGTTTTGTCCCTCCTCTGTCAGGATGGTTAACAATATGTATATCAAAATAACAGGCACAGATGTAATTTTAAACTGCTATAACTTGTTCCTGTGTGTCTGCACCATAAATAGAAAATTAACTGTAAAATTATTTGGCTAAATAGAGTCCTTGGACTGCATACAAGTGTCTGTTCAAAGCAGTGGTGAGGGTTGAACTGTTCAAGGGTTTTTGGGTCAGATTTTTCCCCTAAATGGGAAGTGTAAAATATTTGTTACGGAGGTGTAAAAAGGTTTTTTTCAGAGTTGCAGAAGTTAGCAAGAATTCATGGCTTGTGAAAGGTTAATGACCTTTAGCTGAAGAATAATACAGAAATTAGTTAAATAAAAGATGGGAATTACTTGTGTCTTAATAAATTCAGATTTTTCTGGGATCCGTATCAACTGTGGTGCAGGAAAAGGAGAGCGCTTCTCCTTACATTCGGAATGCTTTATGCATTTTGTGTCTGAAATTGCTTAACTGTTATTCAAAGCTGCCTTGGCAGTTTCAGAGTTGAAGTTGTCAAATGGCATTTCTAGATATTCTGTCATACCGTAACCGGAGTAACTTAAACATCTTTGGTGGTTGAAGGTGTTGCCAGCAAAACAGTATCTTGCTGCAAACAGCTAGGTAGTTCAAATTGCCTTCAGAGCAACATTCAGATGAATTATTATTATATTCAGAACAGATGAGCTGTTGTATTTGAAATACTTTGCAGCTAAGTAATGCTTTTTTTTTTAAAAAAAAACCTTTTTAATTAAGTAAACTTTCTTATCTACGCAGTATGAAATGTGGTTAGGGTCCTGCCCTTTTTAGCATTTCCAAAGTGTGACTGTTTTCATGACGTGCATAAAACTATTTGGTTTAAGTTTAGCAGGGAATTAATCTTAAACTGCTGGGTATTTCACAGAATATTAGACAACATAAATGTGAAAAATTACATAGAAAATGAATCATAGGTTATTTCTGCAAGTGCAGGTGATTAATTAGTGGCAGTTGGAGGTAGAAGCAAAACTTCTAGTCTTTTAACCACTGCTGCGCGTTTGGTGCTTATTTAGGTGAAACAAATTACATGTTCTGAGTTACATAACTTCTCTATTCTTAATGATTAATTGATAATCTGTCCTATTATTCTATAAGGATGATGCACATTTTAATGATGATATATGTTAATGTGTTGGCATTTATAGTTAATGTAACATTTCATGAAGTCAGGAATTAAGTACCATTAGTCTGCATATACCAAACATGGGTATTAGATTAGTGATTTTAAAAAGTAATTGTATGTGTTTTAAGTGTGTTAGCATTCAGAATGATTAGCCCGGGGTAGTGAATATGATATGTGATTTAGCAGTAGGACTATGTTAGGAAGTTTTCACTTCTTTTTTTACTAACAGGAAAACCAGTTAGGACTGTGTGATGGTAGTAACATTGAAATGCTCAATCTAGATATGGATGAGAAATTTCAAGAAAATAGTGAGTAGGCTAGGAGATGGTTCACATCTTGTGTTGGTATTTTTTGTATATCAAGACTGCTTTGGCGAAATTGAGAGGGGGGGAAAGAGGCAGAAATAGATTCAAATGAAAGTTTAGTAACATCAAAATGCTGTGCAATACAGGAAAATCCTGAAAGAGCCTAAAAATTGAGATAACTTTTCATACATATCTTGTCTGAGACTTTTCTGTGTGCAGTTCAGAAAAATACTTCTCTTTCTCATTTTAGGAGCTGTTTCTTCTATTTTCTTTTAAGTTTAAATCACTATTTCTAAGGTGTTTTTTAAAATGTTTTAATTTGTGTAGTGAAATTAAGGTTGAATCTAAAATACGTTTTGGGACTAATTTTGCTAACCAATTTGTGTTATTCTGTGCATATTTTGAGATGCTACCTTAACACTATTCCTAATAAAATCATTAGTGCTTGCAGCTAAATTGCATTGATTTTTATTAAAAGAAGTTAAAAGAAAAATTTAATCTGTTGCTAGTGAGTGAAATTTCTCACAATTCAGTTTGTCTGAAGTGCTGGTAATAAAACCAAGCAGAGAGGTGACTCGGCTGTCTTTTAATTTGTAGTAGTGATTACATTTCTGTTGGACCTCAAGTTGTCTCTGAGATTTCTGACAAGTTCTTCTGACTGCTCGACATTTATAAGGCTTCCACCACTGTTAGCAGTAGTGACTAGTGACTAATTGCTTGGATTTTAATAATTAGGTTGTGCAATTTTACTTAAAGTACTAGTGAGACAAAAGAAATACTGGGGGTCTGTTTACAGTAGCCCTGTTGCTGCTGCTGATTGGGAAGGTGTTAAAGCAGTAATTGTGACAAAACACCAAATTTATCAGTCTTATTTATCGGTCTTAAGCTGTGCTTGCAGTAGGCTGTGTTAAAATTAGCAGGTAACATAAAGCACTGTAAATAAATTGCCTCAACCTGCAGAAAGCAGCTTTTGACCTTGGCTGGTCCTCACTGGAGTCTAGTTGCAGTCCAGATAAAGTTTTCAGTTCATGTGCGCTTGAGATGCTAACGAATTAAAAATCTTAAGAGTCTTCATCTCCTGTTCAATCAGATGGCTGGTTGCAGTCTTTTTTTTTTTTATAAAAAAGAAAAGAAAAAAACCCAAAGATATTAAAAGGAACTATGGAGTGAGTGGGGAGAAAGTAGCTCTCTGATGAAGCTGCGTTAATATGTTTCTATAAATGGTGAAGACAAAAAGACAAATTCAGAATTAATAGCTTTTCATATTAAGCATAGGATTTCTTTCAAGCATCTATCTTTTTCCTCAGAAAATGTTTGAATTCTCTTAGGTTCAGTTCAGTTTTTGTGGGCTAGGATGTCTAATGAAGGTGTTTAATCTTCTTAGGAAAATGTGCTTTCTGACATCAGGATTCAGGAAAGATGAGGCTTTTGCACTTGAAATTTTCTGCCTTCAAAGTGTGGCTGACTTTATCTAGGAACTAGAGATTAGATTTACTCATTAATCAAATCCATTAGGGTCTCATTGAAGATATATTTAGAGTAGTATGAAACTGTAGTAACAGGTGTTGCACTTCTGGAAAAAAGTAATAGTTTATTATATCTAAGATCCTTGTGGTCTGTTTCATTTTCTAAATACTGAATATTGAGTGTCTGAATAGCTTTTTTGAACTTACGAAAAGCAATTTGCATTTTATTATTTAGAACACTCTGTATAAACTTTTGTCAAAATTTGGATATTCACAGGTGCCTGGATTTTTAAGGGAAAAAAGCTTTGAAATAATAAAATATGGACTTAAAGAACTTGTGGTTCCTTTTTTAAAAATGCAGGTTTTTTATTGACTTCCCCCCTGCTCTTTAAGGGTCTATTTCTGCTTCCAGCTGACACAGTCTTGAAGCCTTCTCCATGGCTTGCCAGGAGAAACAGGTGTGGAGTGTGCTTCGATTCCTGCTCTTCGAGTCAGTGGCTCCCTCTGCAGTCCTTTTAAGAGAAACGTAAGCGTCTCAGATCCTCTGCCATTCCGCCTTTTCTTTTTTCCTTGGGAAGAATACAATAAATACAAGAGTTTTGTCTTACCTCCACCTTCCACTCTTTTTCTACATACTCAGGACAACTGCACTTCCTACATATGGTGTAAGTCAAGAGAGACTAAAGACTTAGAATACAAGTTTTCAGAACACTTTCATTTAACCAGATCTGTTGTGGCTGCTGTATGCTGCGTATGGCTGAAACTTAGTGAGGACTCTGGGCTCCAGCTTCCTTAAAAAGAGGACTGAAAAGTGCTGGATGTGATGCGGTGATGATAGAGTGAAGAGAAACCAAGATACTTGTGGGGGAGAAATGTGCATAGGAATTTTATAAGAACCCTGAGTGGAGAAGAAAAATATTTTCAGTTAGCTGTGGCTATTATGTACTGTTCTGCTCTTCAGTTTATCCTCAGGTAGTCAATCAAAAACTTAAAATATGTTCTCATCATTTCTGCAATGGGATGTTACTATTGTCATTTGGAAAATAAGACCTAAATATTTTCATTTTTAAGTACTTTTTTTGGATCTCAATAGTAACTCTAATGAATAGGTTCCTGGGCCTAAGAACTAGTTTCAGGAAAATGTAGGTGATGTCCTTGGAATTTTACTGGGGCAGTTTGCTCATTAATTGTTTTGAGAAGGCTCTTTGTCAGATACATCTCTCTGAATTAAGATGAACTACCCA
>VZTO01008829.1:5033-53441 GCA_013400615.1 Syrrhaptes paradoxus | reverse complement strand
TTATTGCCCTGCTGCTCTTAGATTTTGTTTCCTAACCTATACCTGTTAGAAAATTGCCAGAAGTCCCTGTAATATTTAATTTTGCAGTACTTTTCCTTAATTCTGTTTCACACTATTTTGCCTGCTCTATTAGATAGAACAAATTGCTGATTTAAGCCATGAATATTGCTATAACATGCTTTCAATTTTTTATTATTTGGATTGTTATTATTATATCACCAGTTATAGATATATACAGCTTCACATAATTAATTTCATGTGACGATAATACAAACATAAGAAAACAAACATAGTTACATGCTGTATTCAAAACTAACTGTGTCTTCTCAGCAGAGGGCATTTGTTCAGGTTCTTACTATTTCAGATTTGTGTGATTTCAAGGTTTATTCATGATAGTTATTCACACAAACATGCCTACTCGCTATGCAGAGTGTTTGTAGTTCTTGTTCCTCATCCAGAAAACGGGAGCAGCGAGGATTTATAAGCGACGTTGACTCAGTGGGAATGATACCTTCTACCCCAAGAAAGCTGTTGCTTTGATATATTCTGAGTCACAGCTGCTCACTTCAGTGGTGAAAATCCATTTTTCACCACTTTTTGCTCCTGATAGACCTGCTGAGCCAACACCGCTAAATGAGAGCGAGGAGACACCTCTGTCCCGTTTTGCACATCGTCAACAGAATTATTTCCTGTGGTAAGCTCCCACTGAAAACAACGGGGGACCTGGAGGTGTCACAGAGGCATAAATTGAAGTTGGTGGGATTGCTCCAGTGTTGCACTGAAGACCTGAGGCAGCCAGCAGAACGTTTATTGATGTACTTGAGTCTCAGAGGCCTGAGTTAGGGACAGAATCAAGGAAACATAGAATCATTTAAGTTGGAAAAGACCTTACAGAAAGGGATTGTCCTCTTTGTGAATGGAGTGTGTCTGCTCTGGAGTCACTGAATAGTATGGTGATACCCCGTGGCACCATTTTGTGGCGTCACTTTTCATAATGCTTTTTTCTACCTTTTGAAGACCACAGTTTCTTCCTTTCTAAAATAAAAAAAAAATCTCAGTGATTTGCTACACTTTTTAGTTTGTATTATGTTATAAAGCTTGCTTTTAAAGGTTTACATCGTAATTCATACAAGATGTTTGAACTAGATAAGCAAATTGATGGTGATAACCATCAGTAGCGCATGACAGAATTAACAAGGATGAATATTAGCAGCAAGGTCGATGCATTATTTTCCTTATGTACCTAGTATTTATGCCAGATTGAGTCTTCCTTAGAATAAGTAATTACACTACATTTATAAGGTAAGCAACATTTTAAGTAGTCTATTGTTTAAATTGGTAGCTGTAGGCTAGGCTGAAAGGCAACTCCGTTCAACTAATTGCTGCTATGACTCAGACCTTGTAACAGATACGCAGTTAGGTTTGGTTTTCTTTCAAACCGCTTTCCAGGTCTAATTTTCTTTATAAGAGAGTATAAAGAAGGGGAAAGAATGCTTTTTGTATCATCCAGAGCTTTGGGAGCCTAAGAGAAGGAAAACTTTTGCATGTAATACTGCTGTTTTAAGTGAGAAGTTTACACACGCATTGAGATGCCTGTATTAAAGAGTTTGGGGCTACTCAGCAATAAGACACAGGGTTATCTGTATTTCTTAAAGCTGATCCAATCTGTAGCTTACTATCTTAATTCTCTGCTGTTCTTTTTCACTATATTTCTCCCAGAATTGTTTTAGACTTTAACATTTCCAGTTCTGGGCCCCTCGGTTCAAGAGGGACAGGGAACTGCTGGAGAGAGTCCAGCACAGAGCCACGAAGATGATTAAGGGAATGGAGCATCTCCCTTATGAGGAAAGGCTGAGGGAGCTGGGTCTCTTCAGCTTGGAAAAGAGGAGACTGAGGGGTGACCTAATTAATGTTTATAAATATGTGAAGGGTGAGTGTCAGGAGGATGGAGCCAGGCTCTTCTCTGTGACATCCAGTGATAGGACAAGGGGCAATGGGTTCAAGCTGGAACATAGGAGGTTCCACTTGAATATGAGAAAAAACTTCTTTACAGTGAGGGTGACAGAGCACTGGAACAGGCTGCCCAGAGAGGTTGTGGAGTCTCCTTCTCTGGAGACATTCAAAGCCCGCCTGGATGCGTTCCTGTGTGATCTGATCTAGGTGTTCCTGCTCCGGCAGGGGGATTGGACTAGATGATCTTTCGAGGTCCCTTCCAATCCCTAACATTCTGTGATTCTGTGTGATTCTGTGATTCTGTGATTTTAAAACCCAAATCAATTAAGATTTTGCTTCCCCTGCCCCAGACTTGTAAAAAATCTTACTATTCAGCCTAAAATAGTGCTCAGAGCACCTCCGTCAAATTTATTGTTTTTCTTTTTTTTCCCTCTGGTTTACATATTAGGGCATACTAACTCTTGGTTCTGCAAATTCAACTTCAATTCCAGCATTCAGTTTGAACTGTCAATCTGTTTCACGTTACCAGTGAAAGGGATTTGATGAGCTCGACCTTCAATTTTCAGTCCTTTGAGAACAAAAGGCAGCTCATTGTCCCAGCCGGGGTGGGTTCAACAATGCTAGCGATGGCAAAATCTTTCACCCAGCAGCTCAATCTGACTGCTAGGAGAAAACATATTGAAAAAAAATAATATTTTCATCACATTATGAGCTCATTTTACCCCTGCTACACTTTCTGTACAGGTACAGAACTACAAAGTGAATTTCTGATTCTGTTTGAAAACTTGGTAAAGTGTTTGCAGTACATAATTCAGGATGGGTTTAGACATTCCTGGTTTCTTCTGATCTTCAAGTAAACCAAGAAGCCTAAGTTAGGACCATATCTGCTGTAAGGTCCGTTTGGAAGGAGACACTCAGCTCTAGAAGACAGTTTACGCTACAGCAGAGACTGGGTAACAGCAGGAATTTTTTTTAACTTGGACTTCTCAATTAAGTCTCTAAAGGTAGGTTGAATTAATTAGGTTTCTTATCAAATCTCAGGGCAAACAAAATGTTTCTCTCTCTGAACCAAATTCTACCATGGGAAGGTTCTCACTCTCTGCCTATCAGTAAGGGGAGTTTGTAAACTCCCGTGGTTAAGGATTTTAAACGGGATTCAGGCATCACACTTCAGTGGAATGGTGTATCGGTGCCTGCAGCTGCTGTTTACTTCTTTTTTATTTGTTTGTTTATGTTCCTGTGGAAAGATGGAGCATCAGCCTGCACTATATGCCATGTGGCAAAAAGGAAGCTCATAAATAATGGCTGAATAAGAATCTTGTAAAATGATATCTCTGGGGAAGAGGACTTAGAAGATATATAACTTTTTTTTTTTCTGCCTGTGATGTTTTGCTGATGCTATGGATGAAATCTGAAATGTACTTTGCTTATTAGGACAAGCTGATGAAAAAGTCCGGGTTAATTTTGTACAAATTATTCTCTGTGTCTTTTGCAAGAAACAGAGAGCCCCGTGTCTTTTCATCTTGCAAGTGATTTAACATATTATGTCCTTCAAAACTGGAGCAGGGGATGGTACCTTTTTACAAAGTAACTTCTGTAAAGATAACTAGTGCTTTTTCATGCACTTTGTCCTACTAAACGAGATTGTGAAATGGAATAACTGGCAACTGAATTCCCAACTAACAGTTAGTCTTTTTCCCCAATCTGTGCTGTGGCTGGATAGGAGATTTCAAGACTCTAAATAGGCTTGGTTCCTGTTCTGCTATAATGGTTATTGTCAATATTCTAACCACTATTTTTTTAATATTGCTGTAATACTATGCTTTAGGACATTTAAATACTCACCTTTCTGGAAAGAAATAAAACACACATACACTAATCACTTTGATCTTTCAGCTCAGGTTGTTTTAGTTTTGAGGAGAATAAACATGTTTGGTATCTTAAGTAATGTAGTACCTAATTGTTTATCATTCATATAGCCTTTATAAGATTTTAGTATTCTTTCTGGAATCTACATTCATTAGAATATGTGTGAATACAAATAATCTACTTTGGCAACTTTGATTTGGCTTCAGAACCGGTTTCATGGTAACTCACTAAAATACAAACCTAAGAACAGATGCACATGAATGATAATCAACAGAGGAAGACTTATTGAAAAAAGCTCTTGTGGTGGGTTTGACGTTGGCTGGATGCCAGGTGCTCACCAAGCCTCTCAGGCACTCCCCCTTCTCAGCAGGACAAGGTGAGAGAAAATATATGATGAAAGGCTCGTGGGTCAGGATAATGACACGGATATCACTCACTAATTAGCATTATGGACAAAACAGACTGGACTTGGGGAATTTATTAAATTTATTACTAGGGTGGAGTAATGAGAAGTAAACCCAAATCTTAAAACACCTTCTCTTCCCTTATTTTCAGTCTCAACTTCACTCCCAATTTTCTCTATCTTCTCCCCCTGAGAAGTGCAAGGGGATAAGGAATGGGGGTTGTGATCAGTCCATTACACGTTGTCTCTGCCGCTCCTTCCTCCTCAAGGGGAGGACTCCTCACACTCTTCCCCTGCTCCAGCCTGTGGGGGTCCCTCCCACAGGAGACAGTCCTCCATGAACTTCTCCAGTGTGGGTCCTTCACATGGGCTGCAGTTCTCCACAAACTGCTCCAGTGTGGGTCCTCTCCACAGCGTGCTGTCCTTCAGGAGCAGACTGCTCCAGCGCGGGTCCCCCATGGGTTCACAAGTCCTGCCAGCAAACCTGCTCCAGCCTGGTCTCTTCTCTCCACAGGGCCACAGCTTCTTCCAGGAGCCTGCTCCGGCATAGACTCTCCTTTTGGTACATCCACTTGTTCTGGAGTGGAGTCCTTCCTGGGATGCAGGTGGAGATCTGCTCCACCGTTATCCTTCCCAGGCCACAGGGGAATCTCTGCTCCAGCACCTGTAGCACATCCTGCTCCTCCTTCTTCACTGGCCTGGGTGTCTGCAGGGCTATTTCTCTTACATATCCTCACTCCTTTGTTCTGGCTGCTGTTGCACAGCAATAACAACTATATTATCCCAGAGGTACTACCACTGTTGCTGCTGGGCTCGGCCTTGGCCAGTGGTGGGTCCATCCTGTAGCTGGCTGGCATTGGCTCTGTTGGACATGGAGGAAGCTTCCAACAGAAGCCACCCTTGTAGCCCCCCTGCTACTAAAAACTTTGCCACACAAACCCAGTACAGCTCTTCAGTAGAAAAAGGTGGAAGACATTGGGATCCCACAGTGGTTATAATTTTCTATTGGAGTCCCTGTATAGGAACTGTGTGTGTACTAAGCCCTCAGGGTAATTCCTTCTTGACTAGAGGTGCAACTACTTGCATTTGGGACCTGTCATGGCTTTGGAGGCGGGTCCCGTAGTGTAATAAGGAAAGAAAGAAATAAGCAGAGACATAGCGACAAGTTACTAGAGGAAAAGTGAAGATGGCACCATCTCCCTGCTGGACTGGCCATTCCACAGCCCTGCGTCTGCACATGATGTATGTGGAGGGACAGTCCAGTTAACATCACCGCCTGAGTGCCATGCCCCTGTCTGCATTTATGGCTCAGCTGTTTTTGAAGTAGTTCCTAAATGGCTACGGTTTTCATCCAACTGTTTAAGGAAAATTAGTTTTGGTTTGCATTTTTGGGTCTGAGCTGCAGCAAGCTTGGAGTTACTGGAGAAGAAACCTCACATCTTTTGTAGTGGAATTGGGAGAGGTGGCGTCCTGCTCATGAATGAAAGCTAGTGAGTTTGCTTTTTTTTTTTTTCAGAGTAAAGCTTCTGTAATATATCATTTTTCTATGTGATTTTCAGCATAGTAATTGTGGGTCTCAAGACTACGTTTGTTTTAAAGAAAGGTAGAGAAGACTATATTCCAGAGGTTGTACTTTTATCATCACCTCTGAAACCCCACCCTCACACAAATAATTGAAAAAGTCATAATTGTCAGATATCATCTCCATAGTAAAAACAGGTTGCTTGTTTTCCTTTCACAGAGACAACATCTGTTGAATGAAATAAAGCAAAGCAAGTGAAGCGATATCAGCCTTATAAATGACATCACCCAGTTATGCTGGTTTTGTATGCAATATTTCTTTTTATAGAAGGCAGTTTATTTCAAAATTTTTTATGCATTATGAAAGTCAGATTTTGCTTCTGGGTTCACAGCATGGATTTCAGGAAGTAGATGAACTGAAAGGGTATTTTTATATCCCTGAAGTCATCAAGTGGGGATCCATAGCGTGCTCCCACCCTTTAAACTGCGTAAGTGCCAAAGTTCTCCCTGCTTCCACCTACATCGAGGCCAGTGTCACAGGATTAAACCTTTTCAGTGATTTGCCTCCAGTAATTCAAATAACTGCAGCCAAAACCTGGGGACAGCTTTTCTGCTTTGTTTTGTTTCCCTTTGTACCTAGCCCTGCAAGCAGCAGTTGAGGAAAGAAAGACAGTATATAGCAGTCACGCAGAGAACGCTGTTTTCTTCCCCCAGTAATGATGAGTTAATTCAAACAGGTTTTTTTCTTTTTTTTTTTAAGTTACAGAAGTGTGGTTGCAGGCACTTTATTATTAACGCTGCTATCCCCGAAGGTCACAGATTAGACAATCTAACTATGTTTGTACTGTCTTTGCTCATCTTGTCTGAGCTTGGGCTCATGTGCTGCACAGAGCTCAGAGCAATGGCATCCACAGTGCCTCTGGAAGTGGGATTGAACTTCAGAGAAGTAACTGATTTTTCTGCCTTGAAAGCAAGCTTTCTACAGCCTTGGAACGCTATCACCCAACTGATAGCCAAGTAGTCATGTTCAGGAACAAACGCAAGCCCTGAGGTAAAAGGATACACGGATAGACCACGGGAGGCTAAAAAACTGTGGAAGATATTGGTGGTTTAGCTGGAAAACAGGCGATGAAGGCAGATGTTGCCATTCAACGAAAAAGAGGTGAGAGAATTACTCTGAGCTTTAAATAGAGTAGCTAGTGTGCATTGACCTCTCCAAATGTGAAGCCATGAGCAAGGTGTCAGGAATATGTGCTTTTTCTCGTGAATATGTGTACTCCAGGTCTTTACGGGAAGCTGAAGCAATTTCTAGAGACTTATTTTCCTTGTCAAAATGGGGGGGAGGGAAGGATGTACAACACAAAATTATCTCAGTTTTTTGTCTTTTAGAATATATATTTTTTTAAATCTGCTATGGATCCTTCCCTGCCAACACATGAACAATTATCTGTCAGCTGAAGAGGTTTTCTCTGCTTGACAGCCAGAACAAAGCATCTTGAACCAAGTGCCTACTTACCTCTGGGGCAGGATTTAGGGCTGGTTGTTACATGAACTGTGAATGTGTTACTGAGCAGTGCATATCTGGAAAGCCTTCATCTGACTGGTGGGGCATGTCTGAGCCTTGGAGAAGACAGAGAAGGATTTGGATTGCTTTTCACACTAGGATTACCAGATGGTCAAGCCTGTGTACCCACAGCTATGAAATAGCAAAACTGAATCCCTTTAATAGACTTTTATTTTTAATTAATTTAGAAAAAGGTAAGCAATCCCTTTTGGTTGGATAAATTGTAAAGAAGGTTTTGAAGTTTGTGGAATTAAAATAGAAAAGTCTGAATAGGTAAATAGTACCATGAATTATCCAATGTGATCATACCTTTGTAACAATGAGAGCCCCAAGGCCTTACATATTGAGGTAAAAGCGGGATCAGCCTGACTGCATCATTTTGCATCATAAGTTCATAGCACAATTCTCTATTTGCAAATGCATATTGTTTACCTTTTGTCCTCTCATGGTCTTTTGTGCTGCCTCTTTTTCTCTTGGGCTCTAACCAGATTTCCTTTTTGCCAGGATTGTACTGCTTTTTATAAAATAAGAGTAGGTGAATGGCTGAAATTAATGGCTTTCATAAACATGGGCAGAGACAGATTGAAGGAATATGAATTTATTTCTAGAGATGGGTTACTTGGCAGCTTGGAGATGGCATTAGAGATGGTGGAATGCAATCTTTATAGCGTCATATTGCTTAAGGGTACTGCTTAGTGTATTGGGAACCTGGATGCACAGTGCAGCGTTACTGTAGTAGAAGCTGGGGAAGGGCACCAGTGTTTCAGCTGGATCCCCAGTTTGTGTCAGTGTGCCAATTTACTCAGAGGATTTGCTGTCCATCTGCCTCATTACTTAATGAGGAAATGCAGAAAATGAAACTCAGATACAGAGACAGATTTTCAAAATGAAATTTTGCAAGTGTGTTATCTTTTACCTTTAACATGGTGTTCAGAAAAGCCCAGTTATCTGGCCATTTGTTTGAACCTGTTCCTCAGTTTCCTACCTCACGCCATGAACAGGAGGAGGACATTCATACAATTTTTCTGCATGTACAGTTTCATATTTCTCTTTTTCCTCTCCCTAAACCTCTGCTAGTTGTGTCCTGGCTGCATGAGCCCTTGCAGGAGTTGGCTTCTTCCACTCCTAAATGCTGAACACTGACTGCAGACTGGACAACTTTTCTGTCCTGTTCCTGCTGCTTCTTAATTTAATGTCAGGCCACCAAGGGCCTGCTGGTGAGTGAGAATATTAAGCAGAAACCTCACTCATGAGACACCATGTCAGCCTTGCCTGGAGAGATAAATTGCTTATCGCCAAGCTAATGAAACAGTCAGACCAACTGCATTTGGGAAATGCATTTCAGATTTTCCACTCATGGTAGCAGGGCAGGGGCTGTGGTTAAACAGTCATGTTATGATGTCAGGACTTCACAAGGAAAATCAGGCCCTGGAAATATATGGATGTGTATTAAGTGGAAGGATGAAATTAAATGAAACATCTATGAGTATTACATCTGTGCCCTGAGCTAGTTAAACTCTTAATCTCGATTATTAAAGTAAGCAAACAGAAAGACCTTCATCTCTTTATTTGGGCTTAAATTTATAGGTTTATGTCATTGCCTCTCTTGCCACAGGGAACAGACAGCCAGCGCACAGAACACACACAAAGGTGTGCCTCCTTGACATCCTTCTGCTTCCAGGGCCTCACGGCTTTCTGCTTCAAGAAGACATGAGTCAGGGGATGACTTTTGGTTTTTCTATCCCTACCAAACTTTTAAAAAGTAATAGAGCATGGGAGCTGCCAGCATTAACTGATAGAGTGTCGGCACGGCAGGGAAGCACTAATGGCAGGAGCCAGTGGGACATGCTCCAGCAGAGTGCTAAGCCCGGCACTAAGGGGAATTAGGGACTGGTACGGTCTGCTGTTGGGTGAAATGTCTGCTTTTTCTGGCAAGAATCAAATAATTGGCTTTGGCAGCTATGAAGTCATTGGAGCTAATTTTCTGTTGCACTGAACCTTGCATGGATGTTTACTCAGCAGTGAGTGTGGATGTTGAGCCTTAATTCTGGATATAAAGCCACTTGGCCCTCACTCTACCCTGGTATAAATAGTTACACCTGATGTAAAGCAACAAAGAATTAAGACTGATGATTCTTTTTTTAATACAAGAATAATAACCTGTTCAAGGAGTACTATGACTAGTGCTCAATGAAATCACTGGTACTGGCTACCTAGTAATTTGGAGCTAAATTTGATTTTACACCTGCACTTAAGGAAATGTAAAATTGCCAGTGATTAAGTGGAAGCAAAAGGCACAATGAAAACCTTATTGTAAGACATTGTTTTCTTCTGTTTCCCTTGGTTTTGGCTTGCTCCTTTGGAAAGAATAAAATGACAGACTGGGCTTGGTTTAGCACGAAAGAACAGCTTGCATGGTTTCCCAGACCACAGCACTGATGTCAGCCTTTCTTTTGTTTCTCTAGCAGGACATAGACAACGTCTTCACAACAACCAACACGGAGGTCATCTCCACTGGTTCTGGTTAACTTCCCGATATATCATTATGTTTTTGCACCACCAGTCTTTAAAGGAGGCAAACTTCCATTTTAGCACGTCTTTTTATCTTGTCCGCCTGGAGCACTGTGTTTTCCATTTTATAAAAATATGTTGCAATTGCTGATAATGCCACATTTAATATAGTTTAACCATCTTCAGTATTTATTCTACTAAAATGTGGTGAGAGTTTTTGTGAAAAGCTCTCACCTTTGTTAAAGGCAATTGCCTTTGTTAAAGGCAATTCAGCCTGAGGTTCAGGGACGCCCAAATTTTGGTTTTGAGTGTTTTTATTAAAAAAACCTTGATTATATCAGGTTTTATCAGTCTTAGTGAGTAGAGCTTTCTGAGTGCTAATGGCATTTTTCATCACATGTCAATCAATGTCATCAGATGCGGCTCTGAAACTTATCAGGATAGAGAACTCATTATTGTAGACCTTGATTTTAACCCTTAAGACTTAAATTCATACTGGAGTAGTACTGCTCTTTCCCACATTGCTACATAGTGTGTAACATCTGTGTATCTATCTCATACTGCCAGTATCTGCTGTATTAGCATCATCTGCATCTACATCTGTGTCATCATGGTATTTTTCCATTCCCATTTTAGCAGAACTGTTGAAAGAAAACCTATTGCAAGAGAGAGAGACTTTTCTTGATTCCATTTCCAGCCTGAACAACTGTATAATTTCATTTGTAGCTCAGATTGCTGTGTGTTGACTGATGTTCAGATTCTGAAAGAATTTATTCAGATGATCTGGAATTTTGGTGCCTTCATGTCGCATCAATATTTTGCAATATACTGCATTGGTGATATCGTAGTTTGGCGTGTTGGTGTTTCTGGGGTGAGTTCTTGTAAATATTGAGAGTGAAAAAGATCTCTTTGCATTCTCTCTTGCAGTGATCCTCTAATTCTTCCCTCTATTGACATATTCCTGCTTATTGTCTCCCATTATATCTCTTGATCAGGATACTGGTGTTCCTCTTGTGCAATCTCATTGTGATGTCTTCTTAATGTAAGTATTCGTACTCCAATTAGTTGCTTCTTCATGCATCCTCATCTGGTACTGTCTATAGGTCATCACTTTGTTCCAAGCCATTCATATCTGCAGTGTTTCAATGGGGAGGAGAGGGGCATGACAGTGTACATTTTCATCTTGTTTTCTACTTCTGTGTTCGTAGGTTTTGGGACTGGTTGGTTGTTTATGTGCTGTGTTCGTCACTGATTGTTGGGATTGTACCACTGTGAAAAAAAATTATAGTTTATACCTGATATTTCCTTCACAAGTGTGCAAGCTGCAAATATTCCATTTTGGCAGGATTTGGAGGTCTTTAACTCCAGAAGAAGGGTATCTGGGGAAGTCAAAAGTCCCAGTGTGTCTTTTCAGTTAGGTATTTGTTCTTTTGGTGTCAGAGAAGAATGACAGTAACAGTTTTGCTGCTTTCCTTAGTTAATGTCATTAGATTGCTTGTTTGTGACTGAATCTGAGAGTGTTTGCAAGGGTAGATTTAAATCAGTGAGCTGAAAACCTGGTTTCTATAAGCTGCTGCTGAATTTCTGGTTTGGGGCAGATCTCCTTCTTTTAAAGCATACTTGGCTTGAAAGTCCCAATTACCTCTTTCTTATGCTTTTTCCTTTTCCCTACCTCTTTGTAGCAATGGGAGCTATCAGGAGTTCAGATCACACCACCTTGTTCTGAAACTATTTTCAGTAATTTTTTTTGGTCTAAATAACACTCATCATGAGACAAATATACATAAGGTTATTCCAGCAAAGAATGCGGCTTCTTAGACCTCCTAATTTTATCCTTAAGGTGTAGAATCTGGTAGAGATTAAAGGTCCATATTCATTTTGTTTGCACTTACTGACACTGCAAACCATTCCTGATTGTTGCTGTTACTCACATACAAATAACAGTGCACTGCTCACATGAAAGTGCAGAAAATAGAGGTGGAAGGAGACTATTAGAAGAGGTGTACTGGATGCAGTTTTGCTCTCAGTTAAGCTCATCAAAATCGCTGAGGTACCATGGGTTGAAATAAGAGCAAAGCTTGACCCACTGTGGTGAATTACTGTCCCTCCTTCGTATTTATTACTTACTTGTGAGTTCAGCTCTGATACAGGGGGGAAGTGAGGCGAATGGCTGCTCAACTGTGTGTCCACTCCAGACCTAACAAGGCATGGGGCAGTTACTGGCTTCTTTTCCTCTTCCTCATAGCAAGTCTGCCTTGAATTTATCCCGAGTAATTTCACTGTGCTCAAATGGACATGCCCAAGGTTGTGAAGGCATTTGTGCATAAAAATCCTACAGAATTCAGTAGGACCTTGTGGTTACCTGAGACTCTCATCTTGCATAGAGGGGTTTCACCCTCTCATCTATAGTTTTCTCAGCCTACTTGGATGTGCTTGCAGCTCCCTTTGCATCTGAATTCAGGAAGAGGGAGCATAGGCAATACATCGTGCCTCCTGGGGTGCTTGCAAATTTATGTCTCTGTGATAAGCTGCAATTGTTAGAGGGAATGATTAGGTAATAGAGCAGATCTTCTGAAGACACTCCCACTAGCAGTTGGGAGAGGGACAAAGAAATGCTCTTCTTCCTTTCTGTTATCTGGTAAGAAGAAATAGAGGAACTGCTGGATGAAATTAAATTAGTGAAATGATGAGGCAGTAATAATGATGGCCTGGCATTGCTTTGCAGTTTTGCCTGTCACAGTGCAACATCTCTGTGCAATAACTCTGAGCTGCAGTGACACAGAGCCATCAACAAATCTTGTGATGCAATAAAAGGACGTTTTGATGTAATTATGTAGTAATAGCATCACTGCCCATCGAAATGGTCACTCTCCCAGCAGTTATGGCAAGCTTAAAAAATCATGCAGTACATTTCCATTTGGAGAGATAAACAAAATCAATCAGTGGATGTGTGTTATAGCTCTACATTTACTATAAATGTGAACTAGGTTTATTTATAAGCAGAAAACTACACATGTAACAGTCTCAATATACTCAAAACCTATCGACATCAGCTACAGTAAGTTTATTGCACCAATTTGTCCATGGAGCTCAGTGGAGCAATGTAAATGAGTGATGTTGCCATTACAATATTTATTCCTATATAGACTTTAATTTCTACATGAGTTCTCTTTGTCTCTAAGTGGAACTGTTTCTACACAGTATTTTGTCAATGTAAAATGTAAAATCCACAGTATCCACAATAATAACAGCTTAGTAGATTGCACTTCAAATATGACTGGGGACTATTTATTTCTTCTGACCAGCAGAACATAAAAATTTACAAGTCAGAACTGTTGTGCCCTTTTGCCTTGTATCGTCTGTGCACTTTGATGCTATTTCTGAAAATATATCAGCAAATATAAAGCTGTTTCTATGAGGCCAAAAGAGTATTATAGTGAAAATCTATATAAAGAATAAAATTCAAGCACTGAACTATGAAACATAAAAAGTAACCAAGATGATGAACATTCTTTGCACTCTATACAGTCTGTTCAGTACATGGTTAAAATTAACTCAGTGATTCTGCCTCCTCTTTCTTGTCCTGCCTCAAAGTCTATGCTAAGAATCCACTTATACCAACTCACAACCGTGCCCATTAAATCCACGTGGGTCAACACACCCTTACATCTCCTGTAGCTCCAAGCTCCTGCCCAGTATAACTTCAGATTCTAGATCCAAACCATATGTCCTCATTGCTAGTTTGTTGACCGCTTTGGAATTCGAAGTACAGCATGAGTAATTGTAGCAAAGTTTGACGCTGAGTGGTGAGTCCTTTCAAACCTCCAGGGGTGAAATAAAGGGATGAAGGAAATGCCATTTTCAAAGATAAAGAAAGCAAAACAGTAGCTTTTACTTCCATGAAGTCACAGAGCAAGCAACTGCTTGAACCATGAATAGAAGCCTGGAGTTCATGACTCCTAGGTTGAGTTTAAATTATGCCTAAGTAACTTGAGCTCGTGGGAGTCATTAGTCTCTTGCTCTTCTTTCTCTGCAATTTAGGACCCTAGAATATATTTTAAAAAAAATAGTCAGCAGGATAATTAATTAATTTGGAACTGCATGGCAATTAAAGAACCACAAATAAGATTTTGCATTGCAACAATGTTTAATGAACTGTGAAAGATTGGGGAAGTACAGACAGCTATCTGACAGGAGACACAGTCTTCTTTGGGGCATGGTAGTAAAGGAAGCAGGTGGGAGAGTGAACTCCATATACCACCTTGGTGAAAACTTTTGCTGAACAAGTTATTTTTATGAGTCGTGCTCTGGAGACGTTGGTCATCACAGTTGTCATGGTTTGGTTCAATTTTGAAAACTCAGTATGACCACAGGTCATGCCCAGTAGATTTGCCAGGGTTGCCGTGTGCATTCCCCTTTTAACTCACAAGGGTTTCCTGCAGTTTCTCCTAACTTTTCTTTAGCCTCTTGCCCATCTTTGAGTTTCCTTTTCATAGGG
The DNA here is from genome assembly GCA_013400615.1 of Syrrhaptes paradoxus. Lineage (NCBI taxonomy): Eukaryota > Metazoa > Chordata > Aves > Pterocliformes > Pteroclidae > Syrrhaptes > Syrrhaptes paradoxus. The sequence goes on along the minus strand of VZTO01008829.1, from coordinate 39,122 downwards.
ATGGTTGATTTTCTGTCTCAAGAAAAATTAGACAGTCACTGGCTAGGCTCCTTTTCATTATAATTTATGTGAATTTGAGTTTACACTGGGCATAATCACTGTTGAATATTCATGTAATCTAGTATCTTTGAGGAATTGTTATCCTGTTTAATCATGCTTTAAAGCTTGTGATCCTCTTTCCTGTTGATAATACTTCTTAGCATATTTCCTGTTGCGGAGAAACTGAGCCACTCAAAGATGCTGAGCTTATTTGGTGATGTGGGACACCATACAGAAGTGGGATATGTTTTCAGCTCTTTTGAGAGCTGAGGCCAATAAAATGCCTGGCATTGTCTCTGGGAAGCTGATAACATCAAACACTCCCTGATGTTGGAAAAGCAAATAAGCAGCATACCATGTTTTTTTCTCTGCTATTAGAGGGCGAGACTCATTCACTTTTCAAAGGAATGTCACCTTCAGCAGCCACTTTCCTTGTCACTCAAGTCACTCCCCAAAAGCAGGAGTCCGACCATTCTCCAGTTTCAAGCATTAATCTTTTGTGTAGGGGGAATTAAGCAAGCAGTCCTGAAAGAGCCTGCACCAAATTGTGTCTGGCTCAGCCTGGTTGTGCTGAATACACAAAAGACGCTCTGTACCCCTCGCCTCCAATTGCTCTCCAAGCTGCAATGAAGCTAATAGTAGTCTCTGGTTGCAGCTTCTGGAAATTTTTCCATCTCTGTGTGCACACAGTGCCATTAAGACAAGCAAACCAAAGGCAGGGTTTAGATTCTCATTTTGGACCTGAACATGATGACTAAATGTCTATACTTTGCTACAACACTGACGCCCGTTGCGCTTCCTGGGGCAAAATGTATTCTATAGTAATGTTTTTGGAGTTAAAAAAGAAATAAACCCATGACCCTAAGGATTTTCAGTGTTTCTTCATGTCCTCTGAAATAATATATTTTCATGTTCTTTTAGGTGTTCTCTCTGATTTTTTCTGTCACCTTCTTCTTAGAGGGCTTAGGAATGTAAAATGACTCTTATATGGGCAAATACAGATTGCTTAAAGACACTGCTTTCATGTCTTCCTGGGAATATTGCAAGTGTAGGTACAGAAACAGAGCTCTAACTTTACTTAACTGATCTCTACAATTCAATATCCTGAGGAAAAAGCAATCTGATGCTACCTTGGTTGTGTTCTCATGGTACCCTTGTTCAGTTTCTGTTCTCGAGGGCTCACTGTTTACATGTAAGCACCTTTTCTACAGCTGTATCCCAGCACCTGTTTTGTTTGTTATGTGATATAACACTGGTGGGTACAGGTGACTTTTGGGGCAAAAAAGTTCTTCAATTTGTTTTTCCATTAGCAGCCATGTACAAAAATGTATTACTGGAATATTTCTTAAAACCGATAAAACAAGTCAATAGAAAGCTGTTATCTGCGACTACCGATCACTTTTAAATCGGCGTTTTGTATAGACACTTAATCAATGACCATTTGGGGATGAATTAGTCTAGAGTATTTATTCCTCAGGCTTTGTACAATGTTCAGACCCAGAGTATTCTTTCAGGTCACAGGAACATTGTGGAGGTGATGTGGGAGAGCATGACAGAGCTGTAGGGAGTGTAACAGGAGGGGGCATGTATGTCCAGTTCCAGCCTTCCTTTGGGTACATTTGATTTTCTTGGTAAACAAAATAGAAGTTTCTTCTAGTTGTGCTTCTGTTATTTGGAGCTTTGGTTAAAACTGGAGTTTTTACTGTGCCATAAATACACTCTATATAATTGTTTTTTAGACCCCTTAAAGGAGCTACAGTATTGTTTTTCTCAAAAAACCCCCCATGCTTTACCAAGTTTGTAAAAATTAGATTTTTTTTAAACATTTTTAAGCACCAATATTTTTGAGGGTTAAGAAAAAAAGTGTTGTCTTCACAATTAACACTTACATGTATTCATCTGTCATCTTTTTTGTTAGGATTAGTTTTAATCCTGAATTAAAACTGGTGTTTCTTTAATTGCCATGCTATCTGTTAAAAGACTCTGGAAAGGTTGATGGCTGTGATTTGTACTGGCTGTTTACAAAATTGATTTAATTTTTTTTTCCTCTCCTTTACAAACTGCTCTATCTTAGTCTGAATATTTTAAGGCTAGATTTTGCCATCTGTTCTTAGTATCCACCTGGATTTTGTTAATATGCTTTTGTTGTATTAGTAAGCAGATTTTGTAAGAATAGCATTATTGGTTTGGCTTTAAATGTAAATGTAGCTTTATGTTGTGGGAATGGGGAGAGAAGACCAGTCAGCAGCATGAACTTCTGTTCATGGAGAAAGGCTGTGCTGAATTTTTCTTCTCTTCAGTTCTGCTTGGGAGATAAAATAAATCATAACAACTCCCACTTTGCCATGGGATATCTAGAAACAAAGAAGAAATACTGACTTTTTCTCTAATAGTTTTATCTTGGTATAGAATGAAATTAGATTCCCCACTGTAATGGTATACAACTATAGAAGACCAAAGAGTGTTTTCCATTCCTAGCTCTTCACTCAACTTTTTCTATTCAACCATTAAGCTCTGGACAAGATATCTGAGTTAGTCTGTCCCACAGTAATTTAGTAGCCACAAAGGCACCTCTGTTTCCAAATGAACTAGAAGAGTGGTAGTTATAAATGTACGAACATGCCTCTCTGGAGTAAAAGACTGGCATTCAAGTCTATTGAAAGATGCTCTGTCTGTCTTTATGTAGTACGTGATGTTCATCACTTTATTACTCAAGTGTACGCAGAATTGAGACTTGGGTGCTGACCAGACAAGAAAAAAAAGTTGCTATCAGTTCCATTTCAAAATCATCTTGCTTGATGTAAAATCTATAGAATTGGTGATGCCAAATATTGATCTCTTTTCCTGCTGTATTTCCAAGACACTCGTGCCTTCTTTTATTGTACTTAATCTTTTTTTAAGCAGATGTAGTATTTGAAACAAAAATTAGTTGAATGTTGGGACTTCTTTCTTTTTACCCTCTAAAGTAATTGGATGAGAACGTGAATCATTAGTCAAATGGATTATAGGACACAGAATCATGAGTTTGCTGAATTGCTGGTCTATTGTCAGACACTTGCCTTGGGAAGTCATTTAATTTCTCTGCTTACAGTGGAAAGCTCTACTTGGTAATTTCTCAGGAGTCTAACACAGCTAATGTTAGCAGAGGACTAGGAAGATATAACCTGTCCTGCTAAAGCTCGTATCCTATGGTCAGCTTCATTAGGTCCTTTTCTAGATTCTGGGTTTCAGAGACTTTCTTGGGCCTCTCTGTATCTTGCCATGATCTCCCTTGACCAGACATTTTTTTCTGAAGATTGGGGCTCCACATGTCTTCTTCTTGATGTTATGTCCTGACTGAGTTTTTCCATTTCAGTAGCTAAGGAGACTACACTTATGTCCTCTTTCTGACCTAGGATTTGCTTTTGTTTCCCTCTTGCCTTANCAGGAGTCTAACACAGCTAATGTTAGCAGAGGACTAGAAAGATATAACCTGTCCTGCTAAAGCTCGTATCCTATGGTCAGATTCATTAGGTCCTTTTCTAGATTCTGGGTTTCAGAGACTTTCTTGGGCCTCTCTGTATCTTGCCATGATCTCCCTTGACCAGACATTTTTTTCTGAAGATTGGGGCTCCACATGTCTTCTTCTTGATGATATGTCCTGACTGAGTTCTTCCATTTCAGTAGCTAAGAACACTTATGTTCTCTTTCTGAACCTAGGATTTGCTTTTGCTTCCCTCTTGCCTTGCTTGCCCCAGGAGAATCCTGCTCTCATCCCCCAAAGACCTGGGATCCCTAGTCTCCACAGCTAGTCATTATCTGTTAGTCATTCCTGGACTGTCCTTCTTCCTTCCAACTATTTCTCTGATCTTTTTCCTCATTCCTATGAAACCAATTCCCAAGGAAGTTATTTCCTCTGTTTTAATGGCCCAGTATCCCTTTGCACATACAACTCTTCCATGATGGTTTATCTTCTGTCATGGTCACCTCCTGAACAAATCCTTCAGTAAAGGTACTGGCATTACCAGAGGACATATTTAACTTTGTCCTAATCACTGACAGACAATGAAACCAATGTTCTTCAATACACTTGTGAAGCAACATATTCATCATAGCATCACTGTGCTAAGTGTTATATACATAATTCCTTAACTAGGGCATCACAATTGACAGCATGTACTGCTTTTTTAGTCCCAGGACTTGGAGTGGACCTAGATTCTTTTATTATTAATAACATCAATAGCTACTTGCTTTTTTGAGATTCCTCTGAACAAATACATGCGTTACTGGGCCTCATTTTTGCAAAATCAAAGCACATTCCCCTTCCCTTTTGCCTAATAAAGTGTCTATAGTCCTTTTATTAGTGGGTTTTCTTTATCTTTCCATACAATAGCCCTATGAACCTGGTCTACCTTAGCTTTCATAGTGTCCCATGAAACAAGGCAAACCTTGTAGTTACACCTCACAAAGTTGCAATTTGTCTGACATCCCTCTTTGCCTACAGTTCTCTCTTGTGGATTTTAAAATTTCTTTTCTAGATGCATTCAATATCTTGTTATGGATTTCCAGCCACTACAGGCACTGGAGCTGTGCTTTTCACTTGCTGTGCTTCCTCTGCATGCCAGCTAGAGGGTGATGGGTGCCTTCTTACTTGTGTGCTTTTCCTTTTCCCCATGGTGGGAGAGGGCATCTTCAGAGAGAGGTATGGCTCAACATGGAAGGTGTGCTTGACCATCCTTCCTAGTGGCACAGCTTTCCTCACTTCTCAAAGCTACATCTTTGTATAAGTGATTTCTCCTCATGTAAAGCTGAGTCTCCCATCTCTTGTTCAGTCATTTAGTCTCGAGCAAGTATAAAACTCCGACATCTTTGAGCGAGCCATGTGGGAAGGCTTTGCCCCATGAGAACAAAGATCTTGAGACAGAGTCTTTTGCGGTTTCTGGTGCCTTTCTTATTGGAAATATCAAATGTTCCATTCAGCAATTTTCTTTTCTTTCAAGAACTGCTTGAAATTTTTCTTCCTTTCTTATCTGCCTTACTTCAACACGTGCATGGAGTAAATGGCCTTACAAACTACCTGACCCTAAAGAGCCATTGTGAAGCAAAGTTTAAAACAGAACAGGCACTGCAGAATAAATATAAACCTGGAATTTTGCAGAATTCCTAGAGCTTTGTTCATGAGCAAGGGAAAATATCTTTAATATAGGCTCCTTTGGGGGGGTCTTTATTTATTTTATTGTGTTCAGTTTCACAGAAAAGTTCTGGTACTCTGTCTGATTTAAAAAAATATATATTTTTCTCTGTTACAGAAGCTCTGATATCTTACAGATAAGATTAGCCCAAGTGTTATTAAAAATCGGCAGGGGAAACTAGTCTCACAGTATTACCAATAACCTTTGAGCGCACTGTTTTGACTTCACTGGCCTTTCACAAGTATAACAGAGCAAAAAGTAAATCTACACAATGTTAAAAGTTGTTCCTCTGTTGAAATGTGCTTTTTCAGAGATCCTATTACTAGCTGAATCTATGTTACAGATAAACGTACCCTTGTTAATTATTATCTAAAGAAAAATCTGGAGAATAGAATATATGCAGCCACTCATGAAAATCCTAGAAAAGCAAATTATCTGAAACACACATTTGCCTATCTTCTGTCAGCATGGACTCACAGATACACAGATGGTCTACACAGAAATAGTAGGTCCGATCCTTCCTAGAATCATTAGAGTCACTGTGTGCACCTGATGCTCAATGAATGCGTATCTGTTTCTGTCAAGAGATCCCCAAACAGAAATACATGAGTCTCATGGGATGCAGCTGCTCAGGTGCAATAGCCCATGGCATACACAATGGATACATATCTATGAGGTTTTTTTACATGCAGATACCAATTTGGTTTTGCAATACACTTTGCAACTGGGTTCCTAGCTGCAGATAAGAAGGGCAGAACAAATTCTCAGTAACTTTTTTTCCTGAAAGGGTTCTGAGAATATTATCTCTTTCATAAGTACTCCAGTAGTAAGTGAATTGGAAAAAGTAAAGATCTGCTCCAGAGAAGAGGGGGCTATTGAGGGACATCCACAGGGCAAAGGTGGACGTCCAAGATAAATGGCCAATAAGAATACAACAGAACAGGATAGAATTGAATTGAATAGAATCGAATCATTCAGTTGGAAGTGACCTACAATGATCATCCAGTCCAACTGCCTGACCAATTCCGGGCTGACCAAAAGTCAAAGCATGTTGTTAAGGGCATTGTCCAAATGCCTCTTAAACACTGACAGCCTGGGGCATGAACCACCTCTTCAGGAAGCCTGTTCCAGTGTTTGATCACCCTCTCAGTAAAGGAATGCTTCTAGCCTACTCCTCCCCTGCCGCAGTTTTGAACCATTCCCATGCACCCTATCACTGGATCCCGGGGAGAAGAGCTCAGCACCTCCCTCTCCACTTCCCCTCCTGGGGAGCTGTACAGAGCAACGAGATTTGTTCATGTGCTCTGGGGCAAATTTGGATGGAAAAGATGTATTTTAGCAAGAATCTTCTGACCTTTCTCTTCAAATGGCTGACACTGGTTTTATGTTTGTTTTTTTTTTCTTTTATGTTAAAATCCCAGCCGTTAAAAATTAGATGTTCATTTATGCCAATTTTTAGGCACAAGGGCACTGGCAGGAAGAGATTTTCACCCCTCAACCAAAATTCCAATGCTTTGGACACTGCAAACCCCCTAGCTTTTCCCCTAGTTGAAGGAAGGATGAAGAAAATTCTGCATTGCTGTCTTCACCCTGGCAATAATACAAGGTTTTTCTTAAATTGACTGTGCAGATGGCTGTCCGATTTATTGGGTCACTTGCTTGCTACCATATCATCAATTCAGGTGGCAGAACTACGTGGAAAAAGAAAGGCGTGCACTGTTAAAAGCTTTCATTGAACACCTTTGGAAACATAGTTCTTACCGTTCACTTAATACTTGTTTTGTTTCGCACAAGCTGCTCAGAGATGACAGGCTATCTCACGCTCGGCTGCCTGCTGCTGCTGCCGATGGAGAGCCCCTTTCCCACACGGATGCTGGTGATCTGGGAGATGTGTAGGGTGGCAGCTTGATAACATGGTGGCATCTGTCTCGACGTGTGAGGCTTGGAAGTCATTGCTCCAGATTCCCAAGCTGGATCTGGAGCACTGTGGGGTTTCTGGAACATCCCTGCATCTGCTGCCTGGTTACCCCGGATGGGAAGGAGAGGAATCGAAAACAGATTAGCCTGTGTTATCAGACTCAATCCTTTTATTGATTGCCTTTAAGGGATGCTTTTCACTGCACAATTAGCCTGAACTTTAGATGTAAATCCCTTTTTAGACCTTTTTAAGCCTGAGTTAGCTGGAAAGAACACATTTTTTTGTGAACATGCAGGCCAGAGTACAGAAACATCTCCAGTCCATGCTCATCTGCTGATACTGCTGATGCCCTGACATCATGCACACATGACTGATGTGCTTCTGTACAAGTGTCTTCCCTCCTGGCACAAAAAGTGATCTTGAACATAGATGGGCCAGTTAAACAATGTGGTTTTGCTGTGGAAATGCTATTTTTGGACTAATTGAGTGGTCAAGATACACATTGTATGCAACCCACAGAACAGTTGGAACATGAGGCTGGATTGTTGACCCTTAAAAATCCTCAGCAAGTGCCAAGACATGACTCTTTCTTTCTGCTCCGTAAGGAGAAGCAAAACCTCTACATGAAGCTTGGAAAATCTCTGTAGGCTTGGAAAATCTCTGTAGGTTACACACCAAGCGTGGGACAAGCTCCCAGGCACCCAGGCAGCTGGCACACAGAGTCTGCACTGCATCCCCTGTTGCTGTCTTCCAAGCTGTGATGGGAATTAGGCAGAGAGGCTGCCCTGGGCTGGCTGGGGAAATTGTTACCACCACCACCAAGCTACGGTGCCAGCACTGCTCACATTGCCGTGGGTGGTTCAATGAACTGAGTCAGAACCGCCATGGGGGAATAGGAGGCAGATAAGGTGGCAGTTTTTTTCCTTTTTTTTCTTTCTCCCTGTGATCTTTGCTGGACCTGACAGTCTAGAATCACAAGAGGTTGCCTGGGTGCTTAGCTGGACACAGCATTTTATATTGCACCTTGTTTCTCAACAAAGTGTTTAGATAGTTGCTGTGTAGCCACTCCTGGTTAAACCTCACAAAGCATTAGCCTTATTAATATTTAATAGTTATTCACAAATTATAATCAACCAAGTAGTTTTCTCTGCAGCTTCAGGAGTTTCCCGAGAGACTGATGCTTAAGTACCTTAATTCATCTTTCTGACGAAGGTGAAAGCGTTAAAAGTAGATTTAATTTGTTGTTTACTTCTCTTTTCAGGTTTTTTAGGAATCATTTGGAAGATGATCAGATGAAATGTGTTTACTTTCCTTTTATTTCATGCAAAAGGCAGTTGAAATGTTGATACAGAGGCAAAGATAAAGCTTGCTAGTATAAGTAGGTGCTCTAACTTTGTTGGCATACTTACACCCACATACACAAGATATTTTGCTCTTTCTGTAACTTTGAATTAGCTGCAGTCTGTATTAATACATTGGCTTATTGTATGTAATTGCCTCCTACCTACATAATCCAGAAGTCAGCTACTTACTAATAACTAATGTAATTTTTTGCTTTAGCTCAAAAGTCAGGGTTTTGCTCATTTGATGTTCAAGGTTATGATGATCATTTTCTCCCTCATCAGCTTTGGAGCAGAGATGAAGCATGATAGCATAGGAAAAAGTGTGTAGCAAAATGATACTATGATCAAGCAAAGCAAAAAGTTTACCGATTTGATGATAAAATTGGATAGATGATGTAAAAAACCAATAACCTAAGGCAGTTTTTTGTCTTAAAGTACTTCTTCCATCTAGTGTAAAGAGGTATTTGACACACACCACACTTAAATGTCTCAGTTTGCTGATAGTTTCTCAAATATCTGACACTGGGAAAATTGGTAACACTTTTTTTTTTCAAAACGTCACTGCTGTTAACACCACTTAGGTGGCCATAGTCTGTATATGTAATGTGGTTGAAACACTGCTGAGAGCAGGGAAAGGCTCCACTTATCTGTTCCAGCCAAACAAGTTGAGCTTACAGCTCACACAGTCATTACCAAGCTCAAGCAGTGCTTTGAGGACTTGACATTANAGTCTGTATTAATACATTGGCTTATTGTATGTAATTGCCTCCTACCTACATAATCCAGAAGTCAGCTACTTACTAATAACTAATGTAATTTTTTGCTTTAGCTCAAAAGTCAGGGTTTTGCTCATTTGATGTTCAAGGTTATGATGATCATTTTCTCCCTTATCAGCTTTGGAGCAGAGATGAAGCATGATAGCATAGGAAAAAGTGTGTAGCAAAATGATACTATGATCAAGCAAAGCAAAAAGTTTACCGATTTGATGATAAAATTGGATAGATGATGTAAAAAACCAATAACCTAAGGCAGTTTTTTGTCTTAAAGTACTTCTTCCATCTAGTGTAAAGAGGTATTTGACACACACCACACTTAGATGTCTCAGTTTGCTGATAGTTTCTCAAATATCTGACACTGGGAAAATTGGTAACACTTTTTTTTTTTCAAAACGTCATTGCTGTTAACACCACTGAGCTGGCCATAGTCTGTATATGTAATGTGGTTGAAACACTGCTGAGAGCAGGGAAAGGCTCCACTTATCTGTTCCAGCCAAACAAGTTGAGCTTACAGCTCACACAGTCATTACCAAGCTCAAGCAGTGCTTTGAGGACTTGACATTAAAACTCTGCACCAGCACATCCTGCCTTTCTAATGAGCTTCATCCTCATTAAGGTGCCTCTGTTCTTACCTTCATTTTCTTGCCATCTGAGCTTCACTTTGCCTCTGCTGAGCACCTATTGACTGATTACAGAACTGACACATTTCAGAGCTGCCATGCCCTCCTCCATGTGTTTCTAGGGACAGTAAATGCATCGATTAAGCAGGTGGTGCTTTTGTTTGTTGGGCTGTTTGGTTTTTAACCGTTTCAAAAACATGAATAAAGCACTGCCAGGTAAGGTGCAGAGATTTCTCTACAGATTCAGTGCATTGTCCTCAAGTATCACTTATAATTGCTCAGAAAGCTGCAGTAAAATATCTCACTGTGGACAGGTTACATGACCTCTCCTCTGAGTAAAGGCAGAACANTACCTTCATTTTCTTGCCATCTGAGCTTCACTTTGCCTCTGCTGAGCACCTATTGACTGATTACAGAACTGACACATTTCAGAGCTGCCATGCCCTCCTCCATGTGTTTCTAGGGACAGTAAATGCATCGATTAAGCAGGTGGTGCTTTTGTTTGTTGGGCTGTTTGGTTTTTAACCGTTTCAAAAACATGAATAAAGCACTGCCAGGTAAGGTGCAGAGATTTCTCTACAGATTCAGTGCATTGTCCTCAAGTATCACTTATAATTGCTCAGAAAGCTGCAGTAAAATATCTCACTGTGGACAAGTTACATGACCTCTCCTCTGAGTAAAGGCAGAACAGCTCCTACATACTGACAGTCTATAAAATACAAGGGAAAGGACTATCACTGATGTACCTTGTTTCATAGGAGTAAGTAAATTAATGTCAGGACTAGGATAAAAACAATTAATTTTTAAATGTTAAGCCATTTTGTAGAATTTTTTGATATTTCAAGCCATTTTCAAGCTGGTAGTTTGTGCACTGTTATCACCTATAATTTCTCCCTTCTCTTTAAGGCATGATGTTACTTTTTTAGGGTTATACTTGGACTTGTTCAAAATATTGTCAGCCCTGGTTCAAATTCAACCTGACATCCCAAATGCAAGGAGTTAGTGGTTTCATCATAGCCTCAAGTGCACAGTAGTATGCTGAATAAACCCGCACAGATAATTCTGCTAAATTTGGACTGGAAGGGGGCCCTAGCACTGAGTTACTATGGAAACAGAATTCTTCTTTTCTTTAGAAAGAAATCCCCCTAGGTTTAGTAGTGTGAAAAAAATCCCAATATTAGGGCTCTGCCATGTTTCCCTCCATTATCCTTTTGTGTCCACACTTTCCTAATAAGAGCTTAAAGATTACTTTTTTTGACTTGTCCACTTAATATTCAATTTGATCACTGAGTTTTCATGATATTTTATCTGAAGGGAAAAGAAGTGCTCTTTCCCCAAAGCTGTTTGGATAGCCGTATATATGGGTGCTGATGATTTATAGAGGACTGTGCACGGTGCTGAGTAGAACACGGACAATGTTTGCTCTTCAGTAAATTCTGTAGACATAGGAGGAATCTCTTTCTACCAGGCTATCACATAAAGCCTGAAATCCTGGCTCTGCTCGTGACATTTGCCGTTTCACCCAGGTCTCAGGCTGAAAGGTTTTATGACAGAACTTTATAAAAGATTTACAAGATGGGAAACCAGAGTGCTTGGACAGGATGACAGTGAATAGAGAATCACGACTCACACAAATTGGACAGAAAATTGGACAGGGCAGTACTTTTTACTGGGACTATATTTACAAAAATTCTTTTTGAGAAGCAGGTTTAGGAAAGACTATGGGAAAGCTGCATAGCAAGAGAGCTAAGCTAAGCACGAATGAAAGGTGCCGTGGTCCAGCGAGGTAGAAGGAAGCAAAGTGGGCTGTGTGTAGAGGAGGAAACTTTGTAAGAGCACATAGCGTGTGNTGCTGTTAACACCACTGAGCTGGCCATAGTCTGTATATGTAATGTGGTTGAAACACTGCTGAGAGCAGGGAAAGGCTCCACTTATCTGTTCCAGCCAAACAAGTTGAGCTTACAGCTCACACAGTCATTACCAAGCTCAAGCAGTGCTTTGAGGACTTGACATTAAAACTCTGCACCAGCACATCCTGCCTTTCTAATGAGCTTCATCCTCATTAAGGTGCCTCTGTTCTTACCTTCATTTTCTTGCCATCTGAGCTTCACTTTGCCTCTGCTGAGCACCTATTGACTGATTACAGAACTGACACATTTCAGAGCTACCATGCCCTCCTCCATATGTTTCTAGGGACAGTAAATGCATCGATTAAGCAGGTGGTGCTTTTGTTTGTTGGGCTGTTTGGTTTTTAACCATTTCAAAAACATGAGCAAAGCACTGCCAGGTAAGGTGCAGAAATTTCTCTACAGATTCAATGCATTGTCCTCAAGTATCATAATTGCTCAGAAAGCTGCAGTAAAATATCTCACTGTGGACAGGTTACATGACCTCTCCTCTGAGTAAAGGCAGAACAGCTCCTACATACTGACAGTCTATAAAATACAAGGGAAAGGACTATCACTGATGTACCTTGTTTCATAGGAGTAAGTAAATTAATGTCAGGACTAGGATAAAAACAATTAATTTTTAAATGTTAAGCCATTTTGTAGAATTTTTTGATATTTCAAGCCATTTTCAAGCTGGTAGTTTGTGCACTGTTATCACCTATAATTTCTCCCTTCTCTTTAAGGCATGATGTTACTTTTTTAGGGTTATACTTGGACTTGTTCAAAATATTGTCAGCCCTGGTTCAAATTCAACCTGACATCCCAAATGCAAGGAGTTAGTGGTTTCATCATAGCCTCAAGTGCACAGTAGTATGCTGAATAAACCCGCACAGATAATTCTGCTAAATTTGGACTGGAAGGGGGCCCTAGCACTGAGTTACTATGGAAACAGAATTCTTCTTTTCTTTAGAAAGAAATCCCCCTAGGTTTAGTAGTGTGAAAAAAATCCCAATATTAGGGCTCTGCCATGTTTCCCTCCATTATCCTTTTGTGTCCACACTTTCCTAATAAGAGCTTAAAGATTACTTTTTTTGACTTGTCCACTTAATATTCAATTTGATCACTGAGTTTTCATGATATTTTATCTGAAGGGAAAAGAAGTGCTCTTTCCCCAAAGCTGTTTGGATAGCCGTATATATGGGTGCTGATGATTTATAGAGGACTGTGCACGGTGCTGAGTAGAACACGGACAATGTTTGCTCTTCAGTAAATTCTGTAGACATAGGAGGAATCTCTTTCTACCAGGCTATCACATAAAGCCTGAAATCCTGGCTCTGCTCGTGACATTTGCCGTTTCACCCAGGTCTCAGGCTGAAAGGTTTTATGACAGAACTTTATAAAAGATTTACAAGATGGGAAACCAGAGTGCTTGGACAGGATGACAGTGAATAGAGAATCACGACTCACACAAATTGGACAGAAAATTGGACAGGGCAGTACTTTTTACTGGGACTATATTTACAAAAATTCTTTTTGAGAAGCAGGTTTAGGAAAGACTGGGGGAAAGCTGCATAGCAAGAGAGCTAAGCTAAGCACGAATGAAAGGTGCCGTGGTCCAGCGAGGTAGAAGGAAGCAAAGTGGGCTGTGTGTAGAGGAGGAAACTTTGTAAGAGCACATAGCGTGTGGGAGCAGATGAGAGGACTTGAGAAGAGAGGGGAATTAGCAGTCTCTTGAAGAGAAGCTTTGAAGCTTGATTTAATGTGAGGAATAGAGGAAAGTGTAATTATGTTTGTAAATGCACAGTTCACCAGTGGAGAGACTGAGCAGTTGAGGAATACTCTTCGCTGGTGCCTGATAATAACAATCATGTCTAAGCAAAGTGAAAAAAAGTGATTTTTTTCAGTTTAATACAGGTTGAAATGGCCAGTCATTTTTAATCCATTACTAGCTTCAGCATGACTTTGACTCTATATTCAAGTATAAAACCATTAAATTCTTTCACCATCTTTCAAGTTTCTCTCATCTCCTGTAAAGATCACTGAAGGGGAATATGTTTTTAAAAAGCTGTTTTGTTTAAGTAGTTAAAGAATGTTGATGAGAAGTATTGCAAATCTCTTCTTGTAGTCCAACTGATCTTCAACAATGTGCTACTCTTGTCTTGAAAAGCCAGGTTTGTAAGGCCATCAAAGAAAAAGGGAATGAGAAAAATATAGACTCCATGAACAATTTCCATTCTTTCCAATAAATACAAAGCAAATTTAGCATCTCTTTATAATACTTATATAAGTGATATGTGGCACAGAGCAACAGTGAATCCTTGGAAGAACATTATCATACATACTTTTTAATGTGGAGAGCAAAGACAATCTTCCATTTCCACGTAATAGGGGACTGTAGGGCCTATGGCCAGGTTCTGTGTGCTGCAGAGGGTATTTGCGATGCCCAGAGGTGTCTGGAGGAGACTTATCCTTTCAGAGTGCCTTGTGGACAGAAAGCTGGTAGAAGTAGCTCTAACTCCAGCCATGGAAGTTGCCTCATGAGTAGACACCTGGTTGCATCAGGTCCGTTATGACCCATGGTAGAAGCACCGTATGTTAGAGTGAGGTCCTCTTCTCTTTTTCCTCCTCCAGTATATTGTAAAATACCAGTAGTGAGTATCACAGTAGGCCCTCCTGACTCCTTAATGCTGGTCCAAGGCTGAACTCCTAGGCATGAATGCACACACACCACTGTCCTCTGTGTCATGGGGAAATGTCAGGCATCAGAGGATGGGAACTGGAGCCTCACACAGAGGATTTCAATCACTTAACCAAATACTGTGTCCATCCCAGGCCTCCATCCTTACCCTCTCTGAGACTCTGCCTGTTGTTAGTGTCCACAATTGGAGGTTGGTTGTTGCACACCCTTCCAGCTTTGGCAAAGAAATGTACTGTGAAACTCGTCTCTTCCACCCTGCCCCAGAACTTGTTGCACAGTCAAATGAATCAAGTAGAGACGTTTGGAGAGATTTTCAAAGGTGCAACTGGTAGGTAGATGTTGATTCATCATTTACTAATGCTAGCGAAAGACACATTCTTCTTGTTGGTGCTGTTGGTTTTAAAACAGCAATAAGGTCTAGGACTTTGCAGTCTTTCTGACTCCACTTTGAAAATAGTTTCAAACAATATTTGGAGAGAATAAATCTACAAAGTGACATGTAGACAGTTGCTTTTCCCTGGCAGTATTTCTATCACTCCTCTCCTCTCCTCTTACTGATCAAAGGCGGAGAACCCTGCATTAGGAAGGCTGTACAGTAACCCTGGAGAAAATGATAGATTTAAGAAATTTAATTATTGTAAAAAATGAAGGTGGCTGTGCTTGAATGATACACTACAGATAACAGGCAGCGTCTGTCTATGGCAGTTCTTAGTGTTATTTTGGAAAAAGAGCAGAAATATGTTACAGTTTTCCATGTGGCCAATTTGTCAGACAATTGCAGAGGAAAACAAGCTTTAATAAACCGATTATGATTCTTTTGAATTTACCATTCTGAACATACTGTCTCAGTCCTCCTAATGGAGGTTTTATTAACAAGAAGCTGAAAAAACACTACAGTCATAGATTTGTGGGTGGCTTTTTTTAAGCAATGACACTACTATGGCTGTTTAAAATACCATGTATACCAAATTGACTTTTGAAATTAATTTCAGGGATATTAACTTCCAATAAGTGCATAATTTAATTTTGATTCCAAAGAGTATTGATGTCACTGGGAAATACCTAACAGAAGGTTTATAGCACAGTACTTTTGGGCTGCATGAAACTTACCAAAACAGTTAGAGGGAATGAGTTACACACTCACATTTCGACACTTAGCAATTTGAAAAACTTCCAGTGACACTGTTGCATTAGCAGTAATCCCAGTATTTTGACCCCTATGACTCCTTTCTAATATATTTTTAGAAAATCTTTGATCTGTTGAAAAATCGGTAAGTCATAGCACATAGGGCAGACAATGACCATTAGAGCAACTAGTCAGGCTCCCTCAAGATGTGTAGGAACATTTCTGACTTTCTCACAGAAGATAGTGAGGAATTTTCTTGTGGTCCCAGAAGGTCTGTGGCAAAGAAGAAAAAGAACCCAACGCCTGCGGATTATTTGGATTAATTCCTGAACTCAGTCCAGTGCCTTCACCACATAATCATTCTTCTTGTTTCCACTAAGTAAGATTTACACGTTTTCTGTTTATTTGGCAGCAGTTCTTGGTACTTTGTAAATATCAGGCTTTGGACTAGACATCCTGAAATTAAGTGTGGTCTTCTTAAAAACCTTCATCATGGTGAAGTGATTGGTAATATATCACAGTATGGACCTAATTCCCCACCATGTTGTGCCAGCTGTGCAAACACATCTGGAAGCAATGGAAAAGGCTGGACTTCCTCAGAAACTAGCCATGAGGAGGTGTCAGAGTCCAGAGAAAAGTTCAAGCTCTTACTCAAAACTCTCATGCCCTGCTGTTGCTTTGTTTTTTAACCAATTAAGTTCTACACTGAATGGGCTCAAAAAAAGGAAAACACACCTGGAGAGTATTCCTGAATTTCTCTTCCTCCCCTTGTTCTTCTCCTGTGATGCTTAAAGCAAGTTGTCATTCAGTGCTTTGCTGCTCATATTGCCATGGCACCCGCGGAGCCTGACACGAATTCGAAGAGCGCAGTACAATCACAGATCAGAAGGCTGTCTTGGCTCCAAAGACCTTGCAATCAAGGTGAAAAGCCTGGGAAAACAAAAGGAGACAAGAGAGTAGATAGGGAACAAAAGGAAACAAGAAGCCGATGTTGGCTAGGCAGTAAAACCAGCATACAATGAGGCAAACCTGGGATTTTTTTTTTTTTTTAATACATAGTGGGGGAAGCAAATTGTTTTAGAGAATTTAACACGGAAAAGTGAGTTAGTTTGCAGGTGTCATGGAAACTTTCTCCCCAGCATTAAATACGATGTGAGAAGACGCACAAAAGAATTATCTGAATGTTCAACATTGGACACACAGGAGGAGAATCTCCGTCTGTCACTGAATTGGAGATAATGATGGAGGACAGCATGCAGAGAGTGTTGACAGTGAAGACAAGCCTCTATTAGATGCAGCAGGGAATTGAAAGCCCATGCTGGGAGCATGAAGAGAAGGATGATATGGTCAAATTGATGAGCCAGAAAAATAATCTTATGACAGCATCTAGAATGGGTCTGAATAGGCCAAGTTAGGGTCTGTCATGGCCAAAGAGAAGACAGCATTTAAAGTTTGGAAAAATGATTATCTGTATTGATGGATAGCACAGACTTCACCTTTGAACATTGCATGTGAAGAGTTTAAGACAAGGGCAGGGAAGAAAAAGAGATTTAAGAGAGAATGCAGTTCTCCTAAGTCACTCAAAAAATCAGTAGCGTATTCAAGAGCAGGATTCAAGACTGATGAATTCCAGCGAAGACCTCTGCTTGCTGGATCATCCGTTGCTTCTTGGGAAACAGCTTATTTTTGTAGCTCTGTGAACTTGGTGTGAACTTTGCATATTTTTACAATACCATAATTTGAAGAGCTCCAGACTGAGAGCAGATGAGTCACATTGTTTAGGCAGAGAAGGATGTGCTACAGAGCCACTTCTGTGGCACAGAAAATCTCCTTTCCCTGAGGACGAAATCCTCTCTCCTCCCACAAAGCAGCTAGCACGTTTCAGGACTCCTCATCAACTGGCAAATACATCGCTTATTTTGGCATTTAATTTCAGCTTGACTACTTAAAGATAATAAAAAGCATTAAAGCTGTCAATATTTTTGAGTGACAAAGACAGAACTGGAACCGTTACTCTCTTTTTCCCTTTCAAGTGACAAACATAATTTGTATTATGTGTTGAGTATAACTTACTGCACTGCAATGAGAAACCTTTCCAGTTTGCTTTAGCCATATGCCAGCACAGACCCAGGCTGTGTCTCTGAACATGTTTGTGCAGTACCAGGCACCAGGAGGCCCTAATCCTCAAAAAAAAAGATTCTTCTTCACTCATTATTTTGGGTGATATTTTGAAAAGTAATAGGAGAGGATGACATATTTAAGAGCCCCTTCAAGATGCAGTACAGCACAGCACTTCAAGCTGGCGCGTTCCTGTCATCTGTTCCCGTTGCTTCCCTACAGCACTGTCTTCTTAAAGAGAAGCAGGAATTTTCCAAAAAGATCTTTGAGAAGTAAGTTTGTCTTTGTGTGAGCAGGCGGAGAAGGTCAGGCTCAAGAGCAGAGCTGGTGTGTGCAATTTCACTCATCCTTTATGTCTGGTCAGCTTCTACCCTTCATATCATGCACTGCCCACATCTTTCCATTGGCACGCACGGTTTGAAGTATCAACTAGAACAGATCTGTCATCATCAGAAACCCAGTCACTGTGCTCAGCATCTTTACAAAGGATCTGATGTTGCTGTAAAGCATATGAAACACCTGTACTGCTGCAAATTCAAGTTCAGAAGAAAAAAGAAGTAGCTTTTCCCTTTTGGGTATTGGGAAACTGTGGTTAGGGAGGTGCATTTTAAGCAAGGACAGAGGCCAAGGAGGTAAACTAAATGATGGACTCTAGTAAAATACACCTACATCTCTAAAGGGCAACTGCTAGCTTTCTCCCTGCCTCTGTTTGGACTATTCCGACTAGTTTTTCCCAAAACGAAGCTGATCAGGAAGGGACTAAGCCTAAGCATGAGCAGTAGCCAGTTTGTGCCATTTGGCTCTCAGGATCAGTGCCTGCCTTGCTTTAATTTATCAGTACAGACATAAACACAACACACATATCATTATTTAGATAACTCCCTCCTGTTATCTGTTTGATTTCTTGCTCCCCATCCTCCGGGTGAAAGGTTCATTCTGCTTTTACAGTTAGAAATCTAATTTCCAGACTGAATGATTATGTTCTGTGCTTTTTTTTTTTAACTTTTACTTTCTCTGCTACTTTCCAGTTTGAAACCCTCTTCTTTGAAAAGAAATGAAAACTATTGAATTTGATCTTTTTTATGAGGTCTTACCACTGGTGTTTGTATTGCTCTCTTCTCTACAACTGCCTTGCTCAGTGTTTTGCAGGACTATGATTACCTTCTCACAAGAATTCATGTTGTAGGTTCACAGTTTATAATTGACTAATACTCCATTTCCCCTCCTCCCTCATTTTAATCAATCATCCAGTGACCTACAGAAGACATTATTTTTATTAGTCCCTAAAGTCTTGTTTTCCTTTCAAAGAGACACTTTAAAAATTTGTATTTTTATAGTGAAAATTCAATCAGAAGTCTGATTCACGTTAAAGTGCAATGTTAATGTTGAAAGCAGTACACAGATCAAGTAGCATTGCTGAAACAGCAATCTGACTTGTGGAGGGCAAGAAAAACCCTGGGAAGCTAACTGACTTGTAAAGAAATAAAGGAAAAAAATCAGATGAATGAATAAGTGTAGAAAAAAACAGAAAACCCAGTTGATTTCCTTCCTAGTTTATACTTTCCTGAGCTATTATTAAGAAAGGAGGAACACATTGTCAAAACACTGGAATAAAATAATTTAAACATCTGTTAGAAAACTGCTGTGAGTGTGTAACAGCACTTTGTCTTTTCAGGAGCAGCACATATGTTGACTATCAGCATGTTCCTCAGATGGCTGAAGTCACTTCTCAGAACCCGTCACTTGAGTTGCAATGACTTATCACTGTGTCCTGTTGCTGTATTAGGTTATCTACTCTGTCCTTCTGCCAGCGAAGGATTACTGAGGGTTTATGTAGCTTTGCATCTTTTGTGTGACATACTCCAGGGGCATAAGGAGCATCAGGATAATTTTGAGGCAGGTTTAATGTTATTAGTTCCCATGGGTAGGTCTTGGAGGATTAAATGCTGAACAGACCTGGAAGGGCAGAAGATCAGTGGAGTAACAGAGCGGGAAAAGTAGATCTCCCAGTGGAGGGGAGTATTTGGGGACACAAATACATTAGGAAGAACATGAAGCTGACAAAAAGATTATTTGCAATGATAGCCATCTCTCATCCAAGTTTCTCAAGAGTGATTTTCTTTTCAGAGATTTGTGAAAAGCAAGGGGATGAACACTGAATATCTGCTTAGCAGCAGACAGTAGGAAGCAACATGTAGGACTATGAAAAAGCAGGGAGCTGTATGGGTGAGCAATCAGCTGGCGGGTTGGGCTCAAAGACTTATAGCAAATGGGGTTATATCAGGCTATCGGGCCATCAGCAGTGGGGTTCCCCAGGGGTCAGTTTTAGGGCCAGTGCTCTTTAATTTTTTTATAAATTATCTGGACACAGGAATTAAATATACATTAAGTAAGTTTGCTGATAATACTAGATTAGGAGGAGCCGTAGACTCCTTCGAGGGCAGAAAGGCCTTATAGAGAGATCAGGATAGAGTAGAGAGCTGGGCAATCACCAACCGTATGAAATTTAACAACAAGTGCTGGACTCGTTACCAGGGAAAAGGTAATCCTGGTTATATGTACAAACTGGGGGATGAGAGGCTGGAGGGCAGCCCTGCAGAAAGAAATCTGGGGGTTTGGTTTGAATAGGAGTCAGCAGTGTGCTCTGGCAGCCAAAAGGGCCAAACACGCCCTGGGGTGCATCACTACTTTGCTAGCCGATCAAGGGAGGTGATTGTCCCACTCTGCGCTGCACTGGTGTAGCCCCATCTCGAGTACTGGAGCAGGCTGCTCAGGGAAGTGGTCATGGCACCAAGCCTGTCAGAGTTCAGGGAGCATCTGGATGATGCTTTTAGTCATATAGTTTAGTTTTATGTAGTCCTGTGAGGGGCAGGGATTTAGACTTGGTGATCCTCATGGGTCCCTTCCAACTTGAGATATTCCATTATTCTATGATTCTACATAGGGCAGGAGAGTGAATAAGCAAAATTACAGGTACTAAACTGTTTGTTTTTCATCAGAAATATGTAAGAATAGCTCCAGATCTCTTGACAGTTGTGTTTGTCTGATGTTAACCATGTTGTTCATTCAAAAATATATACTATGGCTCCTTCTCAATACAATCATGTTGTCATAAAAAACACACATTGGGAGAGAGGTAGCTGTGACCTTAGTTTATAACAGTAATTGCCATCACCTTGTTCATGTTCCTGTGGTACCTGATGGTTTTGTCCAGTTCTGGGTACACAGATACATTGCAGGACACAGAATATGACTGGTGTAGGGTATGGGTTTAGGACAGGAGTGCTGGGTTTAACAGGTGCTACCTGCTTGTGGTTTGGCCTTTGCCAAGTTACTTGGCTTCTTGGTACTTGTCTTCCCCACCTGCAAAACAGGAACTTCAGCAGCTGCCAACCTTCCGCAGCATCATGAGGATCAATGTATTCACACACTATAGGACTGACATCAAAATAGTTCTGATGCATAGCTGTGATCCCAGTGCCAGCCTGGATTTACCGTCACTGCTGCACAGCCGATAAAAGTCTGCCGGGTTCTTCATTGTATTCTTCATCGTTAACCATCTGATAATTATCAAACCTTTTATTGCTGAGTTGAAGCAATTCTCCAGCTTTAAGCTTGAGAAATTCACTGTGAATTTCTATTTCCTGGTTTAACCTTCAAAACTGACAGCTGTGGAAAAACAGTACTTTTTGCTTTGGCTTTAAACTGTTAAAGTCTAGGATGAAAGTTATTAAGAGATGAGAAAATTAGGATCCTCCAAAGGCAGACTCTGTTTCAGACTACAGCTACATTTTAATATCACATTGCAAGACTGGTATAAAACACAGTAGAAGATATTACCATATACTAATTTACCAGTGGAAGCAAAATGTAAAAAAAAGTTAGTTGCTGTTAATAATTTTACTCCTTTGAGACAGAAGATGGTAGGCATAAGAGAAGTCAGAGAATAAATGCCAGATTGACTGTAAATTAATGTTTCTTACAGTTCACTACTTCAAATTATTTTGTGTTTTCAGTATTTCTCAAATACAGATGTTTCTTTTTATGAGAGAAAGCATTTAACCAAGGATATTCAGTGAATTATCTGTATGATAAAATCAGAACACATCAGTATTTGAATTTTGAACACGCTCGTGTGCGTTTTAATTTGGTTTCATAAGCTGGATCTTATCTATTAAAATAAACACATTAATAAAATGTGACAAGACGGGTATGAATATATGAATATAAAGCCATGATAGACATTTTTCTCTTGCAAGCTGTTTATTTCTGGAGATCAATTCTTCAAGAAGATTAAACAATGCTGAAGACGTGATTAAGCCAAAAAACTAATAGACACAGGCTTAGGAAGATGCTGATACAATAGAGGAATAGCAGCAAGGCTGCAAACCAGCACACGTAGCCAGATTGTCCTTGGTCCTTGTGTACATGACAGCGACATCGCAGGGACCCTCCTCTTCTCTTGGTGCTCATGTCCAGGGTTGGAAACACGTACTCTACGGTGGTAGTGCAAGGTACATGAAGGGCAAGAAGGGAGCTCATGGCTCATCAGAGTATTGCCCTTCTTTGGACTCTGTTGGCTGCTGCGTCTATTTAACCAACGGTGTAGGCTTGTGGTGAAATCCCTCAATCTGGTCCCTGGGAAATAGCAGCTACAGGGTGTGGAGACCATGCCAAGGGGTTCTGCTGAGCCTGTTCTTGTGCTGTACATACATCTGGTCTTTGTACAAAAGGACCCATATTCTCCAGGCATGGTGCTGACAATATTTTGCCTTTTGTATTCTGCTCTCCCTCGGAAGTACAGTGTTGTGGTTTGTTGTTTGTTCAGGTTTACAGCGGCGTGCCTTCGTGCCTATCAGCCAGTGCACCAGGAGCACTTGGCAGTGAGTTTGTTCCTCAGGACATCTGAGGATTTCTTTCCTCATTCAACAAGTGCCAGGAAAAGAGCAAGCAGTCATCATTTTTTTTTTTTTTTCTCAGAAGTTCGTTATAAAATGAAGAAAACAGCCTGAAAAATTCAGTATAGATACAAAGATGTACTTACTGCTTGTTTCACCTGTGATTATTAAAAGTCTGGGGAAGAAACTGCAGAAAAATGTTTTCTATAATTAAACATGCCCATTGGGAGTTCTTTATGTTTTGTTGCTTTCACTGTATTTAGTTTGCCGTCCTGATCACAAGAAATCAAAATCATACGTGTGCCCTCAGAATCATAACAAAAGACTTTTGAAGCATTAGACTTTTAGATTATTACATTTGCATGCTAGTTAAGAGTTGGTAGGATGATTTCATGTCACATTTTCAAGCTTTTCCCTTTAATCAAAAGCTCTAGAAAAGTTGTCCTGTGTGCGGTGAAAGATGAAACACTTCCCAAAAACAGGCGTTTCCAGCAGCTAGAGTTTTAACAAGAGCATCATATGTTACTAAAGCCATGCAATATTACATGAAACTATTATGAAGCATTAGATTGCTAGGGAGCTTGGGGACAACACTGCAAGACTGGGAGTCAGTCTTGGGTCCATGTTAGCATTTCAGAGCACTACAAACACATCAGGAGATCAAAGCAGCCTGTGCAGAAGTCCCTAAATCCACACGATCAGTGTCTCAGGATTTTACTTGGGACTAGGCTTGGACCAAACATCTCCACCGTGTACATGGTTTAGAGACTGACAGCCTGAGAGAATATGGATGGATAAGGAAAAGGAAGGAGGAGAAGTGGGTAGCGACACATACTAGAAAGGTCTGGGAGGTATGTGGACAGTTCTTTTCCTTTTGCATTTTGAAAGAAAATATTTCAACTTGTGTGCTCAGTAAATAAGTCAAAACACCTTCTCTGTGAGAATCCAGTATCTCAGGGGACAGTTGCCTTTCCCTGCAACTTGGTCATCAACAGCATGTGACAGATATGGGACTCTCCTGTAATAATCCATGAGTACCATATGTTGGCCTGGTTATTTTGGTTATCATTTTTACAGTATAAATATGTTGGGTTACCCAACAAGGTGTTGTCCAGATACAAAAGGGAAAATAATGGGTCAAGATGACTCTCACCTCCCCCTCCAGGACAATCTAGTGTCATTAGAGGGCTGCTGGTTGGGTTTGTTTGGTCTCTGGGGAGCCTTCAAAACTAAGATGTTCAGAAATAGTCAAGATTCAGTAGACAAATGAGAA
Organism: Syrrhaptes paradoxus; assembly: GCA_013400615.1. NCBI lineage: Eukaryota > Metazoa > Chordata > Aves > Pterocliformes > Pteroclidae > Syrrhaptes > Syrrhaptes paradoxus. The sequence continues at coordinate 15,253 of VZTO01008829.1, read as the reverse complement.
ATAAGTGATCTGGTATTTTAAAAGATTATTTTCTAGTGAAGGAAACACCACTGAACAAACACAGGGGATAGGCTTGGTAGGTGCCTGAAGAAGACGGTCTTGTCTAGGAAGAGGAAAAACTGCCCAGTTCACATAAAATAAATTAAATCAGGATTGAATTGATGTGTTGATCTATTAAGGATTTTTAATTAACTGGCAAGCAGTAAATTAGATGTCCCGGGTCTCTATCAGCAGTGTACGGATAAGCCACAATATTGGAGACTTAGGAAATGTTAATATACTCCTAGAAATTTCTACAACCCTTTCTACAACTACTTCTACAAAGTTCTAAACATATATACACACACACTCACACTCACTCAAGGTCACACACACATCCCCACACAGAGCAACCACCTCCCTCTCCCTGGAGAGTGGGTCCGCCTCCTCGCTTACTGTAAAGCCAGGGGTGCTCCCGCTCCATGACCAACCGTGCTGCACTGGCGATCTGCTAATGCACCTGACAGTGAGAAAACCACACGCACACTGACACCCACACACCCCAGGTGTGGGTACTTGTTGCCCCTGTGTTGTGAGGCAATTAGTTGGGGGCAGGCTTTTCATGGTGTCCAGCAAGGAGGATGCTCTGTTTGGTTTCAGAGGGAGGTTGTGATGTTGATGGGACAACTTCTGTGAAACCCAGGTTGCCTACTGCCCTGTCCCCATGACACAGTGTCTCCCCACTGTTACAGATTTACATGCTTCCTTTCAACTTCTTTTCAGCATCTTCCAGGGGGCCTACAGTAAAGATGGGGAGGAACTCTTGATCAGGGGGTGTAGGGATAGGATGGGGGGTAACAGATGTAATTTGAAAGAGGGGAGATTTAAATTAGACATTAGGAAGAAATTTTTTCCAGTGAGAGAGGTGAGACACTGGAACAGGTTGCCCAGAGAAGCTGAGGAGGCCCCATCCCTGGAGGCCAGGCTGGATGAGGCTTTGAGCAACCTGGGCTAGTGGGAGGTGTCCCTGCCCATGGCAGGGGGGTGGAACTGGATGATCTCTAAGGTCCCTTCCAACCCAAACCATTCTGTGATTCTATGACTCCTTTGTTTCAAAAGGCTTTGTAGTTGTCTTCCTTCTTTGGTAGTTGTCTTCCTCCTTCGCACAATTGCTGTCAGGCAAACACCCGCTGAGGTTTTGGGTGCTCCTTTTGCACAGACTGTTTATGAGCACCCACACACACCACTGTGGTTGACACATGGTGATCTTACAGAAAGGCAGGAAAAGTAAGAGAAATGTTTGTGTCAACTCACTGAAAAATATTTTTTTCCCTTTTAAAGCTTATTCATCCAGCTAAAAAAGCAAGTACTATTATAAATTAAGTATTTTATTATCATTACACATTATAAATAATTATGTATAGATACATAGATATGCACACACAAGTCTGGCAACTCTAAATTCTATTGGTTTCGGAATTCTGAAGGGGAAAGTAAAATGAGATAAACCAGTTGGATCAGGAAAGTGAAATAAGCTGATACAGAGGTTATTTACCTCTAGTTAGGAGTTTAAAAGGCCAAGACCTGAGGTGAGCATACTCAGAGAGACTAGAAAGGAGGACAGAGATATAGATAATCTAGAACCACAGCATAATGAATCTTTCTAATTATATAGCAGGATATAAAGGCCTGCTGGCACAAGGCTTTGTGTACACACGTATGTGGAAGCAATGATCCGTTTAGGCCATTAAAGTTAAGGGAAGAGCAAAGGCACAAACCTGGTAAGTAAATAAGTTGTTGAAGAGCACTTCATGGAGTCAACGGTAGAGCCACTCATCTCCTGAGCTTTGGGATTGCATCCTTGCCCATGGCTCCATATGTCTTTAGACAGCATGATCCGTGAGAATTGGTAAGTGGAGAACTGTAGGTGAGGAGAACAACATGACCAACCCTGATGTCGCTTGGCTACTGCTAGAATTACAGTAAGGGAGAATATTGTGTCCCAATAGAAAAATCTGCAGTGCAACTGTGTGAGTGTTCTTTACAGCTGTACTTCACTATAAAGTCTGTCTGATTATTGCAATCACTCTGAAGATCTCTCGAATGGCCGAGGTGACTCTATCATTTCTGATTTGTGGCTAAGAGGAAATGTTGAAGTTTCTAGAGCAAACAGGAAGGAAATGGTTTTTATTTTAGGACTGTGACTCAGCAATGGATCAGCAAAACCAAAAAGCATTGATTTTTCTACTCATTGGTGAAGCAAGAAGTGGGATTTAAGTGAAAACTTTTAATTTATGCCTTGATCTTTTTTTCTCTTTCACGGATACTTTGCTTATATTGACATCTTAGCACAGGCCAAAATAACTTCTAATACCAATGTAAACAATACAGCAGGGAAAGTAGCCTCCAAATTTCAAGATTTGCAATAATTTGTTTATAAAGCACTTTTTTTTTTTGCTTGTGAAAAGCTCTCTCTTCTTTTCTAAATTTTGTTTTATGCAGCCTATAACACTACAATAAAAAATCATACAGGGAGCTTATTAGCTTCTTTTAAACTCTTAAAGACTTTAATCTACATTATAGATTATATATCCTGACAAAGATAAACAAAGAAGCAAAACATATCCAAACTGTGCTATAGGATTTACATAATTAGAAAATTCTTTCCTAGTTATCTAGTAATAAGATCGTAAAAGTAATATAAAAATAGAAATACCATTTAGTTGAAAATGTTGGTGTTCTATTTGGTAAGTCTATATTTTGCAATGGAGGCCACGGTGCATGAAGTGTGACATTCTTGGCTTGTTCAGTTTGATGACCTCGCTGTCTCTAACATCCCATGCTTTGTGGTATTACAGAGCAAAGTAAGGATGATATAATGTCCTATTCTTTTGAATCACCTTTAATTTTTGTTCTGTCTTGTGCCATCATCATACGCAAGTCTCCTTTTTGAAAGACTGTTTTCTCTGAACAATAGCTGTGTATCTTTTCCCCCAGAATTAAAATAATAGGCATCAGGATGCAAACCTTCCCATCTGAGTATCAGCTGATCTCTGTCTTTTACATAGAAAAGATGAGAAAAATCTTTCTTATGGGCATCATTGCCCTTAAGCTGTCTCCAGCACAATTTTTTTTTCTACTTTCTTTGATCCTGTTCATTGCTGAAAATACACGACACAGAAATTAGCAACAATAAAAATATTTTGATAGGAAGTTTTCAAAGATTAATTATTTGTATAAGATGAAATTCATTATTCATAAATTGCTCATTACTAAGTATAGGGACACTGTATATTGGGTGAAATATGATTTCCAGTTATACACAGTATGACTGAACACATTTTAATTAATTGTATTGAACTAAGATTTTATTGAAGCCATGTTCACTTTTAGGATAAAAGTGAGGTGATGGTGATAGAATAGGTGATAAAACAGAGAAAGTTTCCATAGCTTCAGTTTAATTCCCAATTATTTTTAAAAGTTTTTAATTTTTCCATGGATGATAGTTCCTTTACCATTGCCAGCATCTTGTAAAAGCCATCCTTGCAGTAATGTTGTGTCTCAAATCTTCTTTCCTGAAGCTAATATTAGGTGTTTGGCATTTGTACATTGGCTATTTGGGAAATGTGAGTACTGAGCTTTCCTGTAAGGTTTTTTAATTCTCCAGACTCTTTCTTAGAGATCAGTCTGTGAACTATTCCATTATCTCATCCTGCAGCAATTGTTTAATGTGCTTTCTGAAAACACAGACCTGGTTAGAGACTGCAATTACTATTTGATTGTTGCTTCTAAAGGAATCACTTGTGAGTCTATTTTACAGATGCTCTTGATATGATTAAGAATTGCATGAATGATCCTTGAAATCTTACTTTGGTCTTCCTATTAAATTATTACTCTGCTGTTTTAATACTTACCACACTGTGTTGCAGTAGTAGGCAGATGTATTGGTCACAGCTGGGCTGGAAGCTTCTTCTACAGTAACAAGGCTGCCCCCAATTCTTCATTAGAGGAATAATCAGGAAGGCAAAGTTGGATTTAGTGCTTTGTTTGGGCATTACAAATATGTGAAATTTGTATTTGTACATTCCACCAGTCCTACCATTGTCTGCAGAATTTATGATTTTTTTGCTCCAGGAAATGAAAAAGAAACCAAGGTGAAGGCAATCACCTTGCATCAGCTGTCCAGACTGGTTCCGAATGGAATTATTTACGTTTTCATCTAGTGAGCAGCCCCATTTTCCTTTTCCTAAGACTCGCCTAGTTTGATTGCTTTTGAATTTGCATTCAGCAGTCAGAGCCTAAGTGTTTTAGCACTCAGAATGAAACTTGGCAACTTTTGCACATTACCTCTCTGGGTCTGACATCCATCCCAAGCTCACGATTAGCATGGCGAAGGCCATCTATGAAATTTTAAGTGCTAGCTGGCAGCAGGATGACCACAATTTGGCTCATCGTTCTTATCTTTGACACACAGAATAACGAAGCGATTACAGAAAAACAGTGTTCTATTTAGAGAAGGAAGAAGGGCTTATTTCTGTGACTGAAGCCTCAAAATCTTAACAGCAGGAGTTACCCCAGTGGAAGAGCAGTCTCCAGAACAGATGGACTATAGCAGTGCTCTGATCTGTGTTGGACAGTAAGTGGAACAGATTTCAAAGATGCAGAGAAAAGACCAACTAAAAAGGTGTTTGAGCCATAAAGATAAAATCATAGTGTCATTTGCAAGGAAAAATATCTGTTGCTTAGATATTTAGTCTTTGCATTTACATAGAAACTCTACTGGTTCTGTTCTACCTATCTTCTCTTCTTCTTACAGAGTTCCTAAAGAGAAAAAAAGAAATAATTATGCAACAGCATTTACAGTTCACCAGAAAAAAACTATTTTTCCTATTATGGGATTGTGACAGAGACTAAGTTTCAGAGTAACCTAAAAATGCTTGAGTGCTATATCATCCTCACCAGCATCAAAGCAATTCCTGTCCAGGGGATCATTGTGAATGACAGGAAAATTATGTGTATGATAAAATTCACCAAAAAAGTCAATGAACTTGTGATGAACTTGTGAAAAACCTGTCCGTGTCAAACAGAGCCTTTCTAAGATATATTTCTTTCCAGGCTTTGGTCTTATGTTTAAAAAAAATATATTTTATAGTTAGTGCAGTATTAATGCACTTCAAAGTTTTATTTATTCTGTACCCAATACACAGAAGAAAAGATTCAAATGGTAATACCAGCTCTTCATTAATGATGCTTAAGGCATGACTGCCATTTGAGGATGAATCCAAATAAAAGCATCCAAATCTCTCTCAGCTCTAACATTATATAGGGTGCTTTATTGTTAAAGAATTTTGGTAGGATTCACACTGAATCCTTTTAGTTCCTAGGTCTTTCCTTTTGCATGCAAAGGTTATTTGGCACTTCCATAAGAACCATATACTCTGAAGTCAATACCATAACGAATTTGAAGGGAATGATCTGAGTTTTCCAGCTACTGGAGTGGATTGCCCACCTGCGCATCTCACAGATTAATGTTAATTTGCAAAAATATTAATATATTTATGAGAAGAATTCTTATTAACTTGAAGACAGAGCAATAGAGAGTGGTCTTAGAAACACTAATAGCTCCACTTTACCGATTATGAGCAGCATAGGACTCCTTTTAACTACATTCCAGTGTTGAATTGTGTCTATGTCTGAATTTGCAAATGTTACACTATTTTCTAAAACTATGAATAACTTTCTAATGTATGTGATCTAAAGCTTGATCTCAGTCATTCATTTTTCCATTTGATTGGTACTCACTCATTTCTATATCAATTGTCCAATTTAAGAAGAGTTAGAGGAAATTGTTTGTTCATACAGTAGTTAAAATAATGCAACTGATTCACAAATATTGTAGTGAATGTTAGGTCTGAGTGGGGTATGCTGAACCGTCTACCTGACTCAATGAATATTTTGTACTTGAGGCATGTTGTTAGTTATTGATTTCACATGTGTCATCAGTGATGAGAAACCTATGACAGGACGTAATATTAGGTGGTGCAACACAGAGCATGCTCAGATCTCTTAGTTTCTCAAGCACTTGACATCTCTATCTTTCTGCAAGACTTCTTGGCTCATGTCTTCATGTCATCTCCAAAACTGGGGGACAACAAATGTTTGTCTTCACTTCTCTGGTTTAGAAGATAGTAAGTGGCTGCTAGCAGCTGAAGGTAGCTAATGCATCCTTGGCTGAAATAAATATTCGCAGAAAGAAATTTCTTACTGAACTGACTATCCCAACATGGGAGAGAATTGAAGAGTTGACAGGAGGCCAACTGGGCTTCTCTTGACTGGGCTCTGGGATGTTTTCCCTGGTGCCTTCAAGCTCGTAATCCATAGTCCAAGGGAGCCCACCTTCCACCCTGTTCTGGTCCACTTTACTCCAAAGGATTCTGCTATAGAAAAAACAAGTGAAGGCCACTAGGAGCCTCACTTACATAAACCAAAATCCTTTGAAACAGTAGCTCAGAGGAGTGATAGGACCAATTCATCTCAGCTGTGGGCTGAGCCACTCAGCAAAGTAAATAGATAGAAACATCCCCCTGGCCACAAAAGTCATGGGAAAAATGCCACTCTGACAAGGGGTTGGATCTGTCTCCTGTACTTCATATCTGCCTACTCACCAGGTGATGGATTTGAAGGACAAAATGATAATGGGTTTGATCTGCATCTCCTCCTTGTGTAAGTCTCCATACTCTGTCCTCTCAGTCTCCCACATGGCTGTTTGATCCACCATTAACTATTTAATTAAATTACCCGAAACTCAAGCTTAAGTGATGAACCCCCAGTTTCCTGCATAATTGTTGGTGCCTCTGGCATCCCCTAGACAAATTCTATAATTATCTTATGCATTTTTAATTGAAAAAATCTGTACCCTTCAGAAATATAAAATTTTTAAAGATGAGTACCCTAAAACAAATCTAAATTAAATAAGACAGAAGTACTTTACTGTCTGTATTGTTTATATTTAATGCAAGAGAACACATTTCCTTAATTTCTCTGAAGCCAACACAATCTCCTGTCTCTTGCACTGGAGTGTTGCAGAATTTAGGTCAAGTATATCAAGCAGTAAACAGGGCTTTGCAAATAATCACGTGGAATAGCTCATGAGAAATAGCCCATCATAGTTGCATTAATCAGCCAAGTTTTCCTTTGGCTTCGTTTGTAATGCAGTAGATCCCAAGGATCCCAATACACTACAGGCTGTGCGGAGGTGCAAGAAAAAGGAGGTCCCTGTTCAAAAATTTTAGAAGTTAAAAATCTGGCCAAAACCAGTGGATAAATTGACAACATAACCAAGATGTGCAAGACAGAAAGTTTTCTAAGGAAAATAAGATTTCTTCACTACTAACTGTGACTTGCTGGAATTTGCCTAGCTCAAGTTACACGTTCCACTGTGTTAAAACTCATATGGATCAGCTCCCCTCCCACTGCTGGGTGACTGTTTGTCAAGAAGCAGGATGCCACAGCCGCTTGCAGCTGCAGAGCTCCTGGACCAGAGCTGGCTTGGATCAGGCGTATCAGAGGGAGGTCAGATCTGCCTGCCCTTGTCTGTGTAAACATATCCTCTGATAGAATAAAAATGCAAACTAGCCATCTCTCACGTCTGATCGCTGTAAGTGTCAGCGTTGTAGGCAGAATTGAACTTTACCTTCTCCTGGCTTAAGGATGGGAAGCTGAAATCTTCCCCCGGGGAAGCCAACAGGACTGAGACAGGGAGGGAAAAACGCTACAAGATCCGGAGTTTCTGCTCCTGCTTCCTGCTAACCAGGTTAAGCAGCAGCCCTGAATGACCCAAATGCTCTATATCTTTCATTTTACAGCAGCAGTATTTGCCACCCTGGCCTTCTAGAGCTTTGTCACAGACAAAATAAATAATGGAGTCATGGTTGTTTTGCTGTCTCTTGGCACTCTGCTGTCCTTCACAGCTGCTTAGATGGTCTGTGTCTGGAGCTGACCCCAGTCAGCCTATTATGAACAAGCCCAATTGTGTGGGGTTTCTTCTCAAGAAAAAGAGAAAGAAAAAAAACCAAATAACTGATATTTTCCAACTGCTGCATTTAAAATCTTTTAACAATTTGCTACAAACCCTTTCACATTTCTGGTGTTTACAAAACAGGTTTTTACCTGTTGCATAGTTGCTTAAACCCTCCTGTAACTGAAAAAATACCCAAGTGTCCACCAAGGTGTAAACTAGATGTCATGCTAAAAGACTCTACCAGGTCAAATAATGTAGTATTAGGAGATTTATTCCAATAGAAAACATTACTGGCTTGTTCTACTAGAACTAGTGGGAAGGTCTCCTACACTTCCCAGCTCTCCCTAAAGGGAGGTGTTCTGCTACAACTTCATAACCACTTTCTTTAACCTCTAGGTTGGTAAGAAATTGAAAATACTCCTCTCAGTTAGTTTCTGATGCCAGTTTCTGTCCTGATTTTTAAAATAATTAATGAAGTAGTTTTCAGGTCTATCAAAGAGGAAATGCTGATAGATGAACCATCATGACAGCTACACTTCTTTGGACAGTGCAGATTGCAAACAGCAGATCAGAGTGCGTGTGAGCTAGGCACAGAGGGTACTTGGTTACGTGATCCAGTTATGAACCACATAACAGGGACATACAGGAAAATCCAGAGTTTGATCAACATTAGGAAATCCTCCAGAGCCTTTCTGTTTGCAAGAAACCTCCCACAGGAAGGGTGGCATAACACTGATTCTCTGTTTTAGCCAACGGCAAAAAGTAGGAAAATAATAAAATGTAAAATACCAAAATGTGAAAGTGTGCCCCGAGCAGATTTCTTATCACTGAAATTCCATAAAATCCATCATGAATATTAAAACCATTATCAGTGTTATGTGACAGGAGCTTTGATATGAATTGATGAGTAGCAATATAAAACATAAGATAGGTCATTATGATTGAGGCAAGTGGTGGTAAACTTTAATGGAGATGCAGAAATTACTACCAAGGTTATAACTAAATTTATAACTAAATTTTCAGAGAGGACAACTCATATCCATTTCTCCCTCTGCCACTTGTCTCCCTGTTTTCCTTTCCTCTAGTTCTGCTCTGCGCTTGGATTCACTGAAGGTCTTTTTTCCAAATTCCAGCTCTTAGAAACCCCTATCGAAGTCTGAAGAGACTTTCCTTTGCCATTTGTGTTAACACATGGTGGCCTGCTGAAATGTCTGCCAGGTCTTCCCCATGGTCACATTTTATTATCTCCATGTACCTGCCAGGACAACAGAGATTGTTTCAAAGCCAGCCGAGTTTCACTCCATTTCCTAAGCAGTGGAGTGTGGACTCCCTCTAGCCTCTCTCTTGTTTTCTGCAGCAGACTTGCATTGATTCAGCTGCTCTCAATTTTCAGATCTCGCTTGGTTCATTTTCCAGCCTGCACCACGCTGTCCCCTTCTCTAGCTTTAGTCAGCCTCCGGTGAGAAGTGGGTTTCCAGGTCAAAGCACAGCTCTTGCTGGCAATCAAAAGTGGAAGACTTTCTAGAGAAATGCCATCTTTTACAGCATTATGCTTTTTTGGATTTACTCCCTCAAGGCCTGGATCTGGCCAACACGAGAGCACTCACTGTGGCACATTAGCAGGACAGGCAGCCCAGCGTTTCATCCTTTGTGAACGCTGAAGGCATTACTCACAGCTGAGCATCTCTAAACAGCTGAGCCTTTTGGTTAGGAGAGAGGTGCCACACTAGTTTAATTCTAAGCTCAATTAGCTTATAAAAATACCAGAATGGCTCCCATGGCTGCCTGGGGCAGGGAGGTTTTGGCTTGGACAAAGTGCTGAGCAGAGGAAGAGAGAGTGAATTTGACTCTATTGTCTCTGTCTCACTGGGCAGGAATAGATTAGCTGAAGTGGGGAAAGGCAGGCAGAGGTGCGCAGCCCTTTTGGGAAGGAATTTGCCCTAGGGTAGGTGATGACACAGTTTACCTCCCCAGCACCCCTAGACAATCCTGATACACTGATGCTCATTGTGATAAACTGTCAGCTCTGCTTACACAAGTGTGATGGGTTTGCCCTTGGCTGGGGGCCAACCCACACACCCATTCACTCAATTCCCCCCTACCCGAGGACAGGGGAGAGCATTAAAGGGGTAAAGAGATTAAAGGACTCGTGGGTTGAGATAAGAACAATTTAATAACTAAACTGCAATAATATTTAAAATAATGCTATATGCAAATATAC
>VZTO01008828.1:91892-131018 GCA_013400615.1 Syrrhaptes paradoxus | reverse complement strand
TGTATCATGCTTTCTTCTATGAAAAATAAAAAGAATTTTCTTGGTAATTTTTGTTACTATTAAATTTGTTTCTAATGAAACAATATAACGTAACTCTCTTTTGCCACATTTAATTCTTAAACTCAGTGAACAAATATATATATCCTCAGTGAACAAATATAAAAATTATTTTCTGTTTGGAACTCCCAAAATATTATTATTTCATAGAGATTACTTGATATGGTAATGAAGGTGCTTTTTATTCTTTCAGGTCTGCTGCTCTTTCCCCTTCCTCTCTCCCCCCAAAAGAAGAAAAACCCAACAACATTTAGCATAAAAACCTGGGTATGAAGCATTCCTCAAAATGAATCAAGTTCATTCGTTGCAAATTAAATATTATCAGGTCCCTTACTAAGTTTTCTCTTTCTTTTAGCAATGTTAAATTAATGTCAATTAGTAAATTAGAGATGGTTGTATGCAGTGCACAAGGCACATTATGATGAAGACTATTCAAATGCAGTGGTCTGAAGGCTGGTAAACGTCTTCACAGAACATAAAAGCTTTGTCTAAAGCCTTGATTTAGCTTGAAGAAACTCCTTTGCCACCATTTTAAGTACCAAACATAGCAAGAGAATTAAATATTTAGGTAACATAAAGATTCTCATGACCTGTACTGAAATAGTTTCTAATTCCATGGAGGGGCTGAAATTTTTGTATGCAAAGTTCCTCTGTTCAAATTTCTGCCACTGTTCATGCTTATAGCTTTTGTCTTGGAGGACTGGAAACTTGTGGTTAACTGCTGATCAGTCTGCTGAACTCAGGTGTACTCCTTCCCAAAGGCTGTTGTAATCACTGATCTATTGAGTTAAAAGGGATTATTCCTGGCTGCCTTTCTTCTTTTCCATGTGACCGACCTATTGACTGACCTAGCCAAGATACTTTGTATATTTAGTTCATAGCTGTACACTCTACAAGCCCCACAGCTTTTGTGATTTGCATTTGTGAATACTCAAGCTCCTCTTGCACAGTCTGAGGGGTTTGGGTGCTGATCTCAAGGCTCTGGGTTCCTCTCGATGAAGGACAAGTTTGACACTCTGATGACTGTCCCTAGCGGGAGATATCTTCATTTTAATAGGAAGGCTTGGTTCACCCTTGGTACCACAGAATGGTTTGAAAACTCTATACTGTACGTGATAAGTGTCTTGCTGATTTAAATGTAGTTTACTACTTTGTGTTTGTCAATCACTGGGGTGATTGACAAGGAAGAACACTAGTTTTCAAGCTCCAAAACACCTCAAGAGAAATAGATAATTTAGAAATTTAGTGCAGGCAGTACCACCTAAACTCCCATTTCCAAATAATTTTGCCGAAAGTGAAGGGATGAACAATTTGTCACATGGGAGATAAGAAGTAGCTGTGATTCTGGGATCTGATCTATTGAACTGGCTGCTGGGTTAAGTCAGTGAAACACTGGTAGCATTCTACTTTTTAATAGATTAGTTTATTTAGATTTTTAGTAATAATGATAACAATGCATCAGTGTCCTTTGTGGCAGTCTGTATGCCTTTATTTAGAGTTATAGTGACCCAAGCCAAATTAGGAAAGAAAATATTATCTGGATGAGCTTGAGTTTGAAGTATTTTCTGCTATGAAAACAAATAATTCATGTCCATTAACACTGATGTCAGGTTACAAAGAGGTATGTTTGACCTTCTGTTTTTTAACTGTCAAATACTGTTAAATACTAATATATGCTTCTGTTTCTGAAGATGTTTTATTCCTTTGTAAGAAATTCTTGTTGCTCTTATCTTTGTGAAGAAGCAGAAGAGGTGATTTGGTACAGCAGTTCATACTTTGCTAGGAAGCAGGGAAACAGAAGCTGTTCAAGTCTTATGCTCAAGCAATTGAAGTGTTTCTATAGCCCCTTAAAAATAGGAGTAAAACAATTGCTTTTGATCAGAAAACACCAATTTGTTGAAATGGTACCGTCAGGAATGGATACCCAGGCCCATAATAGAATTTCTTGAGTAAAAGACAGATTCTGATTTCAGAAAAATGGATCAGCTGCTGGTTGTGCCGAATCACTGAAGAAACCTAATTTGCTGTTTTACTGAACACAGCATTTGAAGTCAGACTATTTTGTGTTGAATATTTAAGTGTTTGCCACTGGACAGCTATGCAAAGGCTTGGCATTCCTTGGGCAGGGTTCCTGTTGTGATAGGAGACCCTGGTCTACTATGTTGCTCAGAATAAAGCTAGTGTGTAGATAGGATTTGAATGCTGTGGTCACCAGGCTACTGGATGATCTCTGCATGCTTCTCTCTGTCTCATAGTTAGCAATGGTTTTCCCCACAGTGAACAAAATTCCAAAAGTGCTTGAAATATGGGACATAGGTTTCTTATCCTGTCTCGTTAATGTGTGAAATGCTAAAGGCCTGTGGATATTTCTTCATGGCAATCTCACATCTCTCACGTTTGGACCTTTCAATGACACATCAATGTCAGTGTCATGGTAAGCAGAATATAGTAAAGATTTTTGCCTGGTCTATATATGGGCCTTTTTGTTAAGTCCAAGACCTGACTGTCAATTCAGAAGAATTTAAAACCCCTCTTTTTAAAGCTATATCTTAACAGCCTATTTTAAATGCTGTATTTTGGAGAAACAACCCTATATCCATAATGTAATGTTTCAGTAGGCATTTATAATTTAAAGCATGAACTCTGTGAAATATTTTTTTAGCTTAAAGAAATAATAAAAAAGTAATATTTCAGATCTATTCCCTTTTATTTTCCATGCTTTTCCTATGAGCTTTCTAGTATGTCTGAATGTTAACCTAGAATGTACGTTCCAATTGCTAAGAAAATATCATAGAATCATAGAATGGTTTGGGTTGGAAAGGACCTTAAAGATCACTGAATTCCAACCCCCCTGCCATGGGCAGGGACATCCTCCACTAGGCCAGGTTGTTCAAAGCCTCGGATGGGAAAGATATTCCTTGGAAATGTTCATAGTCATCCTGACCTCAGCAAGTTTGTCCTGAATGTGGCATTCCAGCTACAGGACAGATCCAGGGCTGGAGTCAGAAGACCAGAAAAAAATCTTAGTTCCTCTTAAGTCACAGAGAAAACTCTGCTTGACTTCAGTGGAGTTGGGATGTTGGGCTACAGATTGTCTCCAGTGAGATGGGTCTGTGCGGCAGGGGATACTTCAAACTACTTACACTTAATATATTTTATTAAAAATTATTTCACATTTCTAAGAAGTGTTGCTTCCTTTTAGAGTACAGCTTATCACAGCATGATCACTTTCGAAACATTATAACACAACACAAATGTAGTGCCAGGTAACATGACTAATTCAACACAGTATGATGTTTAATTAAAGTAATACTTCACAATATGAACACTGTTTTTTATGAGAAATAAAAATGCAAGTGCAATTTTGGAAGATAATTAACAAGTGAAATAACCTGAAAGTGATGTCATTTAACTGTTACTCTTTGGAGCAAACAACAGTTGCTCAAGACTCAGTAATGTATATCTCACATACTTGCAGACTATACAATTCCTGCTATGGGTAAAGGTAGTGAAGGAATTGATGGCAGAACTGAAAAAAAGGATCATAAATTTCTGTAGTTTGGAGAAGACAATTGGGTTTTGTTTGAAGATGGCAAAAGAAAAGCAGTTTTGCTGGAATTTGTTGTTTATAGCTAAGCATCTCCAGTATGCTGAGATTTATTTGGAATGTCAGTTAAACAGAAAAGCATTTATGCTTTTTCCCAGTCCTTGGCATATGGCAGGTGATTTTGAAAATTATCTTGTGAAAAGTAAAGAAAAATACTTTAAATTAGAGTTTATAAAGAGGAAAAAAGGATTCTGTGTTCAGCATACAATGTCTCTTTAGCTATATATTTTCAATTATTTTCAATCTTCTGGTAAAAGAGATTATGTCAATTCTCAACAATAGCAAATTTTGTATTTCACTTTAAAAATTCCCAAACCTAAAGAAATCCTCTGAATTTCAACTTCCCCAAAGATGAAGGTGAAGGCAGCCTGGGAGAAATGCTGTGAGTGGTGAGGAGAGGTTGGGGAAGGGCATTACGTACAGTTCCTGGAAATGATAAAAACCCTGGTCAGATTGGGTATTCTTTACTTCTACCTTGTAATTGTTATATATGATGTGAAACATGGATGAGATTTGGAAAGGGCTCTGAAAAGGAAAATGCCCATGATTTTACTCAAGCCCTGCAGGGCTTGCCTGGAAAAAGGTGTTCAGCTTGTTGCACCATTACTGGTCTAGTAAACTCCACGCCTGTGGGACTACTGTGGGAAGAAAAAAAACAGCACTGGGCACCATGCTAATACCATACTAACACAATACTGTATACACATCACTTCAGGCTTGAGAGCTGTTTTTATCCTAAACCTTAGTACCATAAAGAAGCCACTTTCAAGGCAGACTTCTGTTGTTACGGATTGCTTCTCTTTTCTGAAGAGCACAATTCTTCAAATATTGGTAAACTCAGGTATCACATGCAGATTTGAATAGCTGGTGTGTCACATTACAGATCAAACAGTGTGTTTACAAGCAGAATACTTACCAACTAAAGTTAACTTCTGTATGTCTAGCAGCCTAAAAATGAATTGAAATAAGACTTGCCTTCTAATAATTCCAGGAGACTGCTTTTAAGTGCTCAAAGGAATTCAGACAAAAGTTTGTCGTCTCTATTTTTGAACTCAGGCTGTTTCAGAAAAAGCATCCCCAGTGTCTGAGAATGTTGGGTAATCCCTGGAATTGCAGAAATAGTAGCAAATTTAAAAATGGAGTGCACCTACCAGGTAGTCATGCTAATAGAGCAAAACAAGCCCTGATGAGAGGGGTACTCTGGCTATGATAGTCTCAAAGACTATGCGCAGCTAATTACTATTTAGCAATTAGTTATTCTGACATACTAGAAATAGTGGGCTCTGGAACCAATATAGGATTATACTGTCTCTGCAGGTTCATCAAGAGACATGTAAACTTGTCAAGAAAAAAAATGTTTCTGCATTTGTATTTGTGTGTGTGTCCCTGAAATGTGTGCTGGGAAGCAGGGATTCTTCCATCCCTGGAGGCATTCAAGGCCAGGCTGGATGGGGCCCTGAGCAGCCTGCTCTAGTGGTTGGTAACCCTGCTCACAGCAGGGGAGTTGAAAGTAGATGGTCTTTAAGGTCTTTTTCAACCCAGGCTGTTCTGTGATTCTATGATTCTATGATTCTCGGTTTCCCAAGGACTTCTGTCTTGTTTCTGTTTGGCAGTCAAACAGACACAGTTATTTACAAACAAATTCCTCCTCTGCTACAGGCGTTAGGTCAGCAAAGCCCAGAGTTCAGCTGAAGTTAGTAAGGCTTAGAGATACAAGTGAATGAAACATTCCCCTGGGTGTTTTGTTGACTATAGTATGTTTTAATCCTTTACAGTGTCTATATGTCACGTTCCTGTTTTATACGCTACACACCAGTATCTTCTTCTGTTTGTTTCTCTGAGGGTACCCGTGTCCCTACAAGCTCCCTGCTCTATTACCCTCACTCACATTGCCCTGCTGCATGGGAGAACAGAACTCAAAATACGGTGGGATCTCATTACAGGTGCCAAAGCAAGTTGTTTTACTCTGCAGCTGGCAGAACATAGAAGTGTTTAGGGAAGCCAGGAGTGTATGGCCATGTAATTGGGCTTGGCTGGACAGCAACTACATAAATAGTAACATAAAAGAAGGATTCATAGTCTGAGTCTCTGAAAGGCTGTGTGGTCCTGCATCTCACCAAGGGTTCTCCTTGCCATGCAGCCCCAGGTGCTTTCCAGCTGAAGAAATATGTATGGTTGTTCTCTGCTTTTTGCTCTGTGAATAAATTAACAATCACAAGTACTTATGTACTTATTCTGGCATCTTCAATACATGAACATGCATGGTGAGATTTTGTGTGTGCATACGTAGTCAGATGAAAAATAGCTGTAAAGTGAGAGGTTATTTTGGTAAAACATCTGTCTTTCTATATTAGCATTTGTACTGAATAGCAGACCTTGGAAAATAATTTAACTGCCTTTAGCTCTATATTTTCATAGTTAGCGAAGGGTGCAACATCTGATTTTTGCTTTATACCATTCATCCCTCCTGTGTCTTCTGTAGAATTTAAATGCATCAAATTATTCTTCTCAGTTATTTTCTAGAATGTCTTAATTTAATTCCTATCTATTCTTCCCCATGGCCTCCAAAGCAAAGAAAATAGGTGGGGCAGACAAGTTGGAAAGTAGGAAAATACTTGGTGTCAGCTTTTCTGATTGTGTCAGTTGCAGGAAAATATAATCTACTTCATTATCTCCTTGTTCAAGTGGAATACTAATCAATATCAAGGACTCAAAGAACAGCATTTGACAAACATAGGTTGCTACTGAAGGTTCACTTTTTAAAGTGATCAATCTTTTTTAATAACAACTTGCGATTAAGTATTCTTTTAAGCAGTCTTTAAATGGTTAAGTGTTTAAGAGCACTATGTTGCCACTTATGCCCTTGAAAAGGAGACATCCCTAAACTGTCCTTTTTCCTTCTTCTACTGTCCCTCAAACAAACAAACAAAAAGGTGTTAAAATATCTTTCTAGGATCAGACAGAGCAGAAAAAACCTTTCTGACATAACTTGCTCATTTGGAGAATGAACATAAGAAGTTCTGTTATTCTAACAGCTCTTCTTCCTTATGGTCTATTTTCCTTTCTGGACCAAGTTTTTCATATCTTTGTGTTCATTAGTACATTACATGTAGAGAATGCAGTAGTATTAAAATAAATTATGTAGGATGGATTAAGCAACCTCAAAAATAAAAGATATCATCAGGAATATTTTCTGCTTAAGATAGTTTTTTTTACCCTCTGAAGAACACTAACTCTCACTCTGGCCTAAAATCAGTAGAAATCTTTACCTCTAGAAAAAGTAGCATATACCATCTCACTCCTTTTTGATATGTTCTGAGCGAAATGTGGACTCAGGAGCTCTGTCTTTCCCATGTATCTCTTCTGTTGTCCTCAGCAAAGTTATAACAGGAGTAGGCTTGGTTGGATCAGGAAATTTAGGCATGTGACAATCCACCTTTTTAGATATATTCTAATTGAAAATTTAGCCTCTTGTTTTCAGTATACAGGGATGCAGGTCTTTGACAGGTAGCTCACTTTCCCCTTTAAGGCGTGTTACTGAGGAGCAACATTTTCGGAGAGGTTAGTACCCAGCATCTGATACTGTGACAAATTAAGTCAAGTAATTAGTGTTGAAATACTCTTCTGGGCTTTTTAAATGTTTTTTGCCTTTTTTTTTTTTTTTTAAATCCTGTCTTCTTTATCCAGTATTTTTGTGTGATAGACAGGGACTGTCTCTAAATGGTTTCTGTAGCCAGCAATCAGCATAAGCGATGCAATTATAGATGCTTAATATTAGAAGTCATCTTGATGCTCAGAATTGAATCGTGCATTTTTGCATGGAGGTTTACATTCCTTCTCTGCCAGTACACCTGTGATAGCCATTAGGGGGTGGCTGTGGTGTTTGGTCTTGCTGTTCCTTTATGGATCATTGCTCATGTGATGGGTTAGCCCTTGGCTGGGGGCCAAACCCCACACACACGCTCACAAAATTCTAGCCCCCATCCGAGCATAGGGGAGAGAATTAAAGGGGTAGAATGTAAAGGTTCTGACTGGGCAGGACCAGCCTGACTGGCAGATCTTCTAGTGTTGACTAGCCAAGTGGCTTTTGCTAAATGTGTATCCCAGTTTTGGGGGTAAAGGGAAAAAAGGACTCATGGGTTTAGATAAGGACAGTTTAATGACTAAGCTACAATAATATTGAAAATAATACTATATACAAATATACAAATGAGCGATACACAGTGATACTGCCCCCCCACCTGATGACCAAAGGCTCAGCCTGTTGCTGGCTAACGATCCCAGAGAAGGGAGAGTCAATCCCAGAACTACACTCACGATTTCCCCAGGTGGGGGGTGCACTGCTCCAGGAGACACTCACAGAACGGAGATAACAGTCCGAGCATCCCAGACCAAGAGCTGACTGAGGTGCAGGGGGAAAGCGACCACCTGGCCCCGGCTAATGATCCCAGTGCGAGATGGTCCAGAAAACTCACGGAACAGAGATAACAGTCCGAGTGTCCCAGACTGAGAGCCGACCAGGGTGTGGGGGGGGAGGCCTTGGGGGAGCGATCCGGAGTCAGAGGAGATCCGAAACTCAGAGAGGCACCGGAACCAAAAAATGGGCGATCTTCTGGAGGGTCCTCACCTATATACTTGGCATGACGTGTATGTTATGGAATAGATTATTGGCTATTCTGAGTTTTCAGTCTTAACCTGTTAAGACCAAATTCTAGGCTTGCAACCAGCTGTGCCTCTTCGCTCATCTGCCTACCTTGGCAGCAGCACAAAACATCAGTTCTTATCAGCTTTTGCTGAGCACAAATCCAAAACACAGCCTCTTGCTAGCTATTATGAAGAAAGTTAACTCTGTCTCTGCTTAACTCAGGACAGCTCAGCTGTAGAAGATCTACCTGCTCCCGGACAACCTTAGAAAGGAAAAAAAAAGATTTGAGTGGTGCCCATGCTGAATTTGCGTGTCTATGCCTGCTTTCCACTCAGCAGAGTGGGCAGGCAGCTGTTGATTCCCCAGACCAAGATCCTCTGTTAGTAACCTTCTGGGGACATGCCGCTGTCCTGGTTTCAGCTGGGACAGAATTAACTTTCTTCAGAGTAGCTAATGAGAGGCTGTGTTTTGGATTTGTGCTGAGAAGAAGGCTGTTAAGACACTGATGTTTATAGTTGCTGCCAGGACAGTCAAGGACTTTTCAGTTTCTCTGCTGTGCCAGTGTCTGCAGGTGCAGGAGAAGCTGGGAGGGATCACAGCCCCAGTTACTAGCCTAGAATTTGACCTTAGATTTGGGATTGAGACCTAAACTGGCCAATGGTCTATTCCGTATCATGCATGTCATGCCCAGGATACAGATGAGGGTCTGTCCAGAAGCTGTATCTCTGGGTGATCCCCTCTCTTGGGGTCATCTCACTCTCTTTGTCACCTCTTGGTCTCTTGGGTGCTTGTACTCTTGTTTCCTTTCCAGGATTGTGGTTTCAGGACTCTCCCTGCTCCAGGATCATTAGCTGGGAATGGGCTGAGGCTTGGTCATTGGGTAGTGAGCAGTTGCACTGTGTATTACTCATTTCTATATTTGTATATATTATTATTACTATAATTATAATTATTTTCAGTTTTGTTGTAGTTCAGTCATTAAGTTGTTCTTATCTCAACCCATAAATCTCTTTTCTGTTTGTCCCATTAATTCTCTCCCCCATCCATGGGAAGGTGAGCAAGTGGCTAGCAACAGACCACAACAGCAGCTTTGGCTCCAGAGCCCATCTGCCCTCAATAGTAGCCACGGGGACTGAGCTGGAGCTGCCGCTTCTTGTTTGTGGATGGGAGTTAAGACCCATGTTTCATCAGTGAAGGTGTCAGCTAGTTCAGGAAAATATAAAGTAGTGCTTTTAGTCTTTAATGTGCTTGTTTACTTTTTTGGAGAGAGGGAGGAGGTTAGGAGAATGAGAAGAGGTTGAAGCTCTCCTCTTGTTTTATATGGTCAATTACACTTCACACTGCTTTGTGTTCTTTGCCAAAAAAGGAGCTATTAAAAAGCAGTCAGTGGAGTGTCAGGGTGTTCCATTTACTACATATGTGACTAGAAAGGGGTATAAAGTCAGTATTTAAATCTGATGCTTATTGCTGTACATGTGATGATGATGATGATGATGTAAATTACTTTATTATACAGTGCCCCTGTTTATGGGCTGGGATTCTATTCTGCCCATATAAAAAAATTGCCTAAAATTTATATCCTGCATTTTGTTGAGTACAAGTTGCAGCCATGAAGGTAAAAGCTCTTCAGGTCTCTTCCTGAATTCTTGAAGAGCTTTCTATATTAGATCACTTGAAAAAACAAACATTTCTTTCTTAGGAAATATTCCTCCCTGTATCTGCCCTAGAAGAAAAGATGTCTACCTCCTCCTTCTCAAGGTATACTTTGCCACAGTGAGAGGTGTTTACTTTCTCTACTTTAATACCAGCTTCACATGGCTTAATCCTTTCTAATGACTGTAGCTTGGCTCCATGCCATAAATTCACCTATGTCTGTAGACTTCAAAATACCAATCTGAGAAGAATATTGGAAATCTAGCCAGAAAAACCCCCTTTAACTTCTTTGGCAGGGTGCCTGGAAAGGAAGAGAGAACACAGAATCAAAATAAATTACAGGATTCAGAAGCACATTAAATTAGCCCTAAGAAATTGTTTTCTCCTTGTATTAGTGGCTAGTGATAATTTGAAACACTTCAGCCCTGGCCACTTTGTTGTTTCAAAAGGAAATAGAAATGTAAGAACAGAAAGCTTGAGTAACAGGGCCAATGGTTACATTCTAAAGTAGTAACTTAAATGTAACTGAAATCAAAATGTTTTGGTTAAGAGACCCTAGCAAAGAAAACATTTTAAAAGGAGTAAGAGGAATCATTGAAGGAATTTCTGGAGGACCTCTTGTCAATCCTCTTCTTCAAAGCAGGGCCAGTGGAGACAAGATTGTTCAAGACCTTGTTGAGTTTTGAGTATTTCCAAGGGTGCAGATACTGCAACCCACGTGAGCTTTAGAGGATGAGGTGCACATTTCTCAGCACAAATCAGAGAGAGGAGAGTTTTGAACCATAAGTTGCTCACACTCTTTATAGGTGGCTTACTTGTAGGTTTTTATGACAGAAATGCATTTAGTTGGTTGTGGTCTCCCCCTCTCAGCATGCCCCCACAGGTTAATAAATAGTACAGGTCTGTCTCAATGAAGAAAGAGAAGTTCAAATTGCAGATGTTCATTGTTTAAATTAATATTGTTGGGCCATTGTTCAAATGGTCCTGTCATGTCATTTGTCTTCTCTGAGGACTGGGAAGCCCCCAAAGAGGTTATGTAGGTTCAATATAAAGCAAACATTAATAGTCAGTGTATGTGAACTGACTCATTCATGCAAATCTGATCAGGTTATTTGGCTGCTGTGCTAATCAACTTCAAAAATAATTACAGCTAGGAGTTTGAAGCTTGCTTAGTACAAGCACGCAGAGCTGCTACAGAGATCTTCTGGATGCAAAATCTTTCCACTCACTAGGTTAGAATGCGACTTCACTTTTTTTTTTTTNTTTTTTTTTTTTTTTTTTTTTTAAAGCTGACAATTTCTATAAAGTAGGAAAAATAATTCAGAAGGACAATAATTACTGTAATTTTCTCCATGGCTCAGTGGGGAAAAAGACTGTATTAACAATAAAATATCATTTATGGAGTGTGCAGCACAAAGAGGATGTCTGCATTGCCTGTAGGTGAAGATAATCCTTTACTTATTGTGCAAATGTATAATCCCAAAGGTAAGGATTTGCTGCAGAAAGTGAAATATTTACCTCAAAGAAATAAATGAAAGGATCATCACTCCTCACAGTTTTAATACAATCGTTAATCTTGGATTCATTTATAACTGCCAAAATCAACTTCTTTCTGTTTGTGCTTTGCTTGTCAGTAAATGTTTAAATGGAGAGAATTTCTAAGGATGTACCATAAATGCTTTGTATGTTATAAAATGTAATATTAAAACTTTTATCCTATTGGAACCTGGCAAAGTCCAAGGGGAACAGATTTAAAAACAGTATTCTTTGGTTCTTGTCTGCTGTTCTGAGTATCTGAAATGTATTTATTTATCTGTCTGTTGTGTCCTATGCATATTTCACTGACCATCAGAAGTGTCCTTCAGGATTTGTTTTCCGATATCTCTCTCTTTGTCTTCCTTGATGGCTTTATTGTAAGGGAAGGAAGACGCAATCTGTTTTCCAGGAGTTGTCTGGATCAGCGTTCTGTTGTCTTAGAAGCTGGAGATGTACTGAGTAATGAGTGCAGTGACACACTGGAAAAGACAGATGAGTGGAGGTTATAATTTTTTTGGAGCAGAAAGAAATAGTGTAGACATGCTTGTTAGTACAAGGGGAGAAAAAACAATCTCCAGAGAGTACTTCAAAGGAAGTCTTTGGAAAAGAAAGGTGGGACATTCCCGTATAGTTTGTAGGAAGCAAAAAGAGCATAATTGGTACTCTGTCATGTCAAAGAGGATGAGTAAATGATGAGACCTTACTTCAGGAAGGTCACAGGCTGTGGGATCCCTAGTTATTTGTCAAGGATATAATTTTGGTGCAACTATGAATTGGAATTATTATAGTTATTATAGGACAGTTCTACCCTATAGGTTTTTTCTATAATGTATGCTATAATCTATTTTGTTTTGCTTTTGGGGGTTTGTTTTGTATAGCATACTGCTGGCAATTTCTGCAGCTTGCTTGCCTTTGTAACTGAGAAGTATTAACATATGCCAATGTATCCTACAAATAAGTAACTTGAGGGAAGAAAGGATTTTAAGTTTGTTTATATGAAAAATAAATGAGAGATTATTTGCAAAGAGATATCCAATGTAAGTTTAATTGAATATATTTGCATTTAGAATGCAAGAGATTAATAACCGTAAATTTAAGAATTTAATGTGCAGTGGCGAGCTGCCTTTCAATGAGAATAATGTGTTGGAGAGATTTCTGGAAAAAGAAATTCTCCAAGCAAGTTTTCTAGTTGTGATGGGTTAGCCCTTGGCTGGGGGCCAAACCACACACACCTGCTCACACAGTTCCTGCCCCCATCCACTGACAGGGGAGAGAATTAAAGGGGTAGTATGTAAAGGTTCTGACTGGGCAGGACCAGCCTGACTGGCAGATCCTCTAGTGTTGACTAGCCAAGTGGCTTTTGCTAAATGTGTATCCCAGTTTTTGGGGTAAAGGGAAAAAAAAGGACTCGTGGGTTGAGATAAGGACAGTTTAATAACTAAACTACAATAATATTGAAAATAATACTATATACAAACGTACAAATGAGTGATACACAGTGCACCTGCTNTCCCCCCTGGAGAGGGAGGGTCCCAAAACTTACGGAACAGAGATAATGATTCAAGTGTTACAGACCAACTGACCGGTGGGGGGGGGAAGGGGGCGGAAGGAAAGGCCTTGGGAGAGTGAATGCACGTACCTGAAGCAAGATGATCTGGAGCCCAAGGGAAAAAGAGCAAAAGAGAGCAATCTCCTAGGAGCCATTACCTATATACTGGGCATGACATGTATGTTATGGAATAAACTATTGGCTATTCTGAGTTTCAGTCTTAACATAAGAGCGAATCTTAGGCTAGCAACCGGCTGTGCCTCTTTGCTCCTCTGCTGACCTTGGCAGCTGAACAAAACACAGCCTCTTGCTAGCTATTTATGAAGAAGAGGAAAAAAAAGTTAACTCTCTGCTTAACCCAGGACACTGGTATTTCTCTGGAGTGACCACAATGCTTCTACGTTTTTATGATCTTTTATTGTAGTTTGCCTCAGAACAAACTTCTGAGACATAAGAGTGCTATCCTCAGCAGAAAAGTGCTATCTTTATTTTAAAGCAGGTGAAATGAAGCACAAGACAGACTGTGGCTTTCCTAAGGTGCAGGAAGATGTATGAAGCAGAATAGAAAGTGGCAACTCAGTTTCCCGTGTCCCAGGCTGGAAAGAGAACTCCCAAATATGTCTGCATTTAAGATTGCAATGGAATCTGGTTGGCTGGGGTTAAACAAGCTGGTTTAACTGTTTCTATGACAGAGTGAATTTCAGTGGAATCCAGATTACTCTGCCTCTCATCTCTGTAGGTTATATCCAAGACTACTGAGTTTTATGAAAATTTTGTTTCATATTCCTGGTCTAGCTAATGGAAAGACAGTTCTAGGGTCTACCCACTGCCCTAAAGTGTGTTGTATAAATATACCCTATTGTATAAATATACTAGGTTCTGTGGAGTGAGAAGCACGCTTTTGTAGGTTAAATCTTTCTAACTTACTAAGTCCAGGGACTTGATAGTTCAACCAGAATCTCCCAGTTCTGCCACAGATTCCTGGATGTGTAATGTTGGTCAGGATACTTATTTACTGTGCCCTGAAATTTTGCTTCTTTAAACTGGAGGCAATGTTTCTTTGCTGCTCGGCCGTGCCACAAGCATACATTTGTGTTTGTGAGATACCAGGAGCTGGGGGGAAGACAGTCATAAAAATGCATACCTGAGTACCTTAGACCATTGAGGATTTGCAGCTTTATAAAAGCCCAGACTGCTTTATTGCTGTTAAATAGAAAATGAATATTGTACAGTGCCTACACGTTGTCAAGGCCTAGAAATGCAATTCTGGGAGAGAGTAGGGTAGGATGAAATTCTGATATTTCTCTTGTTTATTGTATTGAAACAGAAAAATAAATTTGCTATTTTTGATTTAAAAGTAATCTCAGTTACTGACTTCTGGAGTAAGGTTGCAGCCTACTCTATGTCTGTCATTGATGTGATTTTGCAGAGGTCAAAAATAATGTTGTCAAAATAAATGTTGGAGGAGTTTTCCACTTTTCATTAAATCTTTGTCATTATACTTTGTTGCCTAAAATTCCTTGTTTCTTCTGCTGCCACAAAAGGAGCCAAAAACGTTTTGAGTGAGTATAATGCCATATTAATGTAGTCACCTGAGTGTGGGTTGGCCAGAGGGCTGTGTGCATGCGCAGACAGATACACACACAAATAGACAGATGCACAAGTGTCCAAGGAAGAGAATTTTAATTGAGGAATACTCTGCAGCCAGGAGTTAAGGTTATGTGACATTTAGTGCCTCTCTGACTTGGAATAACTTAAAATTAAAATGATTTTGGAACCTCTTCTCCCTACCTCACTTATCTAAAGGCTCCAGGAAACAGGATTTGCAGCCCACCTTGTTTTAGAACAGAGTAAACAACCATTTTAAAGGATTTTCTTCCCCTTAAGTGTTGTTATGGATAATCTTTCTGGAGTCCAAAAACCCTGTGACAGTGACACAAAAAGTGGTCTGTGACTGGGTGCCTGAAGTGATTGAATATAGGATATTTCATGTTTCTGTCATTTTTTAATACAGACCAAGTAAGAGGGTTATGCTCTGACAGTTGCTGAGCAATCTGTGCAAAATAAAGCAGTACCTGTTTTACAAAAACTAAAACCTTTGTGAGAGTTTAGATTACATTTTAGAGCTACTTATTAGTACAAATCTTTACTGTAACACCAATAAGTGAGAGGAATTCTTAAGGCCAGAGTTTTAAAATTAAAATTATTGGTCTGAAATCAAAAAGGAACCACTAAAATACCTTATGAAAAAATACACAATTTCTAACAACAATGACTTAATAAAATAAAGAACTTGGAGAAGAGATAAAAATAAGACAGACCTGATGTTGTGTAAGGAAGTATTTTCTTGCTCTCCCAAGAGACTGAGTTAGTTCAGTCAGAAAGCTTCTTCATGCTTCATCAACAGATCTGTGACACTCGTTTTGTTATCAGTTTTGTGTTTTTCTAAGCTCCACTGAGAAGGAGAATGTTACATCTGAAAGCTCATCATCTTTCATTACATTTTTTGTACATTATCCTGCGTAAGACATTCATTAACCCATAATGCAAGATGCAAACTAATCTGGTAAACTAGCCCATGACAGAGCACAAAAATAACAGATCTCTGTCTGACTAAGGTCAGATTAAAAAAAAAAACAACAACACTTGTGAGTAGTAGTAGTTTGCACTTGTATTCTCTGAAATTGCCTTTTCCATATGTTTTCTTCCTGACCAAGGGTACTACGGAGGTGTAGTTTAGGATGCTTTCTCAGAAATTCACCCTGCAGAGATTTGGGTTTTTCTTCTCCTTTGAATGATATTGGGGAACTTTAAATCTTGAACTCTTATAGACTGGTAAAGCATATTCTACAGTTCTACACCTTTTGCCTTGATGTCAATGTTTGAAAGCAAAAAAAAACCTCAAATATTTTAATAGGTTTGAGAATGAAATATGCCCTAAAACAGGTATCTGAGCTGGAGTTGAAAGCCTTCTAATTACTTGGGCAAGAGCAGAAATTATGCTTCATGAATCATTCAGAACGAGCATGCTTATAATATGCTTCTTGATTATACTTTTCAGTTGATATGCTGGAAACACCCTCCTTCCCCAGTTCATTTTGTCAGTGATAAGTTTGTCTGCCAGAACCAGGGCAGAGCTGCTCCTTCCTTCTGGCTCTGAAAGGATCATTTTTATCGGTTTGATTCTTTAATCCTGGCAAAGCTGTAGTTTTTTAATGGAAAGGAAACACGCCATTTTAGATGTTAAAGTGATGTATGAATATATCACTATTGATTTTCAGTGAGCAAAACCTTTAATTTAGCATATTTATATTTATATGAATTGAATTTGAACTTTTGCTGTACTTAATTTGGAGGTGGCCTAATTACACAGTTCAATATAGTGTAATAATACTGGGCAGTAGAAGATTTTTCTTTGTGATTTACCTGGCAGCAAACACTAATATTTGTGGTTATTATCAGAGAAAGACATCTGAATCTATAGCAGTATTTGTCTTTTCCTGGCATTCAATTCCTCCTTTCTGTGTGTGTCAGAGTTTTGTTTATAGTTTCCGGGTGTTCTGGGCTCCTAACATTCATCTTCATTTCTGTGGTTTTTTCCTTCCCTTGGTGACTTGCAGCAATAACTTATTTTCCTCTTAGGCTGGTAAACAACATACTGATGTGTATTCTGAAGCTGATGCAGGACATTTCTGTTAGGTCAGAATCAGTGACTCAGCTGTCATTAACCAGCAAGTGGCCAGCTGCTGAGTCACTTTTGCAAATGTCTATTTTATGGTGAACGATGATGAATCTGACAGTATTTAAGGAACCCCTGAATAAAATTACTGCTTGTTTTGAATGCTTTAAAGGCTGATACAGGCACAACTGGAAGTTGTATATTTAAAGGATGACCTTGAGATCACAAGAGTACATTCTTGTAATATAAAAAAACCTTGGTTGCTATTCCATTGTGAGAAGATACCTAATAAACTGAATCAATTCTTGGCATAGCTGCTGAATAGGTAAATCAGTAAGAAAATTATCTTGCTTTGTTTTATTACTGTATTTCATATATTTATATAAAAATTATGGAGAAATTCCTCACTTGTTTTGCATGTCTGCATGTTCTCTTGATTTGTTGTGTAGAATGCAATTTTAGACTGTGTAAAAACATCCTTTACTGATAAAGCTGGACTGCTAATTACTGCAATACAGTCTCCTCCTGTTCCTCCTCCTTTCTTTGTCTAGTGACTAAAAAGTGATGAATCCAAGTCACCAGTCATCACTAGCAAAAAACTGTTATGGTATCATTTTATATTTCTATTCTGTTGTTCTACATCTGCTGATATGCTCTAGATGAAGCCCCTAATAACAACAGAAATTAAAATAAAGGGAATCACAGTGACTTCTAGAGACAGGTGATGTTAATTGTTTTCATTTTTCCCCTTCACTTGTTTTCTTAAACAGGAAGACAATAATCCTTCCTTATCAGAACAGAATTTTGCTTGTCACTGATATTTAGAGAGGTTAATCTTAAAGCTCTGTACGTTTTAAGATTGTAAGTAGGATAATGCTGTGAGTGTACAACCTTAAAACATGAAGATTGGCAGGGCTAATCAGATAAGAATGTGCTTTTTATGCATTTACAATGCTTTTTTGCATTTATTTATTTATTTATTTATTTATTTATACTGCAAGGCCCTATGCTATTATCAAACTAAAGGATTTAGTTGTAGTTAGTCAGATTTTGTGGTAAAGGTAACCTGGTAGGGATGACAATCAAATTTAAATAGAGGAAGGATTATTTTCCATTTAAAAAATAGGGGTTTTTATTAAACAAGAACTGGATGTTATGCTGGGATTCAGAGTACAAGAACTGGCAGAGTCAATTAACTGAACTAAGCCGAAGTTGTGCCATGATTCTGACTTTTTCTTAATTATTTTTTTCTTCTTTATTGAACAACGTAAACATTTCCTAAAGGAAAAAGTAAATTCATACTTGCATATGTTTCTAAATCTCTGGCTAGATTATTTGGTCTGTTATAGCAAGTATTTGGTCTTTCCTTGTGAATGGGTATCAGAAAGGAAGTGTCATCTAATGTGTGTAATGTTGGATACACAGAAAACTGACTTTACTGACATCTGTTCTCAGAAAAGTTTTTTGTTTGAAGGGAAGAAGGTCATCTGATCTCACCCTTTAGAGAATGTGTTGAAAAGCACCTTAAGAAAACTTTGGTATATCACACCATATCTGAAGCCATGTACCTTTTCTGGATTACTGTTCATTCCTGAAAGATTTGCAGAACACTTCACAGAGTTTTGCCATTCGCACTTCATACACGTTTACCCTTCTGGCTCAGGAACTGCTTTCTTCATTTTCATACCTCTACAATGATATCCCTACTGGACAAAACTGAAAAGAAATTAAAAAGTGGAAAAAAAAGTAGGAAAAGATGAAAGTGATGAAGCGCATCTGTTTGAGTGAGAAAGTGCAGCAAGGATCACTTAATACGCTGCAGAACATCTCCAGAGCAGTGAACTGTCAATGAGCATCTTATGATGTCCTCTTCTAAAATATGTGTTTATGGAATCCCAGCAACAGAAAGCTGTTATAAGGTATCAGAATAAATTCTTTTGCAATGGGATACTATGAGGTAAACGTAGTAGTGGCCTGGTGAATCACAGAAATCTCCAATCTTTAGATATAGATTTTCAGAGCTACCTGTAACTTGTGTTTTATTTATTCGTAATCTCAAAAAAGGGAATGATATGTACAATAAAAACAGCACCACTGGACTGAGAGCTAGTGAATACATGTATTTTGGGGAAGTTAAAATGCAGCAGCTGATTTTGTTTAAAATAGTTACATAGATAGGCTATCATTTACTTATACTTATTTCCTTCCACCTTTCTCTTTGTTTGTCTCAAACAGTTGTTTCATCTTGTCTTTCATGTATTTTACTGCCTGTTACACCTTCTGAATTATCTTTGCCAGGAACTGTCGTTTATTGTATGATCTACAGAGCCTCGCACAAAGAGGACCCAAGCTTGTCAAATCTCTGATTGCAAACAGTAATATTAATAATTAAAAATAGCATAGGAAAATTAGATTGAGACTGGAGTTTGTATGAGACTTAATATTGAATGTAATAAAAGAGAGTCTTTAACATATAAATGGGTTTGAGAAGATACAGAGTAATCAAATTCAACTGCATTTTTTTAAATGCTTTTCATGTCATGTCTCCCAAGGTGCTTTACAGCACAATAATCATGATTAACTCTGGATTTAATCAGTGAACTAGTGCAGCAATCCACAAAGTGGGACAATGAGTTAGAAGAGCTTGATGCTGGTGAGGACCCTAGTGGCCATGTTATAATTCATGAAGAGATGTCAGTGAAACCCATAAAGTTTGGGTGTGACAGAGTACATGGGTAATCAATTCAGTATTTCAGAGAAACGGTTGGAACAAAAGTCCTCAAACATTTCTTAGATAACATAATAGTGTGAGGATGGGAGGTTTGGGATGTGTGCTTTGTTTTAGAATGATACCAACAAATAGTAAGAGGAATTCATGCCACATTTTCTGATTTGCTTTTATAAATGTTTGTGAGTACAAATATCTCTCAAACGTGAACTCTGTGAATTGTAAGTACTGGTTTCTTGGCAACCACATCAGGATTTTGCTATTTGCAGCTAGAAAAGAGGGTGCATTTTCAGACAGACTGTGAATTTAGGGGGTTTGATGGCATTGATGGTAATGGAGCTTTATGGCTTGTGTTTTAGTTTTGTTTAATCTTGCAATCCTCAGACCCCTAAGTGCAATACACCATCAATGTGGTGAGTACTAAAGTAATCTTGAATTACCTAGGTAGTGAAAACCTGTGTACTTTTTCCTGGTTATTAGAAGACAATTTTTGAAATAGAAACTTTCCTTTTAAGGATGTTTCATCACCAAGTCAATTAAATAAACTGCTTTTGTAGTGTGTTTTGGATGGGTAATGATGGGGACTCACTCTCCACGTTACTGAGAAATTTTGATGATAGGAGCTGATGAGACAGCATTCCCGTGTACACACCGTGGGAGAGGGGGAAAAGTCTGTTGAAGTATGGAAGGAAAGACCCTGGAAGGGGTAAAGCGTATTTGATGCAGTGGCATTATCCAATAAAGTTCAAGTATGGTTTCCTCTTCTTTCTGCCTCCCTCTTTCATCTCACTGCCTCAAATGTAGGGAAGATATTCACTATGTTGGATTTCTCTGAAGTACGGAGAAACCGATGGATGTTAGACAGAGTAGGCAATAATCCAGTTGCTAGGGCCCAGATGCCTGGTATGCAAGCAGTACAGGTTCAAGTCTTACATGTATTTTTCTCTGTCATTCTATATGGTTTACATAAATTTGTATTAAAAAGTAATAGTGTGGATGAAGAATTCCTTTTAAGTCTTTCATTACGGTGAATGATTGGAATGACTTAGGTTAAGATTTTATTGCTTTCTGAGCAAATGAAATCTGTGGTTATGAGAATCGTTTCTGATTGTGTAAGGTGCAGATTCTACTGCAGTTCAGATGAAGAAAAGAGAAAGGCTGGTAAAAAGAGAAAATAAGACATTTTCATTCTCTTTTTATGAATGTTGGCGCAAGCTCTAGAATGCGTGTTCTAACTGTGTTGGATAAGGTTTTAGACTGTGGACTCTTAAAATTAGAGAGTTTTAAAATTAAACCACGAGGGATTTATACCCTGCTTTGGATAAATGCTGGCTGTTACTAATAAAACAGCATAATTGTAATGACTGCATCAAAGTTTATTATAAAACTTCTCATTTTGTGGCATTGCAATCTGAATGCCCTGGCAAATTTAACAAATGTAAACGTATTGACCTTCTCATACCTTCAGAGAAAAGATAATTTTCCTATCGATAAGGAAGCTCACAACAGAATCTACCAGGCTTATTGTGGAGTCACAGCGAGGAACCAGATTTTGCTCTTCCTTGCCCTGACAAACCTTTCCTCATGTACCCACCTTTGCTCTCCTTTAGCCCTTTCTGCGGAGTTAGGCCTGCTGGAAGCATGTCTGTTATTTTAGTGGTTGGTCCTTTTATCCTTTTTTTTTTTTTTTAATTGTAACACATTTTTTTCTTCTGTGAAATGGAGAGGCCAGCGCTTATATAACCTTTACGGGGTTTAGTGGTGATGGTTGGTTCAAATATGCAGAACTTCTTGAGCCACGGAACTGGGACAAAGAAATTAATACTCCCTTCATACCTGGAGCTTCTGATGTCTCCCTGGACTACTGACAGATGCAGCCAATGAGTCGTGTCTTTCTCAAGCTAAGTCTGCATGAAGTCACATCTACCCATATATTTATTATTTATTAAATGAAATATTTATTACTTTACTTGCTATTATTTTCATAATCTTTTATGGGAGACCTCATTGTGGCCTTCCAGTACTTGAAGGGAGCGTATAAACAGGAGGGGAAATGCCTGCTTACGAGGGTGGATAGTGATAGGACAAGAGGGAATGGTTTTAAACTAAGACAGGGGAGGTTTAGGTTAGAGATTAGGAGAAAGTTTTTCACCCAAAGGATGGTGGCACACTGGAACAGGTTGCCCAGGGAGGTCGTGGATGCCCCGTCCCTGGAGGCATTCAAGGCCAGGCTGGATGTGGCTCTGAGCAGCCTGGTCTAGTGGTTGGCGGCCCTGCATATGGTGGGGGGGTTGAAACTAAATGATCACTGTGGTCCTTTTCAACCCAGGCCATTCTATGATTCTATGATTTTCTTCTGCTGATAAGAGATTTTGCATCTGCACCAGTTCTTCTGGTTGAACTGTTTGTCTGGTAGTGAAAAGATTGATTACTACCATCACTGTGGGATAGAAACCTGCATCTTTTCTCCTGACACTCTAATTTCTGAACACCGTGGAATATTGCAGCTCCCTGGCAGGAAAACTGATCTTGTTGCATTGAAATCAGTGTGGAGAGTTACCGCTGACTTCAACAGGAGCAAGGGCAAGCCCAGAGTTATGCAGGAGGTACCATGAGTCCACCACTGTCTCGTTTTATTATTTCTGTCAGATTTACACATGCTGTAGATATGCAAGGTGGTTATGGGAGTGCATTTAGGGGCCAGCAGATGATTACAGGTGGTTGGCAGGTGTGGGCTTGGTGAGCAACAAAGACAGACAGCTGCGAGGGAGCCTTTGAAAGGGAATTTGCAACACCTAGGTGGGGACGGTCTTGCTGGGAGCAGGAAACTGGGTGTACTCTAGAGAGGTGGTGGTCTGCTGAAGGTCTGCCTTTAGACAACAGCTCTCAGTTAGTATTTCTGCTTTCTAGAAGCTGATGACATAATTCATTTATACAGGTAACAAATAAGGCTTATTTATTTGCTTTATTTTGGGTCACTTTTGCTTATTGGGGGCATACATGTTTGTATATGTTTGAAAACCTGGTTTATATTTTGTGAGCTGTACAAGGCATAAATCCTTTGCAGGACTATCTTAGAGTGAGAAGATCAATGTGTAAAACATATTCGGGACACAAAAAGTCAAGCATAAGTTAGAAGACTGACAAAACTCTGTGTTTCAGACCTATCAACCCCTTTGGGCAGGGAGCTACTGGATTGCTACCTATCTGGTATTTAGGTATGTTAGGTGTCTGGGAGTCACGGACAGATGACTGCTGTGCCTGCAAAGGCAACTCTATTGCATGTTCAGTGATTATAATATTTTAAGGTATGTTTCACTAGATTTACATATTGGATGATTTAGTGTAGCTTGGCTTTTTTATTGGCTTTTCATTGTTAGTAAACTAGAATGAGATAAAGATTTTTCTGTGTTAGGTTATGGAATTCAAATGGATGGTACAGATTGTGAAGGATGTATACCAGGAATTACTTTGGATTTGCCTATCTGTTTTTGTGCTGGGGGGCCGATATTGCTCTCTTGTACTCTACAGATTGATTCTCTCCTGCTTGTTTTATGAAACTCTTTTCACATATGAAAAATTGGTGTAAAAGGCAAGCAGCTAAGTCTTACTATTAATGGTGTTATGGATGTAAGAAACAATACAAGTTGCAAGACAATAGGTATGCAAGGTTCTCTTTTCATAACAATATCCCCTTTAGAAAACTAGAGCAGATATAGTTAGGAGGATGATTGGAAAAACTTGACTATGCAATTGCTAAGCTCTAGTATTAGGAAGCTAAGACCAAATTTCTTCATGCACTGCCTGAATCCTCTTGTGGCTTATAACTAGGTACACTACTCTGGCATTTTAACTGATACTTCATTTTTATTCTTCCTCTCCTAGATACTTTATTCATACAAATTACAGGAGTTTGAAATGAAACAAGGTGTACATTCCAGGGCCTTAATTGCTAACTGTTAGAAGTTTTTTGCATTAACTTATTGCAAAGGCTGCTGAGTAGCTGTTCTGTGGTATAGTCTGCTCTTGTTTGGGGGGACTATTTCACCTTTTGAAAATGCTAATGGGACATTTTGAATTACAAGGATTTTTTTCAGAGGCTGCAAAATCCATGAGAGGTCTATCAGCTGCAAGGGAGCTCAGTGTTCTTAAACTATCAGTGTGCATATGAACTCAGATTGTGTTCTTTGAGCTCTGTGAAGTGCTGTAGTTTGCACGTTTCCAGCTGTGAAGGATTACTGTTGATCCCACTAGCTCATCTAGAGAGAGGTTTTTATTCTAGCTCACACTCTGAATGATTGATTCATGTCTCGATGGTGTATATACATAGATGTAATCCATTGATTACTTTATTTCCTAATATTCATAGGCACTGCTTATACATTTCTTTATCAACCATAAACTTTCATCACTGTCATCACTGAAAGCTCTTATCTGGAGTGCTGCTAATAATGAGAAAGCTCATACTGTTGTTAACTGTCTGTGGTGTGGCAGAATGGTTTGCTTTACCTCTAAAAAATACATCTGGGAGGCGAAAAAGGGGAAATAATTAAATGAAAGGGTGACGTCTGCAAGCTGCCATTGGGAAATCTAGCCAAGCCTTCAGCTCCCAATAAACTGAATCCATTCCTGCTTCAGACACAGAGCAAAAATCTAGCCTAAAATAAGAAGAAACAAATTCAATTAGTTGAAAACCAGTCACTTGTGATTTCTTCTTACTATCTCAAATAAGAATGTGGAGAGGATGCATTTATTCAAATGCTATAAGGTATGTTAGGTACTTCTGCTTTCTCTCTTCACTCTTGAATTCTGTGATTTAGATCTTCACTGGCAGATACATTCACAGTTTCAAGGTTAAGCATCAGCTGTCACTGGGGTATACTGCAATTCAACTAGGGCAGTATATTAACAGTAGATTAATAGATATGCTCCAGCACAAGATGTAAGAGCTACCAGAAGCTGTGTCCTGTCTAGAAGTTCTGATGTTACATGCTTGGATGCTTGTAAAAACAAAAAATTTAATTTTAAAATCAATCAAAAATTGAATTCAGTGATGAACTGTATTCTGAACTGACAGATACCTAAAAATGAGATTGATTTCAACCATGGAGCTATGATTTCTCAAGGTTTTCTTGTAACTGCATTATGCATGAGGGAAAAATAATGAAGAGCTCCCTTTACTTTCTTGAAAAAACAAAACCAACAGTCAACTCACTATATTCCAAAGTATGTAGAAATACATTCTGAAATCTAGATGTTTTAACTGAAGAAATAATTGTTGTATTTAGAAACTCACGATAGTTTTTTGAAGCTGTATCCACAACAGTTATTGCCTTTAAATCTATAGCATATTTAGTAATTTTAGTTTTCGTATCCTTACAGCTTGCAGCTTGTTTTAACCCTTTAGCTTAAAAGCAAAAAAACACTTTTTTTTTTTTTTTTAATCAAGTTCAGATTGGTTAGTGACTTTTTGTAGGGAACTCAGGAGCAGAGGCCTACACATGGAAGCTGATGTTTACAAGGCAAAGACTGATAGCAATTTCCCTCATAAGAAGTTTAAGCTCATGACATAACAGCTTTTTGAAAGTTAATCTTGGAGTGATTTTATGCTTTAGAAAGTGAGAAATGGATGATGCAGTGAAGAGCCAGGTGTGCTGTAAAAGCAGCACCTGTGTTTTACCTGCCTTTTAACCAGCTGGGGCTGAGCCTCTCTTTTGTACTTCACAGGAGAGAGCTGTTTGGTTCATGTACAAATGAAGATACCGTGCACTTCTTGAGTGACACTCACAAAAAACAAGTGAAATCACAAGTGGGACTTAAGTGTGTGATTGTGTATATGTGAGCTTCAGTCACTAGGTTAATTTTGAAACTGGTCCCTGCCCCAGTTACCACCTGTTGGCTTTTCTAGGCCTTTTCAGATTAAATTAAACTGGAAGATGCTCTTCAGGAGCACAACTAAAGCTGTTAGGGGACAGTTATCCCATAGCACTGGATCAGTGCAAGTCCTCTGTAAGACTCTGTAATCCTATTCTGTGAGCACCTGGCCATCAGCACCAGCTGTTTCGCAGCTTACAGTGTGACATCTCCTCACATTAAGTTACTTGCTGCTATAGGTTAAAGCATGGGAATGAATTTGGATTTATTTTTTTTGTGCGGTTGAAAAGGAGAGGGTCATGTGGGACTGAAATCAAGGGATGGAGGAGTGTGAAATATCTGTTGAGGTGAACTGAAAACATCAGAAGTGCTTGTAATTTGAATAAAACAATTTATACTTGTTTTTTATTATTGTTTTAATAAGGATAAATGAAAATCTCACCTTTCCCACTGTTCACAAAGGACAAGGGATGATTATGACAGCATCATGCCATCAGACAGTAGTCACTGAAACATGTAGGGCAGTTTTGTGAGATATGGGAGAAACACATTTTAATCTCTCCTTTGATGAGACTCAGACACCTCTCAACTTTTCCAGGAGCAAGGTAAATGCCAGCTTTGTAAGTGATTACAGGAGGGTTTATTTTGCTTGCAGTATTTCCCATGGAGGAGTTCTAATTTACATATGTTATGTTTGCTAGACTAAGAGAGTGAGGGAGAATGACTGAAGACCCTGATAATCAGCCCCCAGATCCCAGTCCCTGCTCCAGTCTTACTGTGTGAAATAGGGCAGCTTTAACAATTTTCATTGCATGTGTCATGTTTTTAATAATGAAGATCAGCCTGTCTGAGTGCCAGTTTCTGGAAGAAAATGACAGTTTGAATTCCACAAGATTAAGCAGACACAGATGGGTGTGGGGAGGATGAGGCCAAACCCAATCTCAGTAATTAAGGTTGTGTGAATGTATCACTTTCATCTTCTACTGTTCCAGTTTTCGTCTTTGTCATATTTTAGTGATTCTTTTTATCTGCCTCCTGGGTGATATATTTTTTTCTGAGAGCTTGTTGTGCCATTGTTACTGTGGTGGATAGTGTGCCATTTCTCCTTTCCTGACATGGATTTCTCCACAGAGATGAGCTGTGATTTTTGAATGATGTTTCTAGCTTGAGATCATGCCACACCTTTTTATGGTTTGACATGCCTGATGTGTCCTTTCACCTTGGGATTGGACTATACCTTTTGAAATACCAAAAAAGCTATTCTTCCTGGGGGAAACAAGAATCCAGCATATTGGAAAAACTACATACACCCATGCTATTACATTTTTTTTAGGTCTTTTGTAAGAGCTTTGGTAACTTGAAGTAACATGAAAACTGTGAAGGGACTACTAAATGAAAGGACTGTCAATCAAAATGTAAAACTATGTATCCTCACTAGACATTACAATAATATATCTTCATGAACGATGCATTTTTGATGCAGAACTCTTTNNNNTTTTTTTTTTTTCTCCTCTCTCATAACATGGGATGTTACCAGTTATTAAGGAAGTAAAATATAGTGATACCTGGGCAAAGTAATTCAGTCTCAATTCCTTTCTTTAAAAGAGTTCCATTTGTATTTTTTTTCTGATTAATATTTTTTCTTACATGAGACAAATGGGTAGCTCAAAGCATTTTCAGACTTATGATTTTTTTTCAGAAGGGGAATAGTAGACTTCATTTTGCCTTTTATATGTGCATATAATCAGACATTTATGTTTAAATATATACACATACTTATTTTTATAAATGTGATGTTTAAGACATTTTTGATGAGAACTTGTAGCATACAGAACATAGTATATGTTTCTGTTTTAAAATTGCACTATTCCCTATGCTAATCACCTTTCAAATTACATTTACCGCTCTCTCTTGTTTTCCAAAGGAAATTTGGTTGTGCTTATATTTCTACATCCTCTTCCCTTGTAGTTTCTAGATGTGTTTAATTTCAGCTGAACTTGGCAGGAGGGCAAAAATCAAAGAAGAGATGGCTGGTTTGAAGAGATCCTATTAGCATTCGGTGCTGTGAAGGAGCCTCTGCACTCAGAGGAAGTACTCCTTTGTGTTTACCACAACAGAAATCCTAGACAGGTGGGCAGTCTTGTGTGCCTCTTAGCCATGGAAGCCATTGTATTTGCTGTTACATTTCATGCTTTAGATTCTAAAATCAGCTAATGTCAGGACACAAACCCATGGGAAATGACACTTAACTGGTTCTGTTGCTTAAAGAACTACTTTTTTACTTTTCCCCCTCTCTGCCCCCTGTGAAACCACCATAGAAAAGCAGTGACTTGCTTTCAGAAAAGTAAATTTTAGTGTGTTCTATTAAAGCAGTAAGTGGACTGATCTGTTTTGTACAGGCAGCATATCTTTAATTAAGGTTTGTGGTTGTTTATCTTGCTGAAGTATTTAATTTCAGAAAAATTGGACAACATTACTTGAAGCGATAAAAGCAAATATGTTAAATGTTGTTCTAGGTCAAAAGTTTTTCGAGGATACTTCAGTCATGTGTTGTTATCAACTTGTTGCAGCTATTCTAT
Organism: Syrrhaptes paradoxus; assembly: GCA_013400615.1. Taxonomy (NCBI): domain Eukaryota; kingdom Metazoa; phylum Chordata; class Aves; order Pterocliformes; family Pteroclidae; genus Syrrhaptes; species Syrrhaptes paradoxus. The sequence goes on along the minus strand of VZTO01008828.1, from coordinate 103,111 downwards.
ATTTGAACTGTGTGTCAGTTTGACATGGAACTAGATGGAAGGGGTAGAAGCAGTTTGTAGCATTTGATGTTGGATGATGTTGCTTAAACCAAAAAAAACCCAACTTTGTTCTTTGGAAGGGAGATGCAGCTGGAGAAATAGTCTGCATTTATAGAAAAGATTATATACTACTATTTTGTAGTGGACTAGTTTTTAACTTTTTGGAAGCCGCTCAAGGAATAAGCATTTCTGTAGTACCAATGTATTATTCAAGCCAGAGAAAGGCTAACCTTTTCATAAAGCAGTAGGGGAGATACTGAGCTTCTTATCATTTCATGGAACAATGTATGAGTCATATTACAAATGTTTTAGAGTGCTAGAGAGTCTTGGATGCTCCATTGTTTGATAAAGTACTCCTGAGTTTAACAGAGCCTTGAATGCAAAACATCCAGCTGTTATATGCTGTGAACTGGCATGTTCTAAGTATCTGCAAGCTGTATCTAGAGTTAGTGCTTCATGTGCAACACATTAACTCTTGGATACAACATTGGAAGCTGAGTTGTAATTTCTGCATAACTCCTGTGTTCTTCGGGTCTGAATATTGAGAAACAGATAGTTACAGTTTTTCAACTGTGATAGATCTCTGATGGTAATTGTGGAAAGATGCCAGCCAAATACTAATATTTGCTCTGTGGTCTGGTCTGAAGGAGCTGAGACGTTTTCTTGGTACTACCAGAATTGTGTGTTTATATTTATGTGGTCCCTCAGCAGTTGTCACAGAAGATCCTGGCTTTGCAAAGAGTTAAGCACTTAGACTATGGTTCTGAAAAGCATTTATCCTGCTCCAGACAGAACACACTGATATCTGAGTGCATGTTTATGTGTGGTTATATTACTGTCTTTTGATAAGGTGGTGAATAACCTGTAAGTGGTTGTCATATTTGTTCAAGGAATATAAATAACGTGAATTTAAGTGGGCTTTTTGGGTAGTGAATTTACAGGCTTATGTGCTCAAAATGTATTTCTGTTCTTTAAACTGAATGAGATATGTTTTGGTAGATTGCAGACCTCACACACAATGCCTTCCAGGATAGTCCATGTGGTATTTGTCCAGTTGCTGAACAGGCATGCAAGTCCTGACCTAGTGTGAAGTCAATAGGAACCCTGTGTCTCTGAGCTCAGTGTTTGTCTAGCTATCCTTTTGAAGCTTTACTGAGGGAAGGAACCACAAGTGTAAAGATGATAAAGGAGGGTGGGGAAATGAGCAAGTACTACTGGGATTTTTCATCCAAAAATGCAATGTGGGAACCTTATTGGCCTATTTTGGTATACAGAATGCAACTGCATTTACGTATAGTATAGATTGTTTCAAATGCTGAGTTTACTTTCTTTTGTTGGGAAAAATCTATCCTTTAAAACTACTGTGCTTGAATAAGATGCACAACATGCGTTAAGCCTTTCAATTTAATTTGAAAATTTCGCTTCTGAGAATTGTCTGCAATTGAAAAATGGTTCTTAAGTTCTTTGAAAGATAAATATAAGGGTAAGTTACTACAGCTTTTTTTTTTTTTAAGGTAATCATTACAGCAAGTGCCATTTCACATATTTAAAGACAAGACACTTTCAGGGTCTTTACACTTGTTGAACTGTTATTTTAAAAGGACTAGATGAATGCTGTAAAAGATAGATGTGAATGCTACCTTGGTGAAATAAGGTAGCTAAGATCTTAAGACCAAGGAAGTTAATAAGGTAAAAGCATAATTTCCAACTACAAAGATTTGTTCTTCAGGATAATGTAAGTATCTTAAACTGATCTGGAGACTACATGTTATTAACAGTAAAATATTTATTAAAAAATTGTAAAGCCCTCTGAGGAAAATGTATGATTAAGTCAAAGATCCTAATCTCCCTCTGGCTTGATCAAATCTGAATCTCAGTAGTGCTACTTCATTCTTAAGCTGCATAAGGCATATTTATTTAAAGCACAGTAGTTCTTTGGTATTTGTCTTCCCTCTCCTATAAATAACCTGAGCCACTTAGTTCAAGTATTTTAAATACCAAAGGAAGAGGTGAATGAGAGAGAAACCATTCTAAATATTAGAACAAAAATATTTGGGGTTTGTGTGGGCTTTTTTTTTACTAAGTATGAATTTTCTTTTTCATGACAGGCATAATGTGCAGTACTCCATGGAGTTAAAAAGCTTAAAACTTGTCTATACTGTTAGCAGTTTAGCTTTTTTTTGGCTAAATTTCTAATTGTCCAGAAATTTTTGCTTATCAGTTAAAGCTATTTGTTCTAAAGTTGTTTTTAATTTGAGCTATATACTTAGAATTAATTTTATTGTTGATGTCATACTGTATAATATAGACTTGACATGGATTCAGAAGTGTCCAAAGGTATCTTGAATGATTAAACACTGTGTCATAATACCACACTGTAATGCATCCCCTACAAGCAGCCTCTTTTATAGAATGAAGGAGTTTAAATATTCTACAGGATTTTTTTCTATTTGTTTTTAATCTGGTCATTTTCTTGTTCCGTGCTAACTATAAAGCCTCTCTTCATTAATAACTGCACTCCAAGGGAGGGGAAAATGAAAACTTATAAATTTTAAAACATCTCATAAAAGTGATCTAAATCAGCCTCATGATCTATAAAAATATTACAGATTGTAAATCATGTATCTGGGGACCTTCCAGAGCTAGATGCAAGTGTTGCTGCTTATTGGGCAGTTCCCATTTCTAATTTCATGGGGTTTTATGATGCTAAAGCTGTAACCTGTAAGTGGAGGAAGGCTGAATATTATCTTTTTGGAGCTGAGAACAGTATTTATTTATTTTCAAATCAGAGTCTGGAGCAATGGACAAGAATTAAACACTGGGATAAACAAACATCGTAAAAAATCTGTGAATCTTTTCCGAGATTAGCAGTGTTAGAGATGTTAGTATGGATATTGCCTCCACTGGATGGTATATATGAAGAAATAAGTGTTATGAATGTTAATGGAATCATAAATGTTTCAACTCCAACAGACTTAAGGTTCTTGCCTTTTACTTTCCTTCGTTGGTCCTGCTCTTGCTTGTGACAATAGAATACGATGCTTTCTTTACAATTATTAGGTCTGCTAGCCCTATTTCCTTTTACATATAAGGTGTTGCTTGTTAATTTCTTGCTGTATGAGTTTTTATTGCATTAACTTTGCCTTCTGTAAAAAGTTTTTGATTAACTGAGGGGAAAATCATAACCTGTGTAGCAGATATAGTTGTAATATCAAAGCTTTGCCTTAGTCCTCGGTGAGCTGCTGCAAGAGGAAGGAGGTCACCTACCCACTGGAGCTGCTTGGTCTTTAGCTTCTCTCTGGAGAGCTGGATATCGATGTGACAGATATTATAAGGGTGCTTTTCTGTGTGTTTGTGTTCAGAGCAGTCGAATGCAATCACCCATCCAAACATGTCAAAGTACCCTCTGGAGGTCGAAGTTGGTGAGATTCTGCTGTCAGAACTTGAGATCATTTAGTACCTCACAAGATCAGGCATCAGATGGTAACAACCTTTGTGCAGTGTTGACTTGGACAAAATTCAAACTAGTGACCTATAGCAGAGAAAAATTGCTTTTCTTTGTGGAATTTGTACTGCCAAGATTTTCTCTTTAAAGCTTGGCGAATCCTGCTGTTGCTGTTTGTTTTTGTACTGCAGGCACAGCATCGATCTTCCCCTCCTGTGTGACACAGGAAGGGAACAGGACATGCAAGATTAGTGGCTGTGCTCTCCAGGACAACATCACTGTCCTTTTTTGGACAGGAAAACTAAAGCTTGAGATGACTAGAGATTATGTGCAGTTCAAATCAGTCAAGTCTTTGTTAGTTGGAAAAGATTTTGTATTCTTCAGAAGTCTGCATCTGTGTAAATTGGTAGGGATTCCTGATCGTTAATCAATGGAGATTATATGGTGATGGAGAATAAATTTTCATTTTTACAGGCTTTTGTATGAGAAATTGCAAAAGATTGTCACTCTGTGGGGTGGTGGGGGAAAATGTGCGGGAGTGAAAGAGGAAGGAGTATATGAAGTCTTACTGTCCTCACCAGTGAATGCACTTACAATGTCATTGTTATCCAAGATAAAAAGGATACTAAAGAAAAAAGGAATCTTCTGTGTTGTGCACTCTGAAAATACCCATAGGAGGTTCTAGTTCCCTCCCAGTACAATAGGAATAGGGTTTAAAATAATTTGGACAAGTGAGTTTCAGTTTAATTGTTAGAAGATTTTTAGTCTGTGCTTGTTAGGGGACTGGAGGGCTACACAGAATTCACAGGTCTCTCTGATTTTCTTTTCCAAACTGTTTCTGTGCTAGGAAGTTCTTGGCCTTGGCTCACAACTGCTAATCATCCCAGCCAACTCTTCTGGCCCACTCCTTTGGCTGAATGTCTGAGGGATTGCTCATCCAGCTGTGGAAGGGCTTCCCCAGCCCATGTACTGATCAGGATGACACTAGCACAGAAATTCTTTGGGTTTTTGTGATGTTAGTATTTCCACCTAGACCTGGGGTTGTGTGATGGATTGTATTCTCAGCACATCACTCTGACACAAGACAAGTTTGTTGCTTTTCTTCTTCTTCTTTTTTTTTTGTATATATTTAGCTAGAACAAGAGTTGGCCATATATAAAATGGTTGTTTCTATTGAAAGGAGCCTTTTGTCTTTCTGACACCATGGGGAAAAAGAAGTGCAAGAGTAGTAATCTAAAGGACTATACAACAGGATTGCATCTTGATATTATGCACAGAAAAATGCAGAATTTTGTGTTTTTTCCTCCCTGTGCTGTAATTTAAACAATAGTGGTCTCACTGGGTTTTCATTGCAAGCTTGTTCTGAATTATAGTCTTCATCAGATTTCCACACAAAACTCCCTTTGTCTTTTGGTGATCTAATCTATTCCTGCAGTGAATCAGCCAGTTATGACTAATTTAGATTTTAAAAATTTGGGGGACTGCTTAGATAAAAATCTGAGCCCCCCATATCCAAACATATTGTTACTCACCTAGAGAACATTGGTTCAAAAATGGTTATTGCAGCACACTTTTCATTGATACCCACCTGTACCAGTCGCTGAAATGTGACACAAATCTCTTCCTGTAATAAGAATTAATTTTTTGGATGGCTTTTTACCTTTTGGAAATACTGTTTATTTTCACATCCATGCTGGTGATGGTTCAGAACAGGAATATGCTTTATTTTCGTCTCATAGAGAACACTGAAGAATACTGAGCTGATGAAAGTACCGGTACCTGTATCAGTTATTTTTCCTTTGATGTGACAAAACTGCATGCCCAGTCACAAGCACAAGGAGACAGACGAGCCAAAAGGTTAATTACTTCTCATTTTCTTACCCTTATGTTTATTTCAAGTCCTCATCTCTTTCAGTGCCTGAAGGTGGACAATTAATCTTATGTACTTTTGTTTCTACTGAAAGAATGGATGTGGTGTTGTGCTGTTCTGTACTGAGGAAGAATACCAAAAAGAAGAGAGAGCCATTTTGCTCTTAGAAGTCTTTTTGATAGACTGCTTAAAGCTAAAACTTGTAGTGAACTTGACATGAAAGTTCTTCCAGCAGGAAGACTGCAGATTACGCTTGGAGAGAACCATGGTCTCTACCTTTCTTCAAAGCAGAGTAATTTCATTCCCTGGAAGCTGTATTCAGAGGTAATGCTTTCAGATAGAAACCCAACACCAGCACCACCTCCCTTAGTGCAGTGTCTGTACTTCCCGGCTTCTCCTTGTTAAATTATTTGCATACCAGTGGATTTGTCGCTGTGTGCTCTGACACTTCCTTGGCTGTATGGAACAGGTGATGGAGCTCTGCCTGCTGTTGCACTATTCATTTTCTTATTTCCATAAAAACAAGATAAATCAGTGCAAGTTTCTCCTGTAGTGTCCTTAAATCTAAAGCAAGCTATATGTTTGTTTTTTATGCTTGTTACTGTCTCTTGTGTGCTCTATCATCTCAAAATATTTTCTTTGAGAAGCCATATGGATACAAAAAATTGTATAATAGCAATTCTTCCTGATGTCTGCAGTCACTGTTAACTATTATTTTCTGTCTACTACATCAGAAACAAAAATAACTTATCAAAACAAGTGTAAGAAAGTATTTTATCTTTTATTTTCCAAAAGTCCTCATAGGTGGTTTTTTTTGTGTGTGTGTTTTTTTTTTTTTTTTTTTTTTTTTTTTTAAATCCCTGCCACAGAGTAGTGTTAGAGTTGCTTGGTATTCAGTTTCAGTATCTGAAGGTTGCCTCTTGGCTGGCAAAGTGGTAATATATCAGGAAATTTATGTTGAAAGGATGTCAGCATGAAGTCACCATGGAGAAAGTGGGCAAAGTACTTTAGAGATGGACCTAGGGAGTTGTGCAAAAGGATCTGTCTGTGATCTTCTTCATAAAATAATCATATTTTAAAATATTTTAAGAATTCTTATTTCTTTATTTCTTTTTTTTTTTAATATACAAGACCTCTTTATTCCTGTTCTGTATTTTCCTTTGCAGATAAAAAGTATTATTCAGAGCCACTGCTGATGCCTCATTTAGGACATCTCCATGTCCTAAAGGGCATAAAGGCTAAAAGACATAGCTGTAACAATGCTTCACAATGCTGTACAAACTGTGCCAATGATGTGGTGTTGAAAAGGAAAAAGCAAGAGAAGTGAAAGAATAAAATGAGTTTTTGATGCGGCTGCATTGCCTTTAACAGGTAATCTAAGCAGTCCTCTCAATATATCTTACAGTTCACTTTAAATTCTTTGGAGGGAACTCCTCAAGTAGCTGGTTATTCATAGAAAGTATTTTTGGTTAACTGCTACAAAGAAATTTGTGTAAAAGAGTCTTGTGAAGATCTGAGTGATACTAGCAAAGCCTCCCTGGATTCATAGACCCGTTTCTAAATCTGTCACTTGATGTTTTGTTGTTTATTTTCTTACTGAGAAGGAGTGATTTCAGGTGGGGGAAAGCTGAATTGCTAACGTACAAGTATCTGGGAAATGTGGCTTACTCTTCTTTGAGTAAGATGGAAGGCTATATCTTCAAAATTGAGAAACATACTGTATGGCTATTCACCTCCCAAGATGGAAGATAAGCTTTGTAGTTTTTATCCTGGAGGAAGGATATGGTGACAGCATGACTGTACTGAACACAGTATTTTGCAGTAGTTCTCAAATAAGCAGTGCACTGGTAGGTGAGGGGCTCTGGAAAGGTTTTTGTGAAATATACATGATCTAAACAGCTTTTTATTTTCAAATATAATATGACCTGGAAAAAAAAGTGTAATATTTTCAAATACAATTTTGCTAGGCTTTGCTTCTTGCTTCACTTTTGGAAAGCGTTTTTTCATCTCATGCTGTGATGCAGTATACTGTGTAACAAGAGAGTTGGAGAAGAAGCTGTTTAATCCATTCTTTTACAATATTTGGTTTGATATGTGTTTCTTCTTTGTTATTGCACTCTGACAGTTTAATCTGGTAAAGCCTTCCATTACTTCCAAGCACTCCAGTACTTCTTAAATTGCTGTTTAACACACCATAATTATCGTATTCAGTTTTAATTAAATGTAAAGTCATGCATATTAGAAACATGATTTACACATTTTTTCAGTGTAATGATTACAAAGTTATTTTTCTGAGCATTTCAAATGTTAGTTATGAAAGTAAGATTCAGTATAAGTGTTTTGCTTTTTATAATAACTGATTCTAGTCTATCTCTCTTGACCCATCGCTTCTCTCTGTCTTCCCAACTATACAGTAGGGTTTTTAACTCAGAAAAAACAAGACTGAATTGTTAATTTCCACTGCTTGGAATCCCTGTCAGCCGGTAGTTAGTAATCCCAGAAGAATTAAGAAAAAAGGGGATGGACTGTGCCACATTCATTCACATCATCTTAGGTTGTCATCGGGTCACAGGCTAAAGGGAACAATTGCATAACTGCTGAGGCAGAGACACAGGCACTGTCATTAAGGAACTGTGAATCAAACAGGCTGCTCAAGTATGTGTGTGTGCAGCCCTTGGGACAATGCCAGTCATTACGATCTTTGTATGCTGAAGGTTTTTAATTGTGGAATCTGTGCTCACTGAAGTCACCATGATGCCCAGTTAATTTTTTTTCTTTTTTAATCCAAATTCTGCTTTAATTGAGTCAAGGGAAATCCTTATGTATAGACATTGATTTGAAACTCTTCAGCAGCACTGTATATGTTGAAAATGTGCTCTGTGGAGAGGAAGCAATGCCACTCCTGTTGGAGACCCTCTTAGCATGTCTGCTTTGGTCCATGAAGCATGACCCCAACCCTGGGCACTCCCACCCACTTACCTACTGTACACTTCTGAAGACCTGACCCTCCATCCTCACCTGGAAGAGCCCACCTTGCTACCTGGATGCTGTTGAATGTTGAAGGAGGCTTTGATCTGCATTATGAAGTTCCATGTTCCTGCTGGCCATGCTGAAGTGCAGGCAAGATGCCACTTGATGTAATTGTGCAAACTCTGTGCTCAAGGTGGGTCAGCTGTGGCCTTGTGATGGGGCAGCAGGAGGGTGGGACTGGGAGCTCTGGGGGCAAAGATGCCCCACAAGCCTCAGGCTGCTTGTTGTTAGGGTTGGCCTTGCTTCTTGCATTCATTCGCAAGGTTTCAGATGTCCAACTGAATTAGTTAGGAGAAACAAAACAGTGTAGACTCCTTGGGAGAAAGGGAAGGGATTCTCACTGCAACTCTGAACTCTAATTATTTGCATCTATGCTACTGTGAACTTCCAGATGGCATGTTGCTCTTTTTTTTTTCCAGTGCAATGCACCCTTTGGGGAATTTTTCTGAGGAAGAATGAAACACATTTGAATCTGTATTCCATCCCAGTGCCCTGTGAATGCCTTGTAAGCAAGACTCCCTTGTCTGGCAAAAAGCATCTGTGAATTAAGAGCAACTTGGGTTAGGAGTCTACATGCCAAATTAACTTAGTTTCGTTCAGCAGCCCCAACAGATTTTATTTAGCAAGCAGTCTGTTCCACTTTTGGATGATCTGCTGACGTCATGTGCTTCCTCCCTCTAAGTCATCCAGGATGTATACTGGGATTTTATCATGCACTGAACACATGCCTATTATTCTTTCTAACCTACCATTGCAAGCTGGAACTCCCCTTTTAGTAAACCAGCTCTTAACATGCATGCACACAAATGCTCATCATAAATACTTTATTTGAAAAGTCCAAGACAACATATACCAGCATTTGTATTTACAAACCTTCAGGCTCCCCTTGCAAAATGTTATATATTGGGAAACAAGTCTCCTTCTATTTAAAATATTTTCTATTTTTATCTATTAGTTTAAGCTTCCTTTCACCCCACCTTTCTACTTACATTAGTTTTTCTTTCTTTAAGCTTTCCAGATGCTTTTTTTATATGAAGACATATTGTGCTCTGCATGATATCACAACTGATGGTGAAGCCGTTATCTTATAAATAGGAACTGTTGATTTTTGATTTTTTTTTATGGAAAAGGAGTGGCTAGAACATAAATTCTTTAGTAACAAATAGCCTGCTTTGATCTGTCATATTAAAAGAAAATGGAGAAGTATGGGAAATAGTGGCAGCTCTTATCTGCAGGCATATCTCAATTCATTGCTTTTTGGTTTATGATTTGAAACCAGCAGGCTCTGTAAGAATTTTCACCCCTCAAAAATTACACATACAAAATCTGCACTCTGTAGGTGAAACCCTTCATCTCCAGGTAAGACTGGTTGCTGTCACACTGTAGTAGTGTTGGTTCCCTAGCCACAAAGCGCTCTCCTTTGAACAAAGGCAGTTAAGATTGATGTAGTTGTTCTTTCTCAAACTTTCTCTGATGTGCTCTCCTGTCTGCTTGCAGTAGCTGCAGTGACACTTGCTTGAAAATTTGGGAGAATAATTTATTTCATGCCAATGGAGCTTTTTGTTGACTTTACTGGAGTTGGTTCCCTGCTTCAAAAGGGCTCGGAGACCAGTATGTTTCGTAACAATACTTGAGGAAGCAAATTCACCTTTTTCTGAGAGAAGATTTACAACCCATGTAGTGCCTGGGCAATGGAATTACAAAATTGGAATTACTGTCTGACTAGCAAAGGGATAAGTCCAATTTAAAAGAGGGGATTTGTGCTCGTCCAGCTGTGCATCTACTTTAGGACTATCAGTTACTCTGTCAAGTAGTAGGCTTCTTAATGATTTGAGAAAGAAATTTTCATTGTAGGAATTGCACTTGAGCTGTCTTATTTTTCAATATGTACAAACAGCTTTCTGTTAGTATCTTTATTTCCACAATGCAAGTAACTTCCATTTAAGACAGACAAACCTCCTGTCGCTTTTCAAGGCAAGGTCATGTCATGAAGGTGAAAAATCCTCTGTTAGTGTGAAGTTACTTTGAATGATACTGGAATGGAATTGTAAGAATATAAGAATTCTTGCTTTCACTCCCAAACCCCTTGAGTTTTGACAGACATACAATGCCCTTGAAAATCAGCCCACTGCCAATAGTTTACAATCACATCTTGGGTGCTCTAACTCATTAGAGAAAAGACTAATGCTCATGCATTAATTTAATTGCGTACTCTATAATGTGGGAACTATAAGTGAGAGGTTGAAGTTCACTTATGTTTTCACTTGGGACTAAGTAAAAATTCCAGAGGGCTTTCTTCTTTTCTGTACCAGGGAGGAGCCAAGTGTAAGGAGAGAGAGAGTGTACTGTGTAAGCAGCAGGAGATAGTGTGAAACATCCTCATTACTGTTGAGATGGACATAGTCTCTCAGTGGGGATGTGCGATAAAATTCTTGTATGTAGGTTGCAGCAGGTACACAAAGATTTGTCTTTTCTGAAAAGTGTTTGCTGAGAAATACATGTGGAAATAGGAAAAAAGACCAAACATTGTTCTGTATTGTCTTCCTCTGTGCAGGAAGGCTGAACAACCTTTGGGAAAGGAGTAGTGTTTCTACAGCCCAACCTTTCATATACCGGGTCAGCCTGTGGTGCACTGGGGTTATGGCTTTATGTATTTATCTCACCCATGTTTGCCCCTATAGTTCTGATCTCCCTTTGGGAAGGGCTAGCAAATTTTTCCTAGGTCAGGAAGTTGAAACTTTGTTGTGGCTGTTACTTCATACATAAAAATATACTAGAAAGGAAGGGACAAACATATTTTCTGTACCTATTTCCCATCTTCTGCTTTCCACTCAC
>VZTO01008828.1:81212-91876 GCA_013400615.1 Syrrhaptes paradoxus | reverse complement strand
TAATTTTTTTTTTTTTTTTTTTACAGAAGCAGTTGAACTCTGGCCCTCATGCCAGTGGGTACTGAATAAGATGAAAACCCTCAAATGTGTTTGCAAATATATTGGTGAAGATTGGCTGATGTCTTTCTCTCTGTGTGATTTATATTGGCACACAGGAGGTTTGATCTGGTGAGGTGACTTATTTTTTATTTTATGCATTTTTGTCTGTAGGTTTTGTGACCTACACTGAACACTAATTTCAAAGAAAACTTATAACCAGCAGTGTAAACTATGTATATTTTTCAAAGTTATAATTGAAATGGAGGATGAATGATTAGAAGTAATATCTGCTACCAAAAAGTTCGTTTTACTAGTTCCTTATGCACTAAGCTATGGTAGAAGTGCAAGAAGCTGGTAGACATTCTTGCCCAGCCTCACTTGATCAACAGTAGTAAGACAAAGCATTGTGTAGCTCTCAGTATGTCCAGCTATCTTCTTCAGTCCCAGCTAGACACAGCAGTGATTCATATGCTCACTGGTGGAACTGGGAGCAGTGAAGTTTTCTCCCTGGTTGGCAGTGGTCATAGCAGTATACTGTAAAAATGACATTTTTTTTCCTCACCCACTAATATCTGGTGAATGTATGTTTTTCACTGTGTAACTTCCACACAAAAGTGTGTGCCACCTTGTTGGGGACAAACATTTCTGGTTTTTAAACACTTAATGAGAATGAGTAAGTCTTACAGTTTTAATTTTATATAGATCATAGATACCAGACTTGCACGTGCGTTTCCAGTCTTGAAGCACCAAGGGCACCTGTGGCATTGCATGCAGAACAAATGTGGCATAGAAAGCACTCTGTAAATGAAATTACATGCCTCTTCCAGTTGCTTGTACTGAGGAAGATTTGGGGTAGCTAACTGGGAAAGAAAAATTGTTCCTTGTTTGATTTAAATGCCATCCCAAGCAGAGTTCTGCATATAAACAAGCATACTGCATAATTACAAGGTAAAATGCATAAAAACTTTGAAAGTACATAATGCTGTTCTTTATTGGATCAAAGTGTTAGCAATTTTTTAACGGGCATGTTATTTTGCTATAATTTGTACAGAATGCTTCAATTAATTTTTGTTAAATTTTATATATAGTCCATGGGAGAAATTGCTTTAAAACTGCCCGCAGTTGTCAATACTCATCCATTTTATTTTGGCTGTTGTGACTAATGCTTTTGCTTACTTGTCTATACAGCGCTTAAGGAAAGGCCACAGTTCTTAATCAAGATTCCAAGTCTTATCTCAATATACATAATTCAGTAATTATTAAAATGATTTCCTTCCTGCCTCATCTATTTGTTACTGTAATTCACACTTAATAATTGAAGAGGTTGAGAGCTGTTGGCAGAAAGTGAGTGTTTATATGTGCTAATTTCCTGGTTTATTATTGGTGTTCTGTGACTTGCAGTAGTCCAGCCTGTTCTATCATGGATTTATAATCAAAATATAAAAATTAAAACCAGTTGCAGACATAGATATTCAAGAAATCAATAAGATGATACAGCATAAACCATCTGACTGGATAAATCAACCAGAATTATTGTGGGAGAGGCTGTTGAGGTAGTAAGACAAATCCTTGCAAATCATATTATTTTGCATGCAAAGAGGTAGATGTTTGGTAATTCCTCATTTCTTGTTTGAACTTTCAGTTTCTGTTTTCATTGGCCATGAGAGAAAGAGAATGTATTGGCTCAAACCTCTTGAACACTGTACAATCACAGCCATGCCCCACATCCCCCTTTTAATTTCAAACTGAAGCACCCTCCTGGAGTTTAGTGTGGATGAGGGTTTCTTCTGCTCTTTCCTCTGCTCTAGGAGACAGGGTGCTCCTGGAATAACTGTGTGCTGAATGCATGGATCATAAAATGTATGCAATGTCCCTCTGAAAACTTAGAGTAGCCTTCAGTGATCTGTGTAGTTCACATGTTTTTTTTTCTGTTACTGTTGCTATGCTCAGATATATCCTGCAACAAACAGTACGATTGAGACTAGCATGAATATCTTCTCCATATGAACAGGAAGAATCATCCTGTGTAAAATAAAAAAAACCCAACCAGCCCCTTGACATCTCCGCTCATACTCTAAACTGCAAACCAACCCCTCTCAGGTCCAACTTGGAAATGATTTAGCTCCATCTGGCTACAGGAGTCATATGAATCAGTCTCAGTGTTGGAGCAGGTTCAATCCTTGTATTCGGAAACTGCTACTTAAAAGTATTTAAAAAGAAAATCAAACACAAATGCTGTGCCGTAGTTGTCATTCTGTGTTGTAACTGGCTTGATGAACCTTTTGAAAATTGCATATTCCACCCAACATCTGTTATTGTGGTAATTGTTTTGGAGGCTTTTTGTAAACATTGAGGTGTCAACAGTTAGAAATATTAGGGTCCTGCTTGTGAGTCCAGAACTGTAACCCTGCCAGTGGCTGTGTGGCCCTAAAACAGGCTGCAACTCTGGGACAGAAAAAAAGAGTTGTGTTAACTGGGTGCTGTGAGGAGGTAAATGTTTCAAACTGTTTACCTTAGATTAAATTGAAATTAAAATCCAGGTGTTGTAGGTATATGCAAGTTCCCTAAACCTTCTGATTGTGAGGTGCAGACAATTTAAACAGTTTCCTGTGATTATTATTTTTTTTTTTTTCAGTAGTGGGCCTTGCTTGAACTATGTGGGCTCAGAGTTTCTAACATATATAGCAGAAATGAAATCATCCAAACCATTTCAAAATACATGTTTAATTAGGAATTTTTGCAATGATAAAAAGTGTAGTTTATCTGAACTAAGCTTCTGTTTATTTTCCCGTAGTATAAAGCAGTGTAGGACAGTATTACTGATGTATATATGCGATCAGGTGCTGCATTAAAGAGTCTGGGGACTTCCATGATCTTACTTCCGAGCTCAGCAAGGTGGTGGACTCAGTTATAATTTGAGTGGAGAAAACCTGCAAAAACCCAGAATATTTAAAAACCTTTGTAACCATTTGAAACCAAGAAGGGTAGGAGTAGGATTGACTATTATGGTCTGTGCTTTCCAAATCTTCTCTCTTAAAAATGAGTTGATGAGGTTAATGTAGGGTAGAACATAGAGTGGTGTTCACTTAAAAAGGTTTGAATTTGCTTGTTCAAAAGTTTTCCTGTGCTTGCTTAGACAGACTCTTGGGCTTCTGGAGTATGCCATTAGGTGCTGGGCTGGCCAACGGGTGCAGAGGTTTCCTAATTTCTATCTTGAAAGATACTATTTTCTGAACAGCAAAGGCAAGAATGCTCATCTCTCTTTTAGCAACCATCACACAGCAATAGACCTGTTCTGACACTTGTGGTTTTAAATCTGAAAGAGTACATAAGATAAATGAAAACCACAACTTTAAATAATGAAAGAAGCTATTCAGGAAACTAGTAATGAAGTTGGGGGCTAGAGGGAGGGGAGGAAGTACAAAATCCACGGTAAGACTGTAAAAATAGTTAAAATAAGAAAACAAGGCTATGGAACAGTGAGTCATTTTGCTAAGTGCAGCAATCTAATGTCCAGTTTCCATAAAGTCATGTCATTTTTGAAGGGGCACAGCTGCTGTGTAGAAATGATCTGCAGGATGGCAATGTGGTGACAAAGTTCTATGTACTAGACGCTTCCTCAAATTATGCAACTTGTGTATGTATTTGCATTTGTTTACAATAATGGAAGCTTGAAAATGCTACCTGCCAATGTTAAAATTTCTGTTAGCATTTCAGTTGTGTTCCCTGAAGCTAGCTAAAGGTTAGAGGGAAGAAACTAATTTATGTCCCATTAATTAGCAGCACAAGAGTAATAGAAAACATTTAGTTGAGGTCTGAAATTTAGGGTTATTTATAAAAGCCGCAGAATTAGCCAAAACTCAGGAGGCTATCCTCCCAGGCTTGATATTTGAAATATACAGCTTAGGGTGCTCAGACTGTCGTGATTTATTGACATTTGATTATAGGGCTGTTTTTGGAGGGTAGGCAAGGGACATAGTGATGCTTATATTGTACAGCTTTTTGTTTAAGTAATGCAAAGTAAAGCTCTTTTATTTCTGTTCACATTTCCAGAACAACAGTGCAGAACTGTATTTGCAGCATCTATATTTTAAAATGAGACTTTTTGTTAAAAAAAAAAAAAAAAGCTGTTTGGTTACTATGGAGATCCAGTCCATTGTGCTCAGTTTGTTCGATAGCCTGAAGTGTGTGGAGCTTAGGGCTGGGCTACTCTTGCAGAGCAACAGGTTTTGGTTGCCTTCCTGCTTGCTGTCCTCAGACTGCAGCAGCAATCCAATTGCTTTGAGATGGAGCTTTCAATTTTCCCTTTCTCCCCTTGGTGCCCAGTGCTCCTCCATTATGCCCAGGAACTATTCCTTCCCCCAAGAAAGCTCTCAGCTCAGTTAAAGAAATGACATGAGCTGCTACTATGGCAATATGTGAGGATGTTAGAATGCACAAAAGGGACATAGAGTTGAAACATGAGTGAGTGTGGTATGGAGGCTTGTTTGGCTCTTACAAAGAAAACACAGAAAGGGGGGGGGTGATCATAATACAAGCAGAAGTCACGGCATCATCTTGTGTTTTCTGCCTTTGTCATGCTGTTTAACAACCAGTATCATGTCAGTGCCTTAATTAGTGTCAATTTTAAGATCACCTCTGTCTGCCTGAAGAGGACCATGTGCATTTGATGTCTGGTATAGAGGACAATCATTTGCTGCCTTAGGGCTGTGAGTCATTGAGAACATTACTGGGTGCTTTGTAGGTACAGAATGGGAAACTGGCTTCTAGGAAATCTGTAATAACATGGGTCTAGTCTTGGAATTCTCATGCTCTGGGAGAGTTAATCCAAAACCCTGTGAAGTAAATGCAAAGACCCTAGTGGCTCCTCAGGAGTTTTCATCAAGCTGTTGAGCTGAGAAACCTACAGAGCCTACATGCTTTTCTACTGCCAGTCCTCCATGAGATGGTGCATGAGGGCTGCTTTCCTGTCATGGTTCCACCGATATTCTGAGTTGTTTAAAAAACAGAACAACAACCAAGAACGCCTCACCAAGCAAATCCCAGATAATGTGTTCTCTGATTATGTCAATTTTTATGCTGACCAGTGAGGCTTAATAAGGCCAGAAGAATACAGTTTTATCCAGTTCTAGTGTTGATGATGGATGCTGAAGAGTATATTAGAGAAAAATTTGCACAAAATTTGTGTGGTAAGACAGATACTTATCTGGAAAGCTTTTAGAGTGACAGGAGGTTTATACCATATTTTGTGGTGTGTCTTGGACCTCTGCTGAACAGACCTGTTGCAAGCAAGTTGTGTTCTAAACAATATTCACTGAAGAGATTATAAAAAAATCATTTCTTTGATAGTTTGCTTTAATTGCCTTTCTGTAGTTCATTCTAATTTCAGGTTAATTGTATACAATTTGATGATAATATTCTGTGTCTACCAAATGCAAATTCTCCAAAGTCCTCAAGAAGCATTTCATCTTAATGAAAATGCCAACTGGAAGGGATAAATGTGGTTTAAAAGCAGAGGTCATTAGAGGCAGCTAATGGGTTAGTGTAAATGAACAGAAACTTCTTGGTAAGGGACTTTTTTTTTTTTTTAGAATAGTAAATTATGTTTTTTTTTTTTTCAGTGAGGTCTTGTAGTGAGTTAGGAAGGTAAGATCTTTGTTTTATGAGAGTTTCTGAGAAAGTGTGCTTTGGCAAAGCTTCATGAATCTGGTCCATCTCTGTTACAGATGAGAAGTACTCCTTTTCTTATGGCCAAGTGTCTTGTTGGCCAGAGATGTGAATATAGTGGTGGGGGGAGAGAAGCCGCAGAGTAAGCAGAGTAGAAGCTCGTGAGAGTGTTTTGAATAATCCATGGGGACTGAGTAATTATGTATGACTCCTAATAAGATGAAGATGTTGTAATGGGATTTTTCTGAAGCAAGAAGAAAACTCGTGTTTAACAGACTGAGAAAATGTAATGCGGAACTGTAGTCCAGTGCTAGCTTTGTTAAAAACCTCCAGTGTCAAGCTGAAAACATACAAGATTTACTCACATGTCAAGGAAAAATAGCATCGACTGAAAGGGTGGTGATTTCCAATTTATCTGTGGGAAATGAGGTTGCTGCATGCTTTCTCCACTTAAAAGGGGGGGGGGAAATATCTTTTTTTCTGCACGGTTCTTCATCCTGTGCTGCTCATTTGACATTGGCCAGGAAGCAGATAGGATTTCAAAACTGACTTAGCCTGGACATAGGGAAAACTGTTTTTTAATTACCCAAAGAGAGGGGAAAAGTTTGTATCCTGTTAGTAATCCTCAAAGACTAAAGTACCATAAAGTGTAATCACTAACAATGTGTGTCTGTAGTATTAAGTACATTTGCATGAATGCCAATGAATGACTTATAAAATGTAATCACTTATGAAAGTCTTGGGGCATATTTAAACAGCATTTGTTTTAAATTTCAGAAACATCAAATAAAAACCAATGAAAATGGATTTATACGGTTAGTCTCTTTGCCTCTACAGATGGAAAGTAATTTCCTCTTTTGAAGGAAATCTTGTACCATAAGCAACATATTCAGTAAATACCAATGATATTTAATTGGTAAACCCATGCAGGAAGATATTGGGTTTTTTTAGTGAAAAATTATTTTGTAAGAACATTTGGTCTAATGCCCTTTTTTCTTTCTAGCTGAAACTGTGCGGTCTGTTAACAGGACTGCTACAGATTTTTCTCAGAGAACCTTTGGCAAATGATTGAGCTGTGACGGAGATTTTTCAAATGCCAAGTGGGAATTAGGTGCCCAGCTCTCACTGACTTTCAGCATCTAACTGCCGTTTGTTCTTTTGTTAATCTCTCTTTTTGATCTGAAGTAATTGGCTTCTGCCTGTATAACTTTATCTCCTTCTGTGAGGCATGTGTGAGGAGGAATGTGTTGTAGGGAGATTCAGACCGTTCATCAAAAAGGGCATCTTCTTTGTGCTGGCAGTTGGCTGGATGTGACAACGTGCTGATGTGGATTGCAGACCTGCAGAGTGGGAAAGGATGAGAGGAGGATTCACCTTCTGGTGACCTTATTATGCCAGCAACCAAAATGAGTTGCTCAAATATGTAATAACCAGGTAGGGACTGGATTCGATGGATTCACTGCAAGCTATGTGTTGACTGCCAAGGCGTGGCTGCTCTGGCTGATAACCTCAGACACTGCCCATGCCTGGTTCTATAGGCTTCTTGATTTAGATCTGAGATAAGAGGCCTCAGGGTTTTTTGCCTCTTTCAAAACTTGAAACAGCGCTTTGCTGCTTCAGAATGGAGGAAAAAACAAAAAAAACCCCAACAACATCCACCCTCTTCCCCACCAAAAAAACCCCAAACCCAAACACAAAACCAACCAACCAACCAAACACAAAAAACAAAACCAAGCAAAAATACCCCAAAACATAAAGATCTCTTACGAGGCTTTGAGTCTGAATGGGGGAATATTAGTGCAGTTACTTGAAGTTAAAATCTTTTGAAGTTTCAAAAAGGCAAGAGTGCGTATAAAGCCTTTTTAGTGCTTTTATTGCAAAACTTCAGTGTAATGCTAAGCAAATTGCCTAAACCAAATTTTTTATAGGTTGCTAATCCTACCTGGGTTGTCATGATAGTTTGATTTGCAAAACTCCTGATCATTAACAGGTATCAGAAATATGGCTGGGAGCAGAGCTAGACTATGCCATAAATACTGAGGTCTGGGCTGATATTACTGGTTCTGAAGTGGGTAATCAATGTTTTGTTTGTGTTTGTATGTGCACTGTCCCATGTATGGAATGGGCGCAATGCGTGAGCTGTGTTTTTTCTAGCACTTGGATGCTTAAATAAAACTAACACCAGAGGAAAAACTAACACCAGAGAAAAATCCTTGTAGGAAGTGAAAAATTGTGTTCAAGGGTAAAGCTAGGACAAATAACCTTTGTCATAACGTATAGATGCTATACTTCTCTGTTCAGTCTCCTTATTGAGATCAATTTTTTTTCATTGCATGGCATGGGAGGAAGACTTCTGGGGAGAAGGATCATATAATTAATGATTGCAAAACAATGCAAACAAGGCTGAACCAATTCTGGTTAGACAACCTGTGCTATGTAACTAACTTTTTATTTTAGTGGTGTTTGTGGAGGTATGTACAATTTTATTCCAATGTAAACAACAGTGCATAGGTTATAAACATTAATTAAGCAATTAGGTGTGTTTATATGTGAATATTGTTCAATAGCTAGGAATGAATTTCACATTATTTTTTCCAAAGGGCATTCAGTGACACAAGATATTCACTATATGGAGAAACTCCCTCAGTTCTTGACTCACAGTCATAACTGCAAGACAAGAGTTCTAAGTAGTAACTAAGTAGTTTTCTGCTATTTTAAGTGAGGAATGCTGTATTAGGTTTAGCTGTAATTTCTAGGTAATGGGTTTTGAGCACTGTCACTGTATTATAGTTAAATATAATTATACAATCAATTTAATGAAACATTGACATATATACATTAAACTATACAAGTTATGCTATAATCTGTATAATTTCAAATTTTATATAATTTTATAGCACTTGTATAAGCTCAAAATACTTTTTTTTTAAAACTGAAATTTTAACTGTTTGGCATAATTGAAGATAAAGAACAGGATGGGGTGACCATAGGCCTATTCTACAATACATTAAGTGAATCCATTTGCCAAATGTAGTGGTATAGAGAATGCATGATTGTTGCACTGTTTGTGGGTTTGGTTAAAGTTAGATAACTTTAGCAATTCTGAAAATGGGTGAAAAAATCACCTAGGGTTGACAAAACATGAAAATATTTATTTAGTTATTTGAAATGGCAGAAAGTGCTTGGGGTTGAATGAAGCATTTTGTTTGGCCCAAATGGTAGTTTCATTATATTGATGTGTTAAATATATGTCAACAGATGTAATGCATTGTGAGTGGAGCTTTCATTGCTTTAAAATCAGTAGGATGTATGGCTAAAAATCAATGAAAAATTGAAATGCTTTGTCAGAAAATATCAACAAAACTTTGTCTTTAAACATGTGCAGGCAGTTATGTTTTAAGAAGACAAATCTGTTAAAGCTTCTTGCACCACCTTATTACCAAATCCTGTTGTTACTCTCGTTCTTTTAGTTTTTTGAGTTGAGAGGAAAACCCGGACTGAGAGACTTCACCCAGCCTCAGATTTGTGTACTCTTGAAGTGAGCAGCTATTGTACAATAAAATGTTGTTCTGAGTCTTAAAAGTTCCAGGGAATCTATTTTTGCTTCTGTAAAACATTCTCAGGGTTGACAGGCCCTTGGCAGCTACGTAAGTATGTGCCCCAGCCTTGCCCCTTTAGTTGCTTGTAGTCAGTTTTACTGTTCGGAAAGTTATTTTCAGATTGTGCTTTACCCCACTTCACAGCTCTATCCACTGTATGGCTCACTTGGCCGTCTGTGAGAGGCTGAGAGTGAGATAACAGCAGGATAAGCAGGTCAGGGCCGACCTGTGGCACGGGGAGGGCTCTGTCAGGAAGCCAGCTCAAAGCCTGTGCAGGAGCTTGGCACAAAGCACCCTGCTACTTCCTTGTGTTTTGGAACTGTCACTTGACTCTATTCTTCAGCAAACCAGAAATTCCCATACATACTAATCTGCTAAGCTGCTGTACAGTCTAACAAGTTATGTACTATGCCCAAGAAATAATGGGCTCATAAAGTATATCTGTGCATTTGGAGGTACTGAAAAACTGACTGGGAATAAAGCATCCAATATTGCCAAGAGGAGAGGTACGATTTAGAAAACAGGTAAAACATGCACTAGACCTATTCTACCTGACTCCATTGCACAAAAAAGGCTTTCAGGCCTTTAGGTTCTTTGTCTAAGGGCTCTGTTTGGTGTCTGATGTGCTGTAACAGCTGAATGTCAACTGCTCCAGAAGTGGTATAAATGCAGTCAGAATAAAGCTCTCTTTGCTAAGATCTAGAACAGGAAGCGCCTGCTGTGCAAAAGCCACAATAAGGAGTCTGTTGCTGGCGATGAGAAGCCAAGTAGGAACCTGCTTAACTTGGAGTGAGGATTTACTGCTCTGCTGAACTGGACCCAGACAAAAGCGTCTGCAAATTATTTGAAAGTTCTTAAATTTCTGAGGGGAAATACCCTTTTGACTTGGGGTTGGTACTGGGAATAGGATGTACTCATCTGAGACTTTCAGACCACTACTGTAGTATCAGTCTAACCTACTGTAATGATTCTTGTTATTTAATGCCTTTCTTGCTCTACAATTGTCTGCCATTCTCTCTAGGAACCCTCACTTCTGAGGCAAATACAACAGACTTGTAAAGGGCTTTAAGCATTATAAAAGTGATTGGCATTCCTGAGAGGTCAGTATTGGGATTGGTGGTGTTTGACATCTTTGGTGACATAGACAGTGGGATGGAGTGCACCCTCAGCAAGTTTGCTGATGACACCAAGCTCTGTGGTGCGGTTGACATGCTATAAGAAAAGGATGCCATTCAAAGGGACCTGGACGGACTTGAGAGCTGGGCTCATGCCAACCTCATGAAGTTCAGCAAGGCTAGGTGCAAGGTCCTGCACATGGGTCAGGGCAACCCCAAGCACAAATACAGGTTGGGCAGAGAA
>VZTO01008828.1:25202-81133 GCA_013400615.1 Syrrhaptes paradoxus | reverse complement strand
CTGACGGGAGCAAAAGGAGAGATGGGGAGGCACTCTTTATCAGGGAGCATAGTGCCCCATCCCTGGAGGTGTTCAAGGCCAGGCTGGATGAAGCTTTGCGAAACCTGCTCTAGTGGAAGGTGTCCCTGCCCATGGCAGGGTGGTTGGAACTGGATGATCTCTAAGGTCCCTTCCAACCCAAACCATTCTATGATTCTATGAAAGTTTAGCTAGAAAAAAAATGACAAAGGACAGTTTGAGCTTTTATTCCTTGGTAGATGCTCTTCAGTTTCAAAGCTTTGATTGATCAGTGTTTTGTCAGGGAAAAAGAAAAGGAAGAAATTATCTTAGCATGGGTATCTGTTTAGAACTGGAAGTGAACAGCTGTAAAATCTCAAGAACTGTTAGCAGTTGTGTGGACCGCTTGTAATTCAGGGCCCTGATCCTAAAGCCACTTATACCCATGAGTAGTATTTATTCTAATTAGTTCAGAGGGGATAGGTAAAGTTTATACAAGCAAAGGTTTTTCAAGTCTGAATCCATACTGTGGCCCATGCCTGCTTAATACTCCCCCTTTAAAACTGTCTGCATGTTTTATCAGAAAAAAAAATGGTCAAGTAGAAATCCTAAGTGGGAACTCAGTTATGACACTTTGTATTGATTTCCCCTCTGTCACTTGCAAAAATGGTTGGACCGTGAGAGAATGTGGTGAAACATCCCTGCATATCCCATGGTTATGGGATCCTGCTGGCAGATCAGGATAATCCCTGTGTGCTCTACCTGCTGTAGCTCTGCTCCTGGGCTTCTGATGCCAGCTCAGTTGGCTGTGCATAGCATTGCTGACGGGTTATTGACTTATGGCTGAGAGTGACTCTGTGGCCAGTATCCCAAGGTCTAATCTGTGCCTTATAATATCATATTAACAGATAAATAGGACTCCTGACCTATTTAGTTTCAGAATGATTTGGGAAGTGCTGTGGGTTGCGTGATGTATAAACCTAAGGTTTAGAGGATTACTGGAGAACACTAAATTGTTGTGGCTGGATCACATTCAGTCTAAGAATAAAGATATCTCTCTTTTTTTCCCTGAAAGTTGATACATACTCTAATTTTATTCTTAGTTATCACAAGCCTCCTTTTTTATTTTTTTATTTAATTTTTATTTGGCTACTTTGCAGAAACCAATAAGCTTCTGACAATTTCTGTCAGCTTAAAAATCACAAAGATCCCTGGATTCATTAAAACCTAATTCCACTAAAGACAAAGACTTTAGTCTTTAGAGGTGTGCAGGGGAATACCTTCTTAATGGGGCAGAATTCCTTCCATTATGCTTTCTGTAGGCTGCTGGAGAAGTGGGTATGTACCCATTACATTAATGAAAGTAGCAGCTGGAGGCCTAGTTATGCTGATACTTTGAGTAACCACTGAGCTTAATCATGTTACCAATGTAAACATTTCCCCAGCACAGATGGCATCTGTGTCTTTAAAATGAGTAAGGTATAATGAGTGTCAGGAGGATGGAGCCAGGCTCTTCTCTGTGACATCCAGTGATAGGACAAGGGGCAATGGGTTCAAGCTGGAACACAGGAGGTTCCACTTGAATATGAGAAAAAACTTCTTTACAGTGAGGGTGACAGAGCACTGGAACAGGCTGCCCAGAGAGGTTGTGGAGTCTCCTTCTCTGGAGACATTCAAAGCCCGCCTGGATGCGTTCCTGTGCGATCTGATCTAGGTGTTCTTGCTCCGGCAGGGGGATTGGGCTAGGTGATCTTTTGAGGTCTCTTCCAATCTCTAACATTTGGTGATTCTGGGATAATTCATAGCGGATAACAAAGCTATCCAAATAATGCCTCCCTTTCTAGGTCAGTGCTTTCCTTTAAGGAGCACTTCTGTTCTGAATGGCAATCAGTACAAATAGTCTGTCGGGCTCTGTGTTACGTTAGTGTCATGTTTTCACTTCTTATATATGTTATATATGATATTATAGCTTTAAAAGCTGTGCTATAAAAGTTGTCAGGCTTCAGACGACAACAGTGTGTGCTCTCCCTGTGGGAGATATCACTCTAATTTTAGGCATTTGAAAACAATGTAACAGAAACAAATGGAGAAAAAGTGTGAGAACTGGATGTGTTAGATCAGTAAACATTCTGAATTTACTCAGTAAAAGCAGAGCACATACAAAGAAAGGTACATAAAAAAAATGAGTGACCTTTGTTAGCTTGTCCTTACAGTTGCCAGCATAAAAGGGGATCTGGAGGAGATGTGAATTGGGAGAGCAGAGCAGATGGGTATGTTGAGGGTATCCTCTAGCTGAAGAGTGAAACAGAACAAGGTGTGGAGTTTTTTATGGGAGAAATGGGTGCCCTGTAGAGTCTGATGTGCAAAATTCAAAGTCCCTGAATATTTGATCATGTTTAACTATGGATCTAGATGAAAGAGATAAAATGTACTTAAATATACAGAGAAGCCAAGAAGGTTAAGCCTAAAAAACAAACTTTCTCTTTTGTGAAATAAAGAAAATTAGTACAGGGACTGAAAGAGTTTTGTCAAGGAAATGCAGCTTTTAACAGCTGTATTTTGTTGGGAGCATGTCCTTGTGCTCTGGGTGCACAAAATGGGAAGGTTTTGCTGGTCAAATCTGTGTGATGAGGGCTTGGATGAGAGTTTTAACTGTCAGAACTGAAAGAAAAGGTCACTTCCTAGATACTGTGGTCTTTGTCCTTCTAGTTTTCCTTTTAGGGAAAGCTCTAAATGAGGTAGCATAGGATGAATATGTGGCCCATGAAGGGTTTACAGCGGAGAACAAACTGTATTAAACTGAAATATGCATAAAAACTAAATTAGACTAGCTTATAAAGTGATGTTGAAGCCAATTATGGAAATTAAGCATGATGTAATAGTTAATGAAACCAGTGTAGCAAGCACAGTGAAGCTATGCTGATTGCCAAGAACATCTTGCTTCTATAGTACTTATGTAACCATCAGGAAAGGCCTTGGAGTATTTTTAATAGCAATAAGCCTTTTTAGTAACTTTTCACTTTTTTTTTTTGCCTTTTTTTTTCCCCCCTGTGACATTTTGTGCTACAGGTGGGGTATGGAGGGGGAAGTAAAAAATTTTTGTTTGTAATTTTCCTAAGCTATACTCCAGGTTATACATGTATTTTTATTGCCTTTGTGAACCTCTGTGAATTGCATGTGTCTACTTCATTAACAAGGAAAATTCTATCTCCTGAGGACTTTTATTGCCCTTACAAGCTGAATGGAAGATTTGTGTGGTTGTCTGCCTTGATTTGCTTCTGTTTTCAGCAGTCCAAATTTAATTTCATTAGAGGAAAGAAATGCCCAACAGAACAGAAAGGAATGTAATTGTATTGGTTCTGTGATAGTAGCTGTTTGCCAAACTTTTATGCTCTTGAAAAATGGCATAACGTGGATCTGAGCATTACAGAACTTGATTGATCATTTCTCAGAATTTCTCAGCCTTATTCCTTGAATAGGAAACTAAATTTTCACTTCACAAATCCTTGTCTGACTGAAGTAATAATAAAATAAGCCTAATGGACAGGAGCTTCCATTTTAAAATAGAGATTTCTTCTAATATAGGCTGATAATAGAAGTTTACTTGCTTCAGGTTGCCTTTTCTTCAGCATCAAGCAAGTTTTAAATTTATCCTGTGATTTACAGATATATAGTAAAAGCTAAACTTTTACTACTGGACTGGAAGCTGAGAGATGATCCCTGCATGAGCCACTTGTAAGATCTTGGGTAATTTAGGTTATGTATGCCTTGGTTTTCTATGTACAAGATAAATGTTAAAATTGAAGAGCTTAGAAGGCCTAAAAATGTGTTCTGAATTGTGAAAGCCAGCTTGTAGAAATTTCAGCATTTGACAAAATTTTACCTGAAAGGAGCAACAGTAGAGTAGGACGCATACTTGAGTATGGGAAACTAAGGTGCTGGGCTCTGATGTGCCTAAACCTTCAGCCTAAACCTTATTACTAGCAACAGAAGGGGGCTTTACTGTGGTTTTGAATCACATTTAATGATATACGGTGCTGCTTGTTTTTCAGAATACCCAAAGTATTCATGATTTTTCATGTTTAGCTTTTTTTTTTTTTTTTTTTTTTTTTTTTTACTTGTAACAAAACCCCTCTGTTTGCTTTAGTCAGTGTCTGGAAGTTATCGTTGGTTACCCCTTCTGCTTCCCTGATTTGGGAAGGCAATAAAGAACGAGTATGTTCTGCTTTAGCATTGTGTCATCTTCTGGCTTCTCTTCCTGAGGCCAGCTATATGGTTCATTTTGTATTTTCCTGAACTAGTTGAATTTTGATGGGTGTTACTGTCAGGAAAACAAATAATCGCAACTAAACTACTGAGTGGAGCAAGGGGCTTGCCAGGTAGCAAATAGTCCATTCAGCTGTTATGCTTGGTTGCCTTGACAGAACACCATGTGCTTGACAGTACTGATAGTCCCACCAGAGAATCTCTGTATCACCAGCGAAATAAAGAAACAGCCTGTTAGCCTAAACTGAGAAGTTTGATTCCAAGCTCCTATCAGTGGGTTTTCAATGGATTTCTGAGAAATGCAAGGTGGATTAATTAAAAAAATAAATTTCTGAACCACTCTTGTGTATTTGCCAAACATAACTTCTTAGATGGAAAGTAACCTGAAGAGTTGCAAAAATAACAGAAGAAAAAAAAGTGGCTCCTAGAGTTGGTTGTCTTGACAACCATTCTTCTGGGCAGCTCTACTTGCTCAGTACCTGTATTCCAGTTGTAGAGGAGAATGTCTAAAAAGTATTGTTAAGAGTTTTGCATCATTAAACAGGATGTAATCTAAACTTGTGTTAAAATCGTGCAATAAGGGAAACTGTTACTCAGATGTTCTCCTCTCCAAGTTATGCTCGCGGTAGCAAGATACACCAGCTTAGTAGTATTTTTATTATACTAAGGCAAATATATTGAGATGGAATCAAACCCTGGTTTTAGACTGCTAGTGTTTAAGTGGAGCAGTGTAGGTAAATATAATCACAAGCAGAAAACTGATGGAGAAGGCTGTGCTTCAAAGTCCAAGCTTTTAACAGTGAAGTCATACTTGGTTAAAGCTTCACTCTTCCTGGAATTATGTGGTAGGTTTTTGATAATGGTACTACTGCATTTGTGGTCCCAGGCTAGCTTTAATTAATTTTAGAAAATGAATTAGATTTTTTTTTTTTTCTGCTCCCTCTACTTAGGGAGTTGCCAAAGAGTTTGAGTTATTTTGCAAATAATTTCTAAGCTTGAGAGCACTAAATCTATTAGACATGAAATACTAGAAACAGTGCAACAGCTCATTGCATTTTATTTGTATTTTTTCTTGTCGTATATTCTACCTTGTAAATCAAAAACCCCAAAGAAAGGATTAAAAAAAGAGAGAAAACATAAAAGAAAAGGGCAATAAAACAAGAATAAGAAAGGAAGAACATTTTCTTTCAGAAAAATTAATTATAAGTGAGACAAACAGGTTTCCAAAACGCTGAATATAACTTTCTTTCCTATATTGACCAAATACAATAGTATTTTATGTCTTCACAGAATCATCACATACAAATAATTTGGTATTTCTTGTTTCTAAGCTACAGTAAATGTAATTACTAATCTTTTGCAGATTCCATAACTTCAGGTACCTAATGACATTTACTTTTTTTTTTTTTTTTTTAAACTGTCTGGGGCAAAATGCTCGTTTTGAATTTAATACAAGTCATACCGTTTTCCATCTTAGTTAAGTACTTTGTCATGAGACTTATCTTTGCAGGGCCTGGGATTCTGTCTGTAAGCATATTACAAATATTATTGCTACTTATTTTCCGGAAGGAAGATAAAGTGCTGTGTGTGTCCAGAGAAACTTCTTTTCCATTTTTACTGTTTGCTGCATACCACTGCAAATTCAGCATGAAATCACTGCAGAGATAATTCATACTATTCTTCAATATCTTGCCTTAAACCAGAGGCACCTCAGAGACCATAACATTATCTTTGGGAATACAAACTATGTAAATATACACTTGTAACGCAGGGTTATGTTAGCCCAAGTAATTTTCTTAACAACAAAAAAGAAAGCAGGTAAAGAATGTTTATTTTTCTTTTCTCTATGAGAACCAGTTTTTCACGTAACTGCCTCCTCATTGTTCTGTGGGAGGAAGAAGGCTTTTTTCTTTCTTTGGAGAGGTCCTTCATGAAAAACACTGAATCCAGTGAAGCACAATTCAGGCTGAACAAACTTTTAAATTGTGGAATGTGAGACATTTAATGGATATGCATATGAGGGGAGTTTGTTCTGAAGCTATGAAGGACACAGTAGCAGAAAATATGCATCTCAGTTTAGCTTAGAAATGGGAAAATTAGCCTGGAAAATTGTATAACCTCAGTTGTTTGCTCATAAGAGCTCTACTATATTTTGACTACACTAAAATCAAGGAACTAACTGTTCTCATTTGTTCATGACTAGGCACAGGCTCAAACTGTCATCATGTCAGAGATTTTCAAGGTAATGGGTAAATTAAGATTTCAATCTACTGGACTGAAACAAACACTAGAAGCAAAATTACCCTCTTTAAGGATGTTCTTTTTATTTGACCTGAACTTCTTGACTTTGTTCTCTTACACTGAGCAACATGCTGAATTTGAAAATATACAAATTATACAAAAAGCATTTAAAAACCTTTTGGTAGTTCATAGAAAGTTTTCTGGGATACCAAGAGCTCCGAGAGAGTAAAAATTCTCCGCAGGTAGCCGTTTTATCCCTCCAGAAGAACTAGCTGACTTTGGTGTCCTTTCTTGCATTCGTGAAATGCATCTCCAAATGTGTTGTTTTTTTCATTTATGTATGTTTGTATGTATAAAAAATCCCTTTATATGTAGCTATATGTATATATACATTTGGAGGTTATATATATTTAGTGCTCATACAATAAATCAGAAGATAATTTCTTCTTATGCTAGCAAAGACTTATCCTTGTTGACCATCCTGAGTGGACTTAGTGGTCTTGATTTTCAGGCGGTTAGTTAATGGGGTTTCTGTTAGAAATTAAATTGCTTATAAAGACACAACTTTATTTGCTTGGTAGTTGAAATTTCATTCTACTGCCATCTTTGTCCATGGCAGTATTTATACTTGCCATATATTTGTAATTTTGTTCTATTTGTCATTTGACAGATTCAGGAACATCACATGTGAAATTATTAATCCTGATGGGTCCAGTATAGAGCATGGTCTAAACTATTGAAAATGAGTGGAATGGCACTGGCAGTGAGTTGCTTGGCCTGACCATGACCAGCTTTCCTAGCCATGTGCTAAATTGTGTTGTGGCCAACAGTCAAAAGACATGGATCCAAGCACCTTGAAAACCTGGAAGACAGCGATGTTCTAGCAGAGTTTCACAGGCAGAACCTGACAGCAGTTCTTTCAGACTTTCAGGATGGAGCTACTAGTGAATGTGCCTTAGCAGTTCCCTGTCAGTTTGGGTTTTTTCATAGCTGTCAGATGGCTAACACAAAAGTGGCTATGCCAGGAAAATCCTGATACTGAGTTTGTGATTTGCCCTAGCATAAGTATGAGCTAGTGCTTGACCGTCTCTTACGTTGCATGGTAAGGAAAAACAAGGAAATTACAGGGTTGCAGCATTCAGTGGGCAGGGGTTGCTTGCATTTTGCCTTCGGTTCTTTGGGCATCAAAAGGCATAGAACCAAGCTGACAGATTGTTAATTTATTTTCTTACACATAGCACCCGTTATAAAAATAGAAAACGAAAGAGGAGGTTTGGGCTTAGTCCAGGCAGGATCCCACTTCCCTCCATTTGGTACATGGGTGGTGTTTCCTCTTCTGGCACTCGGGGATTTGATTGTTTACACAGGTTTGCTTAGTGAGTATACAATTTAAAAAATGATTTGACAGGAAAATGGACTTGCATCCATGTGTGCACATGCACACAGAAATTTGTGTTCTGCATGAATGCATGGCGCGGACAAGACAGCATGCTCGTTTTGACAGCACAGCATTTGGGTAGGATGGAAGCATTGGGACATCTTGCTCCGTGCTCAGCCTTTCTCCAGCAGCTCTTTAGTGCATGGCACCCTCCCTGCCAGCTTGTGCTTGCTGGGTTGAGCAGGGAGGTGGGTGTGGCTGATGTGGTGGTTGGGAGAGGTGACCCAAGGGCCAAAGGAGAAGGATGAAGGCTTCAGGACTGTAATTATTACTTCTTACTGTAGGTACTTGATATCTGAAGGACTTAAAACCTACTGGGGTTTTAAAACAAAAAGCAAGACATAGCCGAGTGGGTAAGAGGCTCACTGTGGCTCGCTTAGCTGTGTATATGCATTTATTTTACATACCAGCAGTAGTGATTTGTGTCCGTGTGGCATCTATGTTGCACATGATACAGCAGCTCTCTTAGCTGTGGTTTTATTGTTGAATACAATGTAGATAGTTTAGAAGAAACTTAGAAATGCAGAACAATGAGCTAGAAATAGTTGGATATTAATTTTATCTTAGGAGGTTCTTTCATTTAAATTCGTCAGGACACCAAATATTGTGCTTACATGTTGATGAAGATCTGTCTTCTCTTCAGGTTTTGTTGAATACTTAAACTGTATGATTTGAGTCTTTTGTATTGTTTTAATGACAGTTCTTCTAAATTAAATAAAATGTAAAGAGGTAAACTGTATTTCTCTCACATTTATATATTTAATCTTATGGTTGCTTAGCTTGTGTTTACTTTTTCACAACAAACTCTGAGTAAAGCAAACACCCAGTTCAAATTTTCAAGTTCAAGATGTAATACAGGAAGAGGAGTACAATGTAAGAGTTGTAATTGAGAGAAGTCTTTTAAAAGTCTGCATAAAGTCTAATGTTATTAACAGTACCACAGTCTTACATAACTGATTGTAAAATATTTAGGTGTCACCTGCGCTGCTGTTTTAAACTGAACTGGTTGTTCTGTGGAGTCATCCTCTTGTGTTATGTGAGTTGTAGACCGAATGAAAGAAAAGAAAGGTATTACAACATTTCATGACAGCTTCTTCACTGGTTTCAAATGACTCAGGTTAGCACTTTCAGTTGTCTTTTTCTCAATTTATGTTACTCCTTGGTAACACTGATAAAGAAGAATAGAATAGAAGAATATATTGAAGGATGAAATAACAATTGTACAGAAACTTAGAACAACTTCTTCTCCCTTCTCAGTAAGAACAAATATTGTGCTTGTATCATTTTGCATTACATAAATGTGGTAATCAGGTTAAATAAAAGTAGTGGAGATTTTATCAGCAATAGCAAAGCATAGAATATAGTCTTAAGCCTTTCTGAGCTCTCCTGTTTTCAGGGCTGAACATGCCATCTTTTGCAATTTGAATTCTGTTTCAACAAAGCCAGACCAGACACACTCATTCATCCTTGTACCCCCTATGCTTTTCTTCCCATTGTAACTTTGCTGCCAGCCACGTGTTTCCCGTCTGCTGGGTGCTTTCCATACTTCTATCTTTGGATGCTTTCCATACTTCTTTCTTCTAAATTTCTGATTTCTTTCTATATCTGTCTTTCTGTCCCCTGCTTACTGCCACTAATTAGTACTCTTCTAGAAGTTAAACCTATAGAGATCCCTAAATCTGAGCTGTGTTGACTGTGGAGCCAACAATCAATGGCAGAGCCAGGGCTGTTACTAAGCCCTGGTGTCAGTTTTGCTTGGCGGTGTTGTAGAAGTCCGTAACTCATGGTTACAGTGCAATATTTTTCTTTTCAGTTTTTCAGAATAGAAAAATATTTCTGTGCAACCTGAAAAAACTTGGTTTTGATTTTTTTTATTTTTTGTTTTTGTGGTGTTTTTTAATAAAGTTGAATCAGTAGAACTTTCTTTAAAACTGATCAGAGCAATACGATGTAGTTAGATTGCAGCTACAGGGTGCAGTTTAACTTCTGCAAAATAACCTTTCAACTGACAAACAACCCTTAAAATAATGCAGTTTGACTCCTTCAAATAAAAAGATAAATCTTGGGCAAATGCATCATGGCAAAATTCTTTCAGATTTCTCTTTTATGCGAGTGTCATTTTTGTGTTGTAGGAATGATAAATGACAACCAGTGATTAGGAAGTGCTTTTGTGGAGTTATTAGAGAGGCATTTAATAAGCAGGAAAAGTAGTTTAGAAAATGCCAGTGTACACTGAGGGTATGGTTTTAGCAGGGATGGCAGCATTTTCTGTGACCAATAACTTGTCTAGTGTTAAGAATTCATTAGAAATGCAAAGTACAGGACAGGTCAAACAAACTGGACATAGCATATCTGGAAAAAAATGTGTGATATTGAAAAACTAACTCTGTAAAATGATAAAAGAAAAATTACATCTTGATATCAAACTAGCTTATGCATTTCTTTGACTGGAATGAGTGTTGGGCTGTGTTGTAGAGGCAGTTTGGTCCAGCTGAGTAGAAATGGTTTCCAAATCACAGCCATTTCCTGAGCTGGCTACTCAATAATGCTTCCACCAAGCTGTGCTCCCTGTTATTGCTGGCCCTTCTCCTAGGAGCTGTGCTTCCCGTACTTAATTAGATGAGAAAAAGGATGAGCTGTTCCTCTTTTTCTCCCCTCAGTCTCATGTCTGTAGGGTTGTGATTCCAGTGCTCCATAGCACAGCTCACTGACCTGGCTGCAAACCTGAGAGCCCACCTTCAGTGAAAGGATCTGCTTTGTCCTCTTAGCATGACAGGAGAGTAAATTTCAACTAAAATTGCTCCTCTGTTAATACAGAACCCAGTGTGACTGTGATTTGGGGGAAAGAGAATTTGGGAAGTTCCCAATGACTTTGTCATTTTGTGTATCTTCATAGCTTTGATTTAAAATCTTCCTTTCCTGCTCCAGGTTATGCCAATATGTGGAAACAGATATTATTTTCTCTAATTACTGGTGAAATGAGTCCTGGCAAATAGAATCGAAATGATTCAAATGCTCAAATCCTAGGCAACATCAAGCTTGTCTGGAAAAGCCATCTCTAATAGGAGCTAAGCTGGATCAACTAAGTTCTTGGCTTCTCTACAATGACGTGCAAAGGGTACTAATTGCGAGCCCTGAGGCTGCCCTTTCTGTACCCGCTCCCTCCTCCCTGCCTGCTGCTACCTTCACTACTATCTATATGTACCTGTCTTTTGCATTATAACAGAATAATCTCAAATTAAAAGTATATTAACACGTACACACACAAGCAACTAGTAACCATAGACAATTGCTTGTCATTGTTTAGAAAAATACATATATTAGGACCATTTCCCTTTTTTAAGTGAATAGGTTATTGCAAGCAGTGAGAATGGGACCATGCCTTTGTACACATTTGTATTCAATTTAGCAAAATATTGGGGGAGAGTGGGAGAGGATCAGCTTCATTTGTTATGGTATTTGAAACCATATTATTATTACCATTATATTCAGTCCTCTGAAAAGCTACTGTTACAAGACTTAAGTAAAGTTCTGTCGTTTCGGTGTCAGAAAGGTCAGATGCTAGAATTCAGAAGAATTATTTACCTCAGATGCCAAATGCAGATTATGTGAAAATAGCCATATGCCAGTTTGTTATGGTGATGTGCACATGCTTGAGCTAGTATATTGCTTTTGATGCCAAATGTCTGTCTCAATGAGATGAGTAGAAGCAGAGTGTTGATGCAGTGAGTATAATCCATTTTAATATTAGAACTTGAGGCCAGATCCTGCCCTCACAGTCCAGCGATTGTTACCACAGCTGAGGGTGCTCAGGACCTCTATGCTCCATGTGGACAGCATTCACTGCTTCTAGTAATTTTATTTTTTTTTCTAAGAAGTATGAGTAAAGGACAACTAATCCCCTCACAAAATGCAGTTGCAATGGGAAATATGGTCTAATGGGAGTGGAAAAGTACTGTGGTGTGTTTTTATTTGTCTCAGCTAATGCACTTCTAGCATGATGGACAACCCTATCCATAGTCATGTTATCTAGAAACTGAGTTTGCAAGTGATAAAAGTCATACCATAAGAAAGAAAAATAAACCCCAAACCCTCCAACTTATGGCCTTTTCTGGATTTGAATACAAAGTTCAAGGACTTCTGCAAGTGATCTTACCTGCAAAAGTAGATGTGGCTAAGAGTGGGGGGATAGGTGGGTTGGAAGATGACAAGTGTTACTTCTCAGGCTCTAGCTTGCATTGTTATTTGGAACGAATTTTCTTAGAAGCATAATGGCAGGTGGGTATCTGTATCCCACCCCAATTGCTTAGGAAAACCCTGCCCCAGAGCCCTGTCTTGACTTTGAAAATGCAAACTGGGTAAGACTGATAGGAAATTAACTGTTCAGAGCTGGTTACTGCTACCTTTAGGCCATCTTGAAGTAATTTCCCCGTGGTGTTATGTATATCCTTCCAACTACCGGCTGCAAATTCCAAACTCCCCTAACCTCTTAGAGATTGGGAGCATTGATCTAGTCCAAAACTCGCCTTCATTGCAGGCCCACTCATTGAACTTGAACTAACCTTAAAACCAATACTGTAGCCACCATGTCACAGTAAGCATTTGTAATAAGATTTACAGCATGCAATTGTAAAGAACATGATTGCTCATTTTAGCTGATTAAAATTTACTCTTGCCTTTTTTTAATTCAGTTGATATTAACTTCTAATAAATACATCAGTGTTTATGTTAATTCAGTACTATATTTGCTTAATACTTGCACATTAAAGTGTAAGAAAAAAATCTCAGTCTTTTTCTTTGCAACTCCTTTCTATTTAACACTTCCCACCTGTCAAATCTGTCTATTTGAATGCTTTTGGTATTTTTGTCTGTTTTAAATCATTAGAAGAGGATAAAGATAGTTCTGTAGTTCATTACAAGAGGACAGTTCTGAACATAATTGAAAAATAAAAATATGTTGACAAAAATGCGTGTTGCTGTATCTCTGACTTATAGGAAACCCATCACCATAGTAACTAAGCCTCTGCTAAATAATTACCAACAGATTTGTTCTTTTTTTCTCTTCTTCTAACTTGTATAATATGTCTAGCCTTCACTATAGTTTTAAATGTAAGAATTGTATATATATACATGTTTGCACACTGCATTTGGAAGATAAGACAAAGAACTCACTATATATAATCCTAGTTCTTGTAGAAGTGACTTCAGGATTCTATGTGACCAGTGATTGTTGTTTTCTCACAAATGAAAGAACAGTGCTGAACAGTTTAAACAAAGGCACTTTTGGTGTTACGGTAAGATGTAGCTATCATGAAAAGCCAGACATCAGGAAAATGTGTTTTCTGCAAAGCCAAAGCAATTTCTTTAAAGGTATTAGATTGGTATTTAATAAGCAGTTACTTCAAATAGTGGAGTGGAGTTCCCTGCCTTGACTGTTCCTCCCACTTAATCAACAGCACTTGGGCAGTGCCTTACTCAGCAGCAGATCAGTGGTGTTGCATTTCACCTGCCATTTTTTTGTTTGTTTGCTGTATTGTGCAAAAAGAATGTAAAAACTTGGTTTGTAAGATTTACTGTCCTGCAGGCTACAATCTGTGTGAACAATGAGCAGAGAAACTAGCTGCAGACCAATGGATTTCAGGATCTTCCTTCACTTTTTTAGTTGTTGATGACCATTCGTCTGAGCTCTTCCCATGCCTAATTACCTCCTCAGAAGCATTGTGGAGAGTGCTGAAGTGTTTTACAAAATCCGTGGCTTCTTATGGGGAAAGTGGCCTGCTTCTCCATTGTTTTATTTCTCAGTGATGCTGTTTTGTGGGCATATTTGGTTGGTAACGCTGTTCTTTTGTGAGGAATCTGCTAGCTTTTCATTCTGCTCTTAGCAGTGAGATAAACAACTTTTCAGGGTTTCCTCTGTTTAATAGGTTCTTAGTTCTTAAAACGTGCTCAACTTGATCAGTCTGAAGAGATCTAGTCAAGTAGCCGTGCCTCAAAAATGGTCTGGCAAAGCATTGCATTTGGGTCAAGTAATGACATGGTGTGAACTCTTTGTCCTTTTGGATGAGCTCAGTTTCATCTTGTTGGGAGAACAAATAGGTTTATTTGCTCTAGCAGCTAGTGCAGCTTGGTGCTTCAAGTTGCTCGCAACTGAGTGATCGCTGACATCTAAGGTTTTCTTGGTGCACTGGTTTTGGCTGGGCTAGGGTTAATTTTCTTCATAAGCAGCTAGTATGGGGCTGTGTTTTATATTTGTGCTGAAAACAGTGTCAATAACGTAGGGGTGTGTTAATTACTGCTGAGCAGCACTTACACAGAGTCAAGGCATTTTCTGCTCCTCACCCGACCACACCAGTGCATAGGCTGGGAGTGCACAAGGAGTTGGGTGGGGTGCAGCTGGGACAGCTGACCCCAACTGGCCGAAGGGATATTCCATATCATATGGTGTCATGCTCAGTATATAAAGCTGGGGGAAGAAGAAGGAAGCAGGGGGGATATTCAGAGTGATGGCGTTTGTCTTCCCAAGTAAACCTTATGTGTGATGGAGCCTTTCTTTCCTGGAGATGGATGAACACCTGCCTGTTGACGGGAAGTAGTGAATGAATTCCTTCTTCTGCTCTGCTTGTGCGTGTGGCTTTTGCTTTCCCTATTAAACTGTCTTTAACTCAACTCATGAGTTTTCTCATATTTACCCTTCTGACTCTCTCCCTGATCCCAGCAGGGGAGAGTGAGTGAGTGGCTGTGTGGTGCTTACTGCTGGCTGGGGTTAAACCATGACACTGTGCTGGAGAGTTGTTAATCATGTTAAAAGAGGCCATGAACCATTTAGGAGTAGACTTCTGAAGCCAGTAAATTAATTTGTCTGTGTACCTGGGGTAACAACAATTAACTGAGGTGAGGCACAGATAAGCCCAAGTTTTCAAATTGATTGTTCACCTTCAATTATTTGCATTAAAACTCATCTCTTTCTCTCCTGGTGAAGGATAGTATTCAGACATCTGACCTAGGAAAACGTTCACCTTATCAGTAGTTTTTTTTTTTTTTTTTTTTTCTTACCAGCAGGTGGGGGATGATGTAAGTGCCAAGTTCTTTCTTGACTTTTTCTTCTGAAATTCTGGCACAACTCGTAAGAGGCTGTTGAATTACAGACTGTTGTAGAGGTTGTTCAGTTTTGTTTTTTAATGTTACTGTGTGAGTTGGAGCTAGTCTGTAGTGCATTAAATATTCATCTATTTGAGGTACAGGCATGAGGTCTCTAAAGACACTAGCTGCATTGTATGGTCTTGAGCAGAATGTGAGTTACCCTAGAAACAGTAATAGCAGCAAGACCAGTAGCACAGAGAACCCTATCATGTGGTATTTTGAAATCACCACAAGTAACCAGTAATTTGTGAGTTGTATTATACACAACTTTCACCACTGTAAAAGCCATCTGTGGCAGTAAAATGTTTTTAAAATTCGATTTTTCTAAATATACTCTTCATTATATTTAGGTAGTTGTTCAAGCATCTGTATGGAATGGGTTAGGAGATGAAAGGATAGTTCCGAGCAGTTTTTCTGTGAATAATGTATAGGAGACACGTACAGACATGCAGTTTAAAAATTGACCTGAATCAATGATGTGGTCCTAAGCAAATAAATGTGAATTGTTTTCCAAGGAATCAAACTAGCAATTTTCAGCACTACCGCTCCTTTGAAATCTATAGACTTAAATATGTTCCCGAGCTGAATGTGGAACATCTTTGCAAATGAGAAGGTATATCCACTGAATATGTCATAAAATTTGTTAAACTTTGGTTCAGCAGGGCATAAAATGTACACGCATAGACTCATTAGCTCTGCCCACGTAACATGGCTGTGGTAAGTACTGTCTCAATCAGTTATCTAACAATAATCTTCTAAAAGGTGGTATGTTCAAACTCCAACTATTTTTATTGAAGCAATAAGTGAAGAGCTTTTCCACTTCTGCAGATGATTAGTTTTGGGAAATGCCCTTGAAAAAATATCTCCTTGTACTGTAGCGAAGGACATGCATATTGAGTCTAGTCTGCAGTTGTAAGTTCTGCTGAAGATGAAGATTTATGCTCAAGGTTAGACTAAACCATGGCAATATTGTCTTGGTTGGTGTAACAGCAAAACATCTCGGTGAGTTTTAAGCTACAAATACAATTTCTTGTTCACAGCATCTATTCCATTTAATATGTATCAGAGAAATCATGGATATAACGTCTCAATCATTATTGCTCTTAACAGACAATTACTCTTCTACTGACTCATGTCCCCTGACATACGGTTTGTTGCTTTTTAAGTGACTTCCAGACTGTTAAATAGCCACATGTTCCATTTGAAGTAAGTGTGTGGACTTTCAATTGTAGCTTGTATTTATGCATTAGACTTTTTTGTCAATGCTTTCCATTACTTATTTTGGCTTGCATATCCTATTTTCTTTCATTTAAATATCTATTAGTGACTCTCTAAAAGCATAAATTAATGTATTTTAAAAAAATTGTTACTGATCTGAATTGGTTTGGGGGATGTGATTATTACAACAAACCACTTTACTATTGCATATTGAGAAACACTGAGCTCTGTTCCAAAGAATTTAATCTTGCCCAACAACAGTTTTGTATGCTAGTGGTCACTAAATAGCAGTAAGTGGTTTGACAAAATAATTTTTCCAGTTTCATCTTGAATGTTTTTGTTTTAGTATGTTTAGTTGATTTGATTCTATGTAATATCATTTGGATACTCAGAAACTTGCATAAAATTGTTGAATACAATCCTGTCTGTCATAACTGAACGGAGAGAGATTTTAATCTACATATCCTCAGTTTCAGATTTCAACATCATCATTTCCATTTATGTTCCCCCAAAAGAGAGAAAATTAATGCAGAGTCTAGATTTCTT
Organism: Syrrhaptes paradoxus; assembly: GCA_013400615.1. Taxonomy (NCBI): domain Eukaryota; kingdom Metazoa; phylum Chordata; class Aves; order Pterocliformes; family Pteroclidae; genus Syrrhaptes; species Syrrhaptes paradoxus. The sequence continues at coordinate 64,287 of VZTO01008828.1, read as the reverse complement.
TCAACTTATTCTCTGATATCTGTGCAGTGTAAAACATGAGGTACATAAGGATTAAGCAGGTTTGGTTTGTTTTGAAAATGGAATTATGCCTTGTATGCTAAATGACAGTCTGTTGGGGAACCCCTCTGATTAAGGGGGGATTTTGGCAATAAATTGTGTAACGATCAGTGCAAGTGATCAACTATTGAGAAAAAATAGAAATATGTAGTGTTCGTATTGCTAGATATTTTTAATATCTAAGAACAGAAGCCTAAGTATTTAGTGGGGGTTAAAGCAGCAACATAGTACAGAATTTTCTCTGAAAAGTCTACAGAATTACATCAAGTGATTATTCCTTTTTCATAAACTGAGGCACTTTGTCCTGAAGAGAGATTTTCATTAACTGCTGAATTCTGTAGAAAAGTTGTTCTACTAACATGGTCCTGGGCAACCTGCTGCCACTGACCCTGCTTGAGCTGCGGGATAGTGTACTTGCTGATCTCACCTTCCAGCGTTGGCCATTGTGTCACTCTGGAATTCACTGGACTTTGCCTTAAGATCTAACTTAACATGAATGGATTTTTACCATAATCTCTTCCTTGTGCAGTTAAAAGAAGTAAATTGAGCTGCCTTCTGTTTAGGGTGGCCATGAAGTTCATGGAGTCAAATTTTTCATTTGATTAGAAGCATGAATTGAATTGAGGTGACTGTTTGCTTCTGTGCTTTGAATTAGCATTATAGAAGTCTTTGTTCCTTGAGAGGAGGTACCAGGGAACTCTGAAATGAATGGCATAACTCCTGTAATGCTGATTTTCATTATGCTTGTAAAATAAAACAGCAAATAAAAACAAAAATTAATGTAGTTGTCAGCTGAATTCCATAATTTTTCTACATGACTTAAGGTTTCTAGAAAATGCCTTATATGGTGATCAAATCAGTCTGCACAATGTGAAGATTTCTAGTAGAGTTTTGAAGATAAAATTGCAGCAATATAGCTAGAAAAACTTGTAAAAATATTTTTTCCTTAATTATGAGGGTATTTACATTTTAAAAATTGGGATGGTTTAGCCATTGAACATTGAGTGCCATAAGGGACCTTTAATTGATATTTTCAGATTGTTTAACAGCCCTTTATTGCACTGGTTTTTATTGCTATAAGGAATTGATCAACATTTAAAAAAATGGGGCCTTTGTAAGTTTACAGTAAATTTTAAAATTTCCCCATATTCACATGGAAATAATAGGATTCATTATGTCCTAAATTTTGTTAGTTTATCTCCTGACTGAAACATGTCTCTTTACCAGGGTGGCCTATGTGCCTATTCTCTACCTGCTATTCACTGCAAAACCACTAAAATGTGTCTTGTTTTAAATTATGGGAGAGGTAAATGTCATGACAGAACACAACACACTACATGTTTTGCCAATTAGAACTGATTCTAAATCCAAGTTTCTGACTTCTTTTACATGCTTATTAAAACCATGAATTTCAGCCATATATCTGAACCTCTTGTTCTGTGTGTTCAGTTATTCCTTATTCTCCTTCACCTTGTTTTGTATAAATCCTCTGTGCACACCAAGAGCTTTCCTGTGTGCATATCATTGTTATTTTCAAGAGCTACAGGAAAACGTCGCATTTTCTCTTGTTGAAATAGATAACATGAAAAAGATTCAGAAACTAGTGTCATGGGTATTTCCAAGGGCATAACTGTGCTAATGTAACAAAGAACAAATAATAAAATCCACCACAGAGGGACTGCAAGTCTGTAAAACAAATAACTTGTATGAATATTATAATAAACCGATTGGATACAGAAATGATTTGCATTGGTAATGTTATAGGTCTTTTTTGAAAAATGTACTGAATATTGATTTGAATATTTTCATGATCTGAAAACATCACTGTCAACTTATTTCTCTTCATAAATTCTTATGCAGGAATTGCAAGAATTCTGTGCTCATACAGAGAGGTTAGAAATAAAAGACTGTGAAAGAGGCTGTATAGCTGAATCAGAATAGGAATTTACTTTCCATATCTGAAAGGTAGAAAGTAAATTACTGTTTCATTTTAATATTTGAAAATTTTATCAAGAGAGTTGAAGCTCAACATAAAGATGTGCCACAAGATGTACCTTTCATTAAAGGCTTGTATTGAGCCTTACCCAATTTTTACTTTAGTAAAAGGTGGCTGGATGTAAAGCATGACCACTTTGAATTGTTGGCTTGTACCATGCTGTTGTGTGAACCAGATGAACAAGCAGCCTGCAGGGTGCTGGAAGATCAGAACCTCAGGATAACTTCACACGTACTGGGATGAAATATGCTTATGCCTGGCTCCTTCCTTGTCCACGCTCTCCCTTCCAATAAGTGACCATGTGTGTAGGCAGATATCTCGGGTATTCCTCTGGTGGAGTGGGGTGTCCTTGCTACTGCAGCAAGAATTGTAGAGCACTGGAGCCCTGATCTCCTGCAGGCTGGAAGCCAGCCACTCTAGTTATACCACTCGGTGGTGAAACATGAGCATGAAAAGCTTCAAAACCACTGTAACAGTGTGTGTGTGTATTTGTTATATTTAAATACATATTTTAAAATATGAGTGTAATTCTTTTCACCACTGTGAGATTGTTACTGGTTTATACTTGTGCAAATGAGAATAGATTATGGCCTCCTTTCTGCTTATGTGCCTGTGGCTAGATTGGGTTATGTGCCTCCAGTGCATATCCACAGAGCTGGGCACTTTCTCTGCATATGCAGTCACTTAGTAAATGCATGTGATGGGTGTGTATATATTATATTAAATTTATGAAGTGAGATTTCAGCCTGACTAAAGCAGGCACAAAATAATTAAACTTGTTTTTCAGGGGTGAAGTCAATCCATTATAGAACAAATCAAACAAAAACAATGGAGAAATATTAATAAGAATAGTTTTCCAAAGGGGAAAAAATATAAAATCTTTGAAGTCATCCTGAATGATGCCTGCTATAACACAAATGCTTAAAACAAAGAAAATAATTATTCTTCAGTTTCAATTCATTTTCCATCTTGAAAATAAGCTTGTATCCTAGAGATATGGGTTCAAATTTTGATTGTATTACTTGTTTTTGCAGAGTCTTAAGCTAGTTACTTAATCTATATTTTACAGCTTTTAACCAGTAAAATACTTCGGCAATATGCTTTTCTTTTACTCTGCATGTCATATCTAAAACTTAGGGTGCTTGTCTAACAGAATACCTACCATTGGCTTGCCCTTGTTTGTTTGGTTTTTAAGTACAGCTGTTTTGTAATCTACCAATTCAAATGTATTTCAGGCTAACTGAATTCTTACTTCACAAGAATTTGCCGCTTATGAAACTCAAAATACTTCAACAAAAATATATTCCTATAATATGGAACAATTCAGCAATAGAGTTAACACCTTATTCATACCTCAAAGATTTTAAATGCTGACTTAAGGAGTTTAAGTGCTGAATTTAAATACAATCTAGCATTGTGTATTTTTGAACTTGTAGATAAAAGGTCAGTTTAATAGAATCGTATCTCCCCTTGTCTCATACCTAGCAGAATATAGATACAGGTCATAGTATCTATTCAATGTGATATACTGGTACAAAACCAAAAAGGACAAACACAGCCAGAAAAAATACATTTGACGGTCTAAATCACCTGTATAGTACACAATCAAAATCAGATGCAGAAGGTAATTAGGAAGGTCAGCACTACACTGTTTCAGGAGTATGAGATAAATGTAAATTAGCTGGAAGGTGCCTTTATTTTTATGAATGTAGTGTATGTTTCTGATTTGACTGTTTTGCTATTTTCTGTGTGGATTCAGGGAGCTCTTGGCAAAAAAAAAGGCATAAGAGAAGTCTAAAAACCTACTATCAAGTACTTTATCGACTTTGTGTTGCAATATCACTTTACCTACATGAGTGTGCTTTTACAGTACTTTTGCCTCTGATGCTAAAACTGTATTTGATGTCTAAGGTTTTACAGCTCTTCTGGGAAAAAAAATAGTATGGTAGAGTAATGTAAGTTTCTGAATTTAGAAGACTAAAGAATTGGTAGCAATCCTACTCTGACACTTGGGGGATTACTTGCTTGGGGTTAGACTATCTAGCCTGATCTAAGCATGGGACAAATCTGCTGGGCATGTCGCTGTGTTGTTTTCTTTGAACAAGATATTTGATATAGAATCTGCCCACTGGCTGCAACTGCCTGTACTAGCCTATAAATCTAAAATCTCTTTGCCTTATTAAGAGTCATAGTTGGCTGCAGACCAGTGATCAAACCCCTGAGCAGGCAAGGAGTACAGGCTGCTAGCAAAGAAAGAAGACATTGCTGTCTGTAGCTGTGTGAGACTAACAGAGTGGCTAAAGAGAGCTTGGAGATGCAGCTGATGAATATAAAGACAAAGTAAACCTGGTTTGCTCAGGGCAGTTTTGCAGTTGTGTATTGAGTAGGAATGATAAGCAGGGAAAACGACTCCTCTTTTTAAGAAAACTGGTTGAGGAACTGAACCTTTTTAGACCATTATTGGCAGCTCAGATACTTAGAGGGTTGAGGGAAATTTGATTTAGCTTCATCAAAAGTTCATGGTGGCAAGGGAAAAGATTGAAAGAGTTCCTTTTCCAAGCTATTATAGAGAAAATTCCTGAAGACTGCCTTACTGAATGTGATCATTTGATCAGGCTGGTGCAAAGAGTGCAAGTGCCATAAATGTATTCCTTGCTTTTGTGAGAATTATGTGGATTTGAGATTCCTTTTGGTGAATCGATTATTTAATTCTGGCTCCAGCATGGTCTGGTAGAGCAAATGACCCAAGATAGTGACTATTATAGATCAGTTGTGCCTTACCACCAACAGTAAGTGAACTCAGAAATGTTCCCATGTCTTACTCTGAAGGTCTCTGGAAAAAATACCAGCTCCCACATGGTGAGTTTATTTGCCTCTAGATGTGAACAATGAAGGAGCCACTGTTACAGTGTGCTAGGAAGCAACATAAAAAGGACCACCCCATGGAACACAGCATTAAAGACAGAGAAGCTATAACGACTGCAATTATCCATCAGGTAGCCATAGGTGCCAGCCTGGCTGATGTGGTGCTTGCTGCCAGGCTCAACGTATTCTCTTTCTAGCTTACAGGTGCTAACCTGGTAAGCACTAGATGGGACAATGGTGGGGTTGGTTGTGTGGTTTTTTTTTAGATCCCCAAAGTGTCTGAAAGATGTGTCCAAAATGAAAAGCTAGGTAGTAGCAGAACACTGGTTGTAGCAAATCACAGCAGCTATTAGAGCTAAAGCCATGGCTAGTGGTATCATTTTGTTGAAAGGCTGTGTTGGGTAGTATATAATGATTAATTCCCTCTACACATTTTGAAAATAATCTTAGGGTCCTTAATGTATCTTTAGAAATCACTAGAGATAAGTGAAAGAGACGTTGTTTTAAGTACTTACCTGGAAGCCAGTACTTCTATCAGCAGAGCAGAAGCTGTGCAACTTCCCCTTGCTGTGTAGCACACCAGCAGGAGTACTTTAAGTGAGGATTTCCATGTGTGATTTGCTTCTAGTTCAGCCAGACTGCTGACACCTCTGAGCTGATGTTGTTGATGAAGTGCTTAATACATTCTATGTCCACACTGCCGGTGCCGCTGGATTCCTAATCTTGAAGAAGTATGGGTAAAAGGAAACTGCCTTGAAAGACCCTTTTTCTCTGACAAACTTCTTTGTAGTGTACGTATAATTTTTTGGAATAACAGTACTTGCAGGCTTCACCTACACATGGTTCATTCTGCCTATTTGGTGCTCAGAATACCATACTGAAAGGATGTTCAGTCTGCATTAGCCACAGCAAAACTGCCAAAAATTTTTATATAAGAGAAATGACGGTGTACTGCGGGGTTTTAAACTCTGTTGTTTTTGTCAAAGAAGGCTCAAGGCAGACATGTTCAGAATACAGAGGGCTGAGTGCTTGCTGAATGACTGGATTGTGTTATTGGAAAATGCCATATCTGATGGGGGGTGTGGGCACGTGTGTGCTTGTTAGGTATTCAATTTGGGGTTTTGAGAAGGTTGTGGTTTTGGGGGAGGGGCTTGAGGCAACTAAATCAGTAAAGTTGCGTTGGTTTGAATGAAGATATGTTGTTTTATATTAAAGATAGTTTTCTAGGAACTTTGCATGGGCCTGGTAATGTCTGGGTTACTTCTGAAAGCAAAGATTGAAAACAATTGCGCAGAGTGCTTTCCAGTGACACATCATCAAGAGACTACCAAGGTTTGACACTATTATTAATGTCTACTGTCATCTTAAGCCCTTCAAGGTGAAAAAATTCTCACTTTCAACTCTTCCTAATGTGTCAGTAAATCTTCTTGAAAACTGGTTAAACAGGCAACATCTGAAGAAAATTGGTTGTGATTCAGTTATTACTGATTATCAGTTTTTAGTGGTTGTGTGTATAAGCATGTTACTCTGATTAGATAATTTGCAGCTTAAAGACATCCTGAAAGCCTTGGGTCAGTGTTAATATAGAAATTTTTTCTTCAGACAGTAGTAGGTGTAAGACCCTGATTTTAGGTGTAAATACTGGCAGGAAGATGTATCAATGGAAACTGATTTTTGTGCTCAAATATTAGAGGCTTATATTCTGAAAATCTGTTAGGATTCTGAAGCACTGGCCTACTTACAAGCTATGCTTTCATCTGGATCAATGTATTCTGAGAAATAGTGCTGAAGTGCTTTTTCATTTTACAAGAAAAAAAATCTTTAATTAAAATCCTCTTAGTAACAACTATATAGCAAATAACAGCTCCTCACATTTACTGTTACACTCCATCTACAAAAGAGAACTTGCAGTCCAGCAGCAGTAACAGCAGAGCTCCTTTACCTGAACAAGAAAACGAAGCTTCCAACCTAGTAATGCTCTTTGCCCCACTCAGTGGGCCCTTGTTATCTCAGTGGTGACTGAAATTTATGGTAAAGATAGCCTACTTTTCTTTATTGTGAGCCATACAGTTTGTGAGCTCTGCTGTATGCTTTGCTCGCTTTCATGCAGCAGAACTCCAAGAATTAAAAGGTACCCCACCATGGCACACTTGGTAGCGTGTAGCAGGCTTGGGAGACTCACTTAAACACTCTAAACAGGAAACGGTTGTGTAAAGTGAGAAAAAGCCTTAATTGTCAAAAGGATTTGGGGAACCATCTTCTTGCTAGTAACTGCAGTCTTGTTAACTCAATTTGGAAGAGGAATGAGAAAGTGAATTTGCAGATTTTTATGTCTTTTTTTAAACTGCAAACAATACATTCTGCTTTTGAGAAAAGAAGAAATGTGCTGGGGATGAGAGAGGTATAGCTTAGTCAAGCCAAGTCAGTTTTGAGCCTTATAGCAGAAGTCAGGCTATGAGCTCAGTGTAACTGTAATTTGCTGAGAAGAGTTATTTCCACATGTGCAAATGCTTCTTAATGTGAAGAAAATAGTTCAATTTTACTTGTTTATTTAATGTTGTTAGACTTGTTGCTTTGTCATTGCTCATACATTTTTAGCAGCCAGAGACCTCAGTTTTCAGTCCAGGGAAAAAGCAAATGGAGGATTTGTGAGGACATGGACCAAGACAGTTTGCTCTGGTGACTCTTAAGGCAGATTTTAGGCTCAGCTGACCTTCTGCTTTTTTTCAAAGGTGGAGACCAATTCCTAGCTCTGTTGAACCTTACAGTGTATTTTCAAAAGAATTACCAAAAAAGAAAAGGTGAGGTTTTACTATCACTGAATTCTAGTGGATGTCAAAGATGGACAAGTTCTTGGTGCTTGATTCTCCACTCTGGAAAGAAGCAGAGCATAGGAAGGAAGAAGGTAAGGAGGTAGATCTGGATGTGCAGGAGAAATAAAAGGATGGGATCTAAAACTAGGAGGGCAGTTTTTACTTTCAAGATGAAGTGATACGAGCTCTATGGAGCAAGGGAAGCTGTGCTGTAGTGTTCTCAACTCCTTTCTGCAGTTCTGAAAGCGTAGCACTGTAACGAGACAATTTTTAAGGCAATTTCAGTAGCGAAGACAAGAAGGAATTAAAGCCTAGGTAAGGCTTCTAGCAAAAGTGGGAAACAAGGCAGAGAGGAATTTTGTCAATTTTTCCACTGCTGCTCTTTTAGTACTAATGGTTACTTATGCTCTGCACCTCTTTTTGCTGGGAATGGTGAATGATTGCTTCTATATCTAGTGTCTGGCAGATCTGGCCAGCTGGCAGGGAAATACCTCTTTATGGTTTGAATGACCCTGCTCCCTTGGAGACTGAGTGTGGGTGCTGCTTCCGCTGACCAAAGTAACCAGAGGAATGCTGTGACACTCCTGTCAGGCTTGCATTTCTCCTGGTTGGAGCAGTGGGAAGGCTCACCACACTATTTCATGCCACTGCTTTACCAAGAGTGATCTTGTAAAATCCTTTCTTTGAAGTCTTATGAGCTTGAGGTGTTGTAGAATAGGGGAATACAAGCAGTAAAAGGTCATGTCCCTGGGCTTTGACTGTACTTATATCAAAGGGTACTTTTAAAGTTGTTGATAATCTGTCAGGCACCATGATGAGATGCAGAGTAAACCAGAGTCTCTTTGATTTCTTCCCCGGTAAGGTTATCTGTATGCATGCCTGTCTTGTTTTTCTGTTCTTAGCCTTAGGCTTTATACAGCTATTGATTTTTTTTTGCTGGTTGTTGCAACATTAATGCTTATTCAGGTAAAGATATTTGTTATTTTCCCAACACAGTCTCACAATTCATCAAGAACGTGATGGGTTCCTGTTTGCTAGTAATAACTGCTTTAATTCCAGCAAACAGGATGCCTTATAAACAGCACGTTAGATATTCACAGCTAGTTCCATGGTCCATTATAGCAACTCCTTTTCTTCTTCACTACAGCTAGTATTAGTATTCAAAACCTGAATGCATGCTGGTGGAAAACTACCTAAATATTTATGGACTATTGCTAGGGTCAGAGTAACAAGGGCAACAAATAAAATTAAAGATTTACACCATGAAACAACCCAACTTATCAATCACTCTTTTCCAAGTTGCTCATGCTGTTTAAAGAAGATATTTTCTGAGAAAATTTTTCATTTCAACATGAAATGTTGATCTGTAGTTTCACTTCAATGTCTGTATTATTTCTTTCAACAAGATGAGCAGGTGGAAAGACATTGCACAACTGACAAAGCTGGCTGTTGCATAACTTGATTTCATATGAACAGTATTCCTTATCTTTTATCTGAGTATATCAAAGTCTTTACCAAACTTCAGACTCATAAATACCGCTGTGTGAGGAAAGTAACGTGAGGGAAGAAACTGAGATGCAGCAACCTCAGAAACTTTGTATGCCAAGTCACACTTAAGAAGAGAAACCAGGAGTTGGGCAGCCCTTGCATTTAAACTTTGCAGTCAGACCTCAGGCTGGATAAGGAAGCTAGCTGTGCTGAGCAGAGAGCAAGCTGAGATTGTTTTATGTTTTTCTGGAGGGTTATAAAAACCTGGATAACTTGGTATCTGCACTAAATGAGAAATAGAAGTATTCTGTTTTGGGGAGGCATGACAGAACATATATTTGAAATGGAAATTGCCTTGCTTATTCAAATGAAAACTCTGAGCACAGAAGCTCTGCTTTCATTATTCTGATTAGAAGCTAAGTATTTTGCAATAGCAAGCAGGTAGGAAAAAAAAGCCGAAGTGGAGGAAAATCTTTTTTTTTTTTTCCTTCAATATATGACTTTTTATTGCTTTGGGACATTTATGAGTTCATAAAAACAAAGTAATACATTTTTTTTCTGAGAGAAGTTTAAGTGATTGTCTAGCAAGGTCTCCATATGGTGACAGTACAATGTGAATAAATACATCACCTAGAGAAAGTGAACTGAACTGTAAGTGTCTTTGATAAGCAGCATGTCTCTTTTGCTTATGGATTTTAGCTAGGGACTGCATGAAAAAAAGCTCCAGAAACTGACTTAACATTAATGCATTTTCTAGTTTTCTCTCAAAGTAGTGTTAAGTATTTAGACAGAATAAGGTGGGGTATTTTATTTCAGTAGTGTAAAAAGTACATGCACATGTGCAGGATATCCTTTGGTTTGACTAGGAAAATTCTAAGGTTGATCAGAACCTGTAAGAACAAGCGTATAATTGTCCAGTTAAATATTGAGATAGCAATTATTTACCCTAAATAGTACATATGTGTACTGATGTCAGTGCAGTTGTGTTGTTTGGAATCAGCATTTGCATTTTGCAGATGAAACCAGTCTCTCTTGATAACTCACTTGAGCAGAGTTGTGTTGATAATCACCCAAAAGGGATTTTGGATGTTCTTGGAGAAGATACATTCTTGATTCTACTAGTGGAGTACCTGAATGCTAACATTTGCGAATATTTTTGTTTGCTGGTAATTTGTGGTTGTTTCGCTTTCCAGGGAAGTAAGACCTCAGTGAAGGTGAAAGAAAAAGAAAATCTAAGAAAGACACAAAGTTATTTTCATTCTTAATGTATAAGGCCAAAGAAGGGAGGATCTTAAATATATTGTCTCTAGATGAGGTTGCTGGTTTTGTGCATCTTGTCCTCTTGCCCCCTGCCCTGAGGAGTAAAGTATCTGTAATTTTACTGACATCCACAACAGCTTTAGTCTCAGCATTGCCCAAAATCACATCAGTGATGAGGGCTTTAATGCAGAAAAGTAAATTTGTGTATTTTCTAGTGTTGCTAACTGCGCTGTGATTTAAACTGTAGTATTTTGCTTAGAATCAGAGCAAATCAGAGCCTGGATATATCAATCACAGTACATCAACTGGGCCACAAAACAAATTAATATCTGTAGAGAGTCAAATTTTGCTAATTTTTGACCTGAAAAGAATCTTGACCCAAAGAATAGTTCAATTGCCTAGGCAAATAGAAATAAAGCTCTGACACGTAGGCACTGCAGTTTCCTTACTCTGGCTCGTTAATATTGGGCTGACATTATGTATGCTGTATGGGTAGTGTGGAAATTCCAAGAACTTCACCAGCTTCAGAGCATCCCCCCTTATTTGGCATTCATAGACACGTCTGTCTAAACATAGAGTCTTCTGTATGTTGCTTTAACTGTATAATCTTTTCCCCAGTGAGAAGGAAGGTGCACACAGCCACAGATGCCTGAGTGAAGTATTCCTCTTGCTGTCTGGTCCCTATCACTTAAGAATTTTAGATGAAGATATTTGCAACTAAGGATCATTAATAATAAATGTTCATGATTTTTTAATTAAAGGCTGAAATTGTAGTATGTGGTTTCCTCAACTGCTGAACACTCTGCAATATCCAATTGAAAATGTCTTTGTTTCTTCCACACAAGATGAAGACATCTAACACTTCACAGCTATTTATTTTGGTTAGAGGAATTAGTTTATTTTCCCTGTGAAACAGATACTTGTAGAGCTTGTCATTCCCTCACTCTTCATTTACTGGCTACAGTACTGCACGTCTCTCTTAGACTAGGAGATGCTGACAGCGTCTGTGAAATGTTTCACTGCAAAGAACAAGTTATCCAGCAGCTTTAAAGAGGTCTGAAGAATGGCTGCAGGGAGACATACACTGAATTACCTCATGACACCGACCACCCTGGGAGATGTAAAGGCATGTTGCAGAAACATGAAGTTTTATGCATTCAGGTGCTTCATGCAGGACCCTAAATACAAAATATTGGTTTAAAAAAGAATTTGGGAGAATGATTCCTGATGATAACACAGGAGTTTGGTATGTTGTAGCTCTGCATCATAGAATACTGAGCCCGAGTAACAGTCTGTCTAGAAAGATGCATGTGGATTTTTCTTGCTTCATTTTTTTATACAAAGAGTAAACTCCCACTAGAATACAATGCTTCTGATATTTTAAAATGCATGCATACCCTCTGTTTGCTTATTTGTTTTCTATGGTGTGGGCTGTAGGATGAGCTGTACCTTTCACGCTTCTGTCACTCATCTTGGACAAACTCTTTTCATATAAAAGACTCCTGAGGACTTTTCCTGCTGTTGTACAGTGTACCTAGGTCTCAGAAATTACTTTTGAAGTCAAAGGGGACTCTTCAACAGTGGATTCCCAGTACTGTGGATAGTGTATTATACACTTACACTCTGATATATTTGAATTAGCTGTTGTCAGAAGAGGTACTTTCCTAAGATTCACCTAAGATTCACACAACAAATCTTGCCTATGTGGAAGCTGCATCTATATATAGTGTTTGTTGTTTGTTTTTTCTTGTTGTTGTTGTTTTGTTTTTTTTTTTTAGCAGCCTTGGAAAATTTCTGGTTGATTCTATATACGATAAACTAAATACAATTTTGATTCCATTCCCGTCCTTGTGCTTCATTTATTGTGAAAACACATCTGACTTCCCTGAGCTGGTAGATTTGAGAGGGAGAGAAAATGAAGATATATCAAATATCTTGATATGATGCTTGGAAGCACACAAACTTTTTCTGTCAGCATGATTTTGTTTTCCATACTGTGTCTTTATTTTTCTTAGCTTCCTGATAGAAAAATAGTCAGTCAAGGTGGTTTTACATGAAAGTGCAACTCTTACATGGTGCTGTCTACTAAGGATAGTCTTAAATGGTAGATGAACAGTGTTCTCTGCTGTTTGCACTATATAGGACAACTCCCAAGGTTGGTGGGGGCTTTCCCATGGGGAAATGCAGTGTGGACAAGGCATCAGAGTGCAGATTTTTTTTGCTGGAGTTGAAGGCAATTAAATATGTGTAGGACTAGCCTAGCTAATCAAGCTGCCCTGTGTTTGCCAGCAAATGCAGCCTAGCGATCAGGAAGACGAGAGCAGAAAGGAATGGCTTCCTGCCTGCCAACAGGGAGCCTGGGTGGAAGCCACATCTCCAATAACCCTTCAGGAGTTGCCCCTTGGAGTGGCATTTGGGAAGCTCAGCACCACAAGGTGCGCAGTTGTCCTGGTCTCTGTGCTACACTACTGCCATGGCTGATTTCCACACTGGCTTATTGAAAGAGAAACAGCTAGAGGCATAATCTCCTGGGGGTGTGATTTGCATTCCGTGTTTAATTAAAGCATGGTGGTTTATGCCAGAGGGTGTTAAAATGTGAAATGGAATGCTCTTTGCCAAATATTGAGATTTTTTTATAGAGACTTGGAAACTCATTAGTAAAGAATTTTATTCATAATAAGTGTGTAGCCTCTTTTGCAGGGCCTATTGAGTTTGGCCTTGTTTTCTTTTGGGCTTCTCCCTCACCGAGTTGTTGTTTCAGCCTCACATAAAGTTGATGGAAATACTCTGCTCAGCAACAAAACTATTCGAGAACACGGCACTAAGCAAAATGTTTCTCTGTTAAGGAGCTGCTCCGGGAGATTGTTAATGAGATTGAGAGCCTCCTCCACACTAGATCATAGGTTTCAATCTGATCACAGCAGTCAAATTTTAACCACCTGATAAGCTGTTAGTTGGCCTGTAAGAAATGTAGTAGACATCTTATACTGCTTGTTAGTTTTTTACAGGACACCTGTACAAACGTTGCGACCCTGACAACTTGATCGGTAGTCTCAGAAGTCAAATATTAAATAGGAACACATGGTTTGTACACTGTGTGTAGATACTTTGTATAGGAGGTCAGCAATTCACAACAACACACAGATATTTATCACCTCACTTTGTGAATTAGACCTAAACTTATCAATTTGAAATCAGCTACTAGCAAAGGAATTCACTCAAAATATCTGTTGGTTTTGTTTAAGCATAAACAGTAATATTGTTTTTACAAATGCTTAAAATGTTGGGCCACTTAAAATGTAAACAACTTGGGTTTTTGCACAAATACTTACCAGGAGTCTGATAGAATTTACCCTTCTCTTAACTATGAGGTGATGTCACCAAGACAGGGTTCACTTTGCCCTTTTTCATGATTGTGTTGTAAGGAAAGGCTGACCATACTTCAGCAGTGTACTACAGAGCTTCTCTTTGGAGACAGACACAGTTGGTCAGTCAGCCCCGTCCGTGAGTTATTAATGTGTAGATTCAGAGTTGTTAGAATTATTCAAAATCCTATTCTTTCATCAAAAAATGAGCTACAAACCATGGTAAGAAGTGACATTTTCATGTTCATGAATTGAACCTCTTTAAAAGTCCTTTTTTCATATTGTTAGATAACCTGCACAAAGTCAGAGAAGGCAACAGGATTCGCTGTTGAGGGTGAGGGAGCTGGCAATGAAGGTTAGAGACTGGGAAACTATTAGTGAAATGCATCTGTGACAGAATTCTCTTGTGATTCCCCACTGACATCCAAACCATTGATATGCAAGGTTTGTTTTTTTGCAGATAACCCTGAGCTGTGTGGGTAATTATGTTAATACTGCTCTCTGCTGCCTGCCTAATGATGCTGAAGGGCTTACCTTGGAACCAGAGAATGGAAACAAGTCTCCACTCTGCAAACTCTTTGGATTGACTAATTTATGCTCAAATCCATGCAATCCTAGGCAAGACATGGAATGCTGGCAGTTAGAGCAGCTTGAACCATGTTAACGTCCTGTTAGATTTCAGATAATTAGCAGTGCATTCCACTGTGAGACTCATCCTTGAGTTGCTGAACCAAGAAAGTTAGAGTTAAAAATCCCTAGTATGTCTTATGATTTTGCTTTACTTTGTATGTATTTACAGTTTATAATATTCAGTCTTTTTCAGTTTAATGTTAAGTTGTACCTTTTTGATGAAGCTTGTTTTGCTGCACAAAGAATAAGGCCTCCTGAAGATGTCACTCAAGGTGACAATTTCCTGGAACACTGGGAGAAGCTAGATTTGGCCTGCTTAAGGAATGAAGGGGAAGGACATGGAGGGAAAAGCTGCTAATGTTAACTTGTTCTCTTGTACTTTTCCCATAACTATTAATATAGAAGAATTGTATTTGTACAGTAAATGATGCATTTTGAGTGAGTGTTTTCAGTTCTGTCTGAGACGTCTCCCTGATGTCTCAGTAGCACATCCATTCAGGTCCAAGTGTCAGCTGTGGTATTCATCTTTCTCTGGAAGAAGAGAGTAGTTTTGCACTTCATGAGGATTTGTAGCTCTGGGCTTTGGGATTTCAGAAGGCCTTGGGAAATAATAGATACAGTAAAGGGCTAGGTTTTTCTTTGGTATCACTCCTTGTAGTGAGGGCTCATTCCTTCCTCATCCTTTTAATTAATTTATGGCCTTCTATCAAGTCTTAGCAGAGCATGGGCAAAGCCCTTGCTTAGCTCCCTCTGGCTGTGCTGCTGCCTGGCCACTTCTGTTCTGCAGCCAGCGTGACTGCAGGAGTTTTCTCAACTGAAGCAGGGACTGCAAAAGCATGCAGTAAAAAAGTGATTTCTAATTACTTATTTCATACAAAAGAGCCACAATGGCTTGTAATAGGTGCTTTAACAGAAAGCTGGATGTCCCATTATGGAGAATGTTATTCTACTTTTAAATACAGATGATTCATGTTAAGTTTAACTTTGAATTTTTTGACGAAATGCTGGGAATGGGGGAGTTATGGTTTTACCTGTCATAAGTAGTAAATATTAATGCTTTAAAGGGAATTTAATAGCCATATAACTGATTTCTTATTTCATTTCCGTACCAGGATTATAATGCACTAAATCATATACTGGACTGTGATTTTCTGTTGATGCTGAAATATGGTAATGGAATGGCCTACTGTACTCATTCACAGACATACAGAAATAAATAAATCAAAGGAAACAGTCTGTTAAAATGCAGTTTCAGTGTAATGACTAACACTTCGTATGAACTACTCTTTGTGCTACTTCTTGTGATCAAAAGATATGAAAGATGTGGATTTTAATCAGTTTCTGTGGGAGAGGCTTATTAAAAAGATCTTCAGGGATTAAAGAAGTAGAGCAGAAGAGATTATGGTTGTGTTAGTAAAGCATCTTTAAAAAAATTCCTTGTATTTTTATCAAATATAGTATAACCTATGGACATATGATGACAGAACAAACAACATCCAGAGAATACCCTTTGC
Organism: Syrrhaptes paradoxus; assembly: GCA_013400615.1. Taxonomy (NCBI): domain Eukaryota; kingdom Metazoa; phylum Chordata; class Aves; order Pterocliformes; family Pteroclidae; genus Syrrhaptes; species Syrrhaptes paradoxus. The sequence continues at coordinate 48,299 of VZTO01008828.1, read as the reverse complement.
AGTGCTGTGTATCTATGATAAGACCTTATTTTTGTATTTCATCTGGTTATATTGCATGTTACTGTGTTATAGCCTATTGCATAAACTGAAGCCCCAACAAGGAGACGGGTTGGGGGACTGAGCAGATGTGTCTGTAATCTAAGAGAAATATGACTGAAAGAACTCAACAGCTCAAATATTTTTGTGCGTAACTGCAATAAAAGCAGGCAGATTTAGCAGCTCTTGCAGCTGCAGTACTAGAAATTTTCAACGATAGAGTGGAATTGCAAATAAGGTATTTAGAAAATTGTTGTATGGGCTTTTTTAATAGACAATACTCGTAGCATGTAGTCAACCAAATTTGAATGTAGAAAATAAAATTAGATTCAGATTGCAGTTAGTATCTTTCTGAAATTACATTTTGAAACTATAGATTCTGTACTACAGCTTCTTTTTTTTCCAGAATCAGTGGAATTTCTATAATAATATCACTTGTTCTAAATTGCGTTTTTAAACTACTGTAGTCTTGTACTTATGGTTCATAATTTAAAATCTGGGTGCTGTTTCTATTTATATGGTTAGGTAAGTATGTGTCAAATACTTCTCAAAAAATAATGCTGGTGTCTGATCTTGTAGACATGAACTGCTAGCATATGTACTGGGTATCTCCATTGAACGAGCATTACTGCTGTAGGCTAGATTGATGGAATCAGAACTTTGACCTGGCCAAGGGCAGCTGGCCATCCCAAAGGTTGGTGTATGTCGTTATAGGATATATGGTTGCTGCTTTATTGTGCTGTTTAGGTGACAGTAGTTCAGTGTGAACTAATACTAAACAGACAGCACTTGATATTAATGTCATGTTAAAAAATGGTGTTTGTGTGTCTTCTAAGTTGGCCTCCACCAACTCTTGTTTACATTGTTATTACCTTCACTGGCAAACATTTCATAATCCTTGCAAATAACTTACAAAAGATTAAAGAAAAAGAAAAAGCTGTGTTCTGGCTAGCAATGCATTCACACCTGCAAGAGATGTTGAATCCTATTGATAGTACCTAAAAAGGTCAAAACCATCTCTTGCTCCAGAGACTTGTTGCATGACTTGAAGTCCAGAGCAATCTAATTAAAATACCATGAAATAGACAAGTTCTGATAAATCTTTTAGGCTTTCTTCCTTAGCTGGAAAACCACGTGGCTGTTTTGTTTTTATCAGAGCTGAGAGACTGAGTTTGGTCATTTTCTCTGGTCTCTTGTGCTTGTCTGCAAGAAGGAATCCAGAAGGCTTCAGTGAGCCATCACTTGTGTTATCTGAGTGCTCTTTCTGATTCTAGCTCAAGGGTCATTTACTGTCCAAACTGTAGACTTATCTGTGTAAAATAATACCATTGGAGTACATAGAGAGAGTACCTGCATGCCTGAGAGTGTTTGGGAAACTGGTAGGAAGCCATTACCTGGCCTCCTGGTCATTTGAAGTAGGGTACTTAATTCTGATGGATCTCTGACATCAAATATGCCTGATATGATCATGAGTGACTAAAAGCTCTACAAAAATCCTAAAATGCTATGTTGCATTAAAGCTTTTCTCAGAAATGCCCAGTTTGCTATAGCTGGGAAGCAGTATAAAATTTGGATTCTCCAATGGAGTAACAAAATTAAGAGTTAGTTAGGCCATTGAGAAGTGTTTTATTTTGGTTTCAGTCATGGGGAAAGTTGTGCCTGCAAGCTTCCTGCACACCTTGATGTTCAACTCTGCATCCAGGAAATAAGGGTTGCAGGCAGGAAGGTGTGGATTAAAACTTCTTGCTGTGGAACATTTGTAAATGTCATGCTCAGTACTCTGAATGAGGAGGATTAAGACATAAACACTGGTAACAAAAAAATCAGTGTTTGTATGTGCAGAGCTCTATTAGCTTACATGGTTAAGTGGATCATGATAAATTTGAATGTGGGCAAGGTGAAGGACAATCATCTTAAATGTGTAGTGACTGTGATATTGTGGGTGGATTAGAGTATCCTGAAATCTGGATAATACCTTGAAGCTTTTCAAAACTGTACAGTGCCTTTCTGCCTGCAAAACAGTGTCAGAAGATAAATGCAGTTTTGGTTAAAAATCCATTCTGTGATTGTTTGTATTTTAATGAAAAAAATGTTTTAATTTTTGTTCTGATAATAGCTAATTCTTTTAATTGATATTACACTCTTGTGTTTATTTTTATTACAATATGGTTTTTTGAATCTAGTTTAGCTAATATTTCATGTTTGATATTTTTGGCGTACTATTTTACACTGCTCCTGTGTACTGCTAAATAAGTATGACTTAGCAGCCTTAGAGTTTTAGTCTTTTGTTCTGATTTAGAAAAAATTATCTGAAATGTCAAGATTTCCTATAGAATGAAAAAATATTTTCAGTCTTGTTATTTCCAATTTGCTTATAACTGCAAAACAAAGGAGGATATTTTAACATTGGGTAGAGGATAAACCTTTGATTTACCTCACTCCTTTAATATATCTTAATTTGTTGCTAAATTGTAACTGTGTGAAATACTTAATCTGTGACAAGGAGGAACTGAATTCCACTGAAAAATTGTCTTGAATTTCTGAAAGGTTTAACTCCAACTCTTATTGAAGTCTAGGGGGATTGTTAATTATTTGAGTTGTGTTTCTCTAAGAAAATGCAAAATTTCAGATTATTCCACGTGAAGGTGGAGCAGAATCACCTTTTTGAGGAGAAGAAAAAAGTGAGAATCTGGCCAGCTTGAATGAGTTAGGGTACAAATTTTGAAGGAGAGAGTGTTGAAAAGAAGACCAAAAACCCAGGTTGCACAGGTGAAGACAGAAGATGATGGGGAAGAGAAGTTGGAAACTCTTTGGGGGGAAGTGTTGCCTAGTGTGTAGTGGAAGGAGTTGGTGCTTGTTTTTTAACTGCCTTACCAGGTAAATCTCTCCATTAGCTGTACACACAGCCCTCTGCAAAAGGAAGTGCCCCTATGCTTCCCCAAGTAGCAGTGCAATGCCTTCCACTGTTCTGGGGGAAAGTGATGGGGTGAGCATGTCACTTAGAGTTATTGGGAGAGTGTTGAAGGCACGAGGGGCTGTGCTGGGTGCGGGGAGCTGCCCGTGGCATGGAGAGGCCCAGGTCTTGGCAACTGAAGCACTCCACTGTGGGAAGCTAGGTGTCATAATTTAGACATCTGAAGAAGGTCTGTAACGTTACAGTCAATAGGAAAGCCAGCATTAAGAGACAACCGACTGTGTCATTTCTTCTTCTGAAACAGACTAGATGCCAGCTTCTTAATTTCTTACTGTTTATTGTCTCATTAGTTTTTGTCTCAAGGCTGTGTAGTATTTTATTACCTGCCTTTGCCAATACTTGTTATGAACATCTACTGAAACTTCCTATTAAAGTAGTCTCACTGTTGGCATTCCAGACTAGACTTCTCAGTTCAGTTTTGCCATAAATGCAGTTTGTGAGATAATTATATCAGAGAGAACTGTACTCTGCAAAATGCTTTAAAAGCTGGAGTATAATTAGTTACAAAGTGACCTCTTAAAGAGAGTAGATTTATTTCTTTAGCACAAATTAATTTCCTGATAGGGATTTTGGATTGCCACCAAAACAGAATTTAATCTGTCAGTGTCTGTGTCACTATTACCACATCTAGCAGTATTTACCAACTTTGATGTGATGGGAACATTTCTGTGGGCGAAAGGGCTGCTTGGAGGCCAGAGCTTCCCAACCCTTAACTTCCTTTCTAAGTGTCACAGTAGTGCTGATAACTATTGATGTGTCTACTATAATTTACTAGAAACTGTAATGAGATCAACAGCTCCATTCATAGTAGTGGCTGCATGCCGGTGAGGAGGTGTGAGCTGGTTCAGTCCAGCTTGTACCAAACTCAGATTAAGACCGAAATGATGGAGGTTTGTACTTCTTTGCTCCTGTGCTGCTGGGAACCAAAGCACTGGTCAACATCCTGTTGTTTTTTTCTTTTAACTGCCTCTGCTGTTTCTCTGCAGGAAATGCAAGTCCTTCAGTGGATAAGTCTTGATTTTCTTTTGTATGTAAGCTAGTCAGATGACAGTTAGTTTTGCATATGCTCTCAATTTCTCTCTGTAGCTGCTGTTGATTCTGACTTAAGCTACATTCAGCTCATCCCCTGTTGAGTACTGAACCTTTCACAAGTGCTTGGCAACAGCCAGCTGATGTGGATCATCCTGTGCAGAGGCTAATGTGGGTTATACTGATGGGTTAGAAACCCCAATGTTAGGCTAAACACTTCTCTTTCCTATTTATGGGTCTGAGTGATGACTGCAGCCACAAGGTAAGCAAACTGAGGGCGGGGAAGGTGTGGTGGAAGAGAGAAAATATTTCACTAGAATGTAACTTATTTGGAAATGTATAGAACAGGTGAAGGAGATTTAGAAAGCACTTTATTTTTCACCTGAAACAACAGCTGTCTTGCACAGCAAGATGGCAAAAGAATGGCTTTAATGAGAGGGTAGGAGCAGGTTTTGAAACACTTCATATCTTTAGCAGTTTCAAGGTAACTGAGGCAAAGAAATCTAAAGAGCAACACCTACTACAAAAATATGGAAAGTAAGACATAAGAATTAAAGGTAAAAACTGGCCTAAATGTTTGAGTTCTGAGATTCTGTAACAGTGCATCCTCAAGAAGAAACTGGGTTGTGGTTCAAATGTGCAGCATTATAGTACTGTTCTGTGGAAAACCCAGAATTCATGTTTGATAATATGTTAAAATTTAGCCCATCGGAAGCAACTCCACCATCTAGAAGAAAGGTTGGGCAGTGTGCTGATCCCAGGGATAGAATAGAAAATTGTAAACACTTGAAGCAGAAAGGCATTTACAGATGAAAGTCAGGTCATGTGTCCTCCTGGCATTTGAAGAAAGAGGAAAAGTTGCAGTGTGTAACATGAATTTGCAAGGACCAGTAAATATGTCCAGATGACAAGGTGGTGATCTTGAAAGTACTCCTTTTAGAAGCAAAGGATGAAAGGATACAATAGAAAAGGAGGGGACATTTATGAAGTAAATGGGACTTCTGCTGACTTTAGGGTAAATGTATCAGTACAGTACCAGGAAAAACAGTTTTATCTAAAGAAAAAAGCATAGGGTGAAAATGAGTCTCAACAGCAGCCATTTTATCCTTCCTGTAGAAGTAAAGATGTGTCTATGTAAGAAATAAGAACAGTAGTGATTTTGTTGTTGTCGTACTGAGATCCTTTACTGGAAGAGGAAAGACAATCCATTTTTTAGGCCATGCTTATAGGTGTCTTGAACTCAATCCCCATTATCCTTAATTTATCAGGATGACAGAAAACAGTTATGGTAGGAAGTAAGATGCATCTGAGGATGAGTGCATTTAGAACTGATCATAGAGCTACAGTAATTAAATGTCAGTGGTCACCCTCTGTTGACTTGTTCAGTGGGAGAAATGAAAATGCAAATACTTCCCACAAGGTGGAAACTAATGACAGAGACACTGCGAGTTACATACATCTAAAGGACAGACAAGAAAGGCAGAAAAACACTTCAGTTTTATTTAGGATCCCAAGTGGTGCTGCTACTTAGGAAAATGGTTTGTATTTTTTCCCAGATTAGAAACAAGGCTCAGAAACTGCCAAATCATCACAAGGCATAACTGTGTAGCCATATGTCATTTCGGTGTTGGGCAGCCATGCGTGAGGTTACAGCATGTGGAGCATGGCTTAAAACAAAATTAAACAACAAAAAAAACCCCTAATTGAAACAGTTCCTAAACTTTGCATTTGTCTGGGTCCACCTTATGCTATAGTCTTCTCATTTCTTTCGTCATGTGTGGGGAATTTTTTCTTGTGTTATTTTTTGTTGTGCTTGCAATGGTGACTGTGGCATTGCACATTAGGCACGTGAGCACGTGTTTGTGGGGAGAACATGCTCTGAAGGGTCACTAATCCCTCCACTGAGCCCTGGGATGGCTGTACCCTCATTCTCTTTTGGTAGTTTGGTCAGAAGTTGCTTCTGCTTTTTACCGTCTTTTTACCGTTTTTTCATCTTTCTCTTCATATTTATATCACTACTTCAATTTCCATGCACAGAGTTAGATGTTGCATAGCCTATCTCTGCTTGAGGAATTTGTTTGCATCAGCCCAGTAAATATTTAAGTTATTCCTGTGGATAAGGGCTTTCTCTTAGCTCCGTCACCCCAGATGCCATAGACATAATACAAACGTTGTGCTATAAAGTGGTGTTACGAAGTCGAACAGGAAAGATAATCAGAATTGTTAAATTCAGAAGTGGTGCTGTTGGTATAATCCCTATGCTGAAATCAGAGCTGAGCTGACAAAAGAAAATATCCAAGTGACATTGTTTGCAACACAATTGCCTAAGAAGAGATGGGGGAACAGTGGTGATGACTCAGTAGCTGCTGTGCCCTATTAAACTGGGGAGCTGCTGTCTATCAGAGGGGGGATTTTCTTTCAGTCTTTCCTCCAAGACTTTGGTACCAATGAAACTGGGGGTTGGGGTTGTGTGGATCATTTTTTCCCCTTTAGAAGGTCAGTAATTTTTGTGCCATCTATGGCATTTGGAATAGAATTTACTCCCTGGAACTTATTCCTTTGAAGTCTGGGTTAGTGTGGTGAGTAATTGTGTTACGGACTATTGAAGCACTTTGAGTGCTGACTATAAGTGAGATCACATTAGAATTCAAATATCTGGTACTAAAATTGCTTGATGTTGTAGCAGTAAGGACTGGGCAGCAGTTCCAAGTAAGACACTTCCAGGAACAATGGCTGGGTAGGTAAGGACTTTCAGGGACATTGGTAGATAATACAAGAGTATTTATGGAGCACTGGACCAAATTATACCTGACTTTGTGGCATAGCTATCCTTCAGTTTCTGTATATGTAAAGTAAATGTCTAAACAAAGAGTATCTGCAGTTACTGGCTAGTCTGATTTTGGCAGGATGCGTTATTTCTATGCTGATCATATTTGCTACCCCTTGTGTGGTTTGTCTAAACAAAAGGCATAAACTAAAACCTTAAATATTTTTCTGTAGTTCATTTTCTAGCGATTTGAGGATTAAAGGAGGTATCTCACAAAAAACCCAGGAGAGTAAAAAGGTAGAATTTTTTTTGGCAGTAGAGAGCTAAAGCCTTTTAAAATAATAATTGTTTTGAGTTTACACTTAATAGGGATTCTTATGTCCCTTAATTTGTACTATTACTAATTCTGCTGAATACAGACAGTGCATCATTTGTAAAATTTTTTCCACATCTGGCAGTATGTTTACAAAGATTTTCTGCTCAGAGATTTACCTCGCTATTCAACCTTGATACCAATTCCAAGTATATGAAATACATGTTGTTGTTTTCTTTCTTAATCTTTTGTATTTGGACCTCTTAATGGTATTGTCACTGAGTGTATTGAAAGCAGAAGAAATGGAATTATGTACTTGAGACAGATCAGAGTGTTTCTGGTTTAAAAAGTGTTTTTGTATGTTTATTTTGGAATAGTCAATTAAAACCCCTTCTGATGCCAGGAACAAGCTACCTCACACTGCACCCTGGCACATTAGCGGAACAGGGGATAATGTGTGCTGCATTCTGTGTTGGCACTGTCAAAGAACATTGCTAGCAGTGATGGTAAATTTAGCCTATCACTGTGAGGACTAGAGAAGACTGACATCATGATTTGGAGCCTGCCACCTGTGCTCAAGTGGAGCAGTATCTGATTGCAGGAACGCTTGCACTGAGTGGAGTGTGCCAGCTAGGAAGCCGCAATCAGACCGAGGAAGAGCAGCAGCACTCACTGCATGAGAGCGTTACTGTGCGGGGCTCTGTCCCAGTGCAGCGGCCAAGTGTACCACAGAGCAGCTTGCCTCTTTCTGTGTTGGTATGGTGGCGGCTCTTCAGAGAGGGCAAAAGGCTCCTACCCTTCAGTGTAGCAGGAGAAATTGCCACTGAAGGATTCACAGCAGTAAAAGCAAAAGAAAATGCTGTAGTAGATTCTTTTCTTGGTCTGGTTGTGTTGTGGTTGAGCAAGGCTCCCTGCCTACGGTTTAGGAGGAATCTACATTAAAAGTCAACGAGAATGTTAGTGTTGTTTTCTGGGTGTTTTGTTTTGTGTTTTTTTTTTTCTTTCTTTCTTTCTAATTCTGCTGCAGGGAGCAGCTGGCACATCACCATGTACTTTGAATGTCTTAGCATGGACTTATGATTCGCACAAGGGAGATGAGTCGCACTGGTGGGTCTGAGGTGATTCTCTCACTAAGGGCACCTGAATATAGAGGTCACAAGGAAAGCAGCTAGAGCAGAGAGGGACAGAGAGCCCAGAGCACTCTAGAGAAACAGAGGGAACTGTATTCTCATATATAATTTTGCTTTGTTATTTTTTATTGAAAAGCATAGTACAAAGAGACAATAATCTCTACCCTGTAACCTACCCATCCACCGCACCTGGGGATCTGCCTCACACTTGATAGAACTTGAAGCCCAATTTGGTTTACTTATGTAGAAAGTTGGTTGCTTTCAGGAAGCAATTAGCTTTGACTTGTATTCTTCATGCAACTACTCTTTATTCTTTTAATAATATGATCTATACCAGTGTAACTGAGAAGGGGAGTGGGGGATGTATTGATGAAAGTCCTGTGTAGCAGCAGCCAGTCTGTGCCCTTGGCCAGTGGCTGTGGCCTGTTGCTTTCACAGTGCAAAATAAATCCTGAAAAAAATATGTATATCTCTATATTTGAATCAAAAAAGGAGCCTCCAGGTGCAAGCTGAATGAGGGTGATTCCCTATCCATCATAACACTCATTTCAGAGCCAACACCCCCCAAAACCCCAAGCCTCCTCAAGCTTTCGTAAACATTTCAAAGCAGTAATTTTACATATACAATTTACGAGTGTCACTAAATATTGCTCAAGATGTGTAATCATAAAAAGACAATTTAAAAATATATATAAAATATTATTCATGCAAGACTTATTCCAAATATTACAAACGTTTGAATATTGAAATGAAAGATTTTCCAAGCTAAATTAGTTTAATCTGGTTTTCAAAGTGTTTCTTGTAATTTCATTCAAATTTATTCTTTTTCTGCTCTTGTTCATTGCAGGATGCTTAACTATGCATTCATCTTATAATTGTTGCTACTACTTCCATATAATTTCCCTGAACAGAAAAAAAAACACTTGTACCACTAATTTTTAGTCAACTGTCCAGAGTCTTTGGGGGCCCTGGGTGATGGTTAAGCCTTTCAGAAAAGGTGTTGAAATGAGCCACTGACATTTGCTGTGCTGCTGTTTGTGAAATTTCCAGCGTCCCGTCCCTCCACTGCAAAGGTGGAAAACTGCTGACTCAGATTAACATGATCAATACTTAAAATTGAATGATTTTATTAATAAACCTTCTAAATATTGATACGAGACAGATTGCTACAAGTGTCCAAAGACACACACACAGTTAGTTAAAAAAGTAACTCAGTTTTCTTACATGAGGCACCACACAGCTGCGAATGACTGTGTTTCATTGCACAGCATCAGGAACCTTTTGGGTATTGCCTATATGGTCTTCATCTCTCACTGGATAGGATCCATCATTCAGCCTCTCTATCTACCTACTGCTCCTCCAGGTAGTGCTTTTTCTTACCTTTGCATCTGTAACCCTTTAAGCAAGTATGATCTATGAGCAGTACAGCTAAAAAACCTGGCTAACTTTTCAGCTTACTGTTGATATCTCTGACAAACAAAGCTTCTGAAAGACAATGACTCTTTTCTTTCTGCTTGCTGTCTTTTCCTTTTTTTGAAGCAGTGTTGAAGTAAGTATAGGGATATAATAATTTGTTTGTGATATATATGGGGCTGACCCCTGACAGACTATGCGTGAGTTGAACTGAGTGCACTTGAGATGCTATTACAGTATGGAAAAGCACACATATAAATCATGTTGCTCACAGAAAGAATTTGGCTTTCTTGAATTTTGAATGTGGAGCAATTCAGGCTTCTGAAACAAATTAGGTGTTTCAACAAGTATTTTAAACTCCTTGAAACAAGGGTGACAGGCTAAAAGTTTGGCTGCAGATAAGTAGTATTAGCCAGGCCTCCAGCTACGTTGTTAGAGTATGCATTTTTGTACTGCTTGAAATGTGTGTAAGATGTACAAAACAAATATAGGGAAGTGTAAAAATTTAACGTTATGGAAAAATCTTGAAATTTTATGTTCTTCAATCTAAAACACTTTTACCATTATCTGTTTACAGCACCAGACACTCTTCTGATAGTATCCACTTTGAGGATTAAATTAACTTCTTGGCATTTTTTGAATTGGGGAATATATAAAGGCCTTTTGATAGGAATGCATCAGTTGATGAGCAGAAATTGAAGACAACAAGATTACATGTAGCTCATTCTTTAGATCCTGATAGAATTGTGTAGCTTTCTGACATTAAAAACAGGCTCTGTAGTTGTTTGCTGCTGCAGTGTAATTTTTCACTTATTTGAAATAAAGTGTCCCACTATTCATTTCACTCCTTTAAATTAAATGTGGATAATGGAGGATTTATGCTGCAAGTACAGATTATAAAATAGGCTGAGGAAATATTTTTCCAAGATTTTTAGGACTAGGATAAGCTTTCTTGGTTTCCAGTGCCTTTTAAAACGAGTGTCACTTTTGCCAGTGTGTAGTTCTTTCTGAGCACTTGAGTTCATTAGTTCCTGTTTGTGGTTGTGCCGTGCCTTTTCCCTGCTTCCCCAGCATTGCCGAGTGTGTTGCTGGAGCAAGTCTTAAGGAAAGGAGAGATAATGCATAGAGAAATCACTCTCCATTTGTGCAAATAATTTGCAGTGGCAAGTTTGTAAAATTGAATAAAGTAGCAAACCAGAATGATAGATGCTAGGAGATGGAATCACCAACTGGAAAACAAAAAAGTTATTGCAGCAGATGAGGAGGTCAGTACAAAGGAACTGGTGATGTAGCAGTGCTCAATTGGGTTCAAATGAAAAAACACCCAGATAATCAGAAAACACAAATGGAAAACCTGGCAGGGAAATAACTTCTGGTGCCTCATAATATGCTGTTTGATTTCACTGAGACAGGTAAAGATGTTCACCATGTTTTCTGAAAAATATGAATTTAAATGTAGCCCAGAAATATTTATTTTTTTTAAAAAAGAAACACAGTCTTATTCATTTTCAGTTATTAGAGTTTGAAAGAATTTCATTGTCATGCATTTCTACAGAATGTATTTTATCTTCCTATGTTCCTAACAAAGGCAATCATGCCTGCTTTCTCTGGTATATCCATCAAGTGTGTATTAGTAGGTGTGTTCACCCCTGTTGTTATGCATGCTACTGTTATGTTCTGGGTCTAGGAGGATGTATTAAAGTTATATGTGAAGATAACAAAAACTAATTCTGCAGCCTGGATGCAGAAGCCTTCGGTTGAAGCACAGATGTGCACACACCCGCACATCAACCCACAGCGTGCTTGCCATGAGGTCTGTACAACCACCTTCACCCACCCTTTTCTTATAAAGCCCTGAAAGGAGCTGAAACTCAAAATCTCATGGACTTCCAGTGATTTGGGGGTACTCTGGATCAGGCTGTAAATTAGTCTTGTAGTCCCTGTAGGCTTCATAACAGCTGACAAAGCAACTTATTTCCCTCCTTGAGCTGAGGTACTGGTCGTGTTTGAGCAGCCTGAGACTAGTGACAGACTCCTGGCTGCGTGAGCGACCATCTGTAACACACGTGTTGTGAGGTGGGAAAAGCATGTGATGGTGACTTGTGTATCAGCTGGTGCGGACATTACTGTATTTTCCTTCTTTCTGGATGCTGACCAAGCGCCAGATGTGTGCGTATGTGTCCTCCTGTTTTCAGACCATCAAAAGCAGGAAGGAGTTCCCTCTGTGTACTTTGTGAAAAATCATGGGTTTTGGGGGAAGGGTATAGGGATGGGTAGATGTATATAACTCAGTTGTCATTTTAATCTGGTATGATAGATTGTTTTGGTTTTGTGGGTTTTTTTTCCTGGGCATTTTGTTTCTTAGCGTTGTGCGGCTGTCATGAAACATTCCTGCTGCAATATGCTTTGTATGCGTTTCTGCACAGAATGTATATGTGTGATTCTGTGATTCTGTGTTTGTATGCAGTAGTAAATTCTAAAACTGTTATTACTGCTCAGTCTCACCTGAATCTTGAATTCCATTATGTTTAGCAAGATTTGTCAAGGGAAGAAACCAATGCAGTATAACTACTGCACTGACTCTGCATCAGAAACATGTGAGATCTAATGAGAATGTCAGACCTCCTGCCCAACTTTGCATTTGTGAGATATGTGCTACTTATGAGCTTGCCTGCACTGCTCAGTGTCCTGTAGGAGAGAAAAACCCAAGTGACTTCAAAATGACCTAGTTTACATACCAGAAGCTGATGCAGCTGTAAGCTGCATTGTGTAGACAAAATGCAAAGACTTTTACAGGTTTATATTAGTTCTGTTTTTCATGTCTTTCCAGAGATGGCAAAATTTGGCACTACTAAGTCTTTCAAAAAAAAGTATTAAATCTTTATAGTCAGCTCACTATTCCTTTGGTTTAGTTTGTCAACTTTTCAAGGAACTGGATTGAGATGTTTTGCTGCAACACAAATGCAATTTCATTAAAATAGGACTACTGCAATGCCTTTCAGAACTCATGAGAGAGATTGTGACTTTTGCTGAAGCCATAACACATTTTCCCAAGGCAAACATTAAACACATGGTTATAAAACAATATGAACTTCACCAAAGGGAGAAACGTTGGCTCGAAGTTGTAGATGTTTTTTCAGACTGCTCAGACAATACTATTATAGTTCAATGGGTTACATATGGAAAAATTGTGCTCTGGCAAATCCTCTAAGAGCCAGCAGCAAATCTAGGCAATTCTGGAGAAAGGGAGAATGGAGGTGAGAAGCCATCTTAATTAGGGAGCTGTCTATGAAAGTATGTGGAACATGACTAATCAGCACAGCAAAACCCTAATGTTGAGACCTCCACAAGCTCTATATTTCAAATAGTGTTTAGTATCCTAATGTCTAACCTGGGATTTGGAAGAAGAGTCGTGTATGGGTGACCCACATTCAGACTAGAGAAGGCAGTAACTTTAGTGACTGATCAAGAGTAGGTGAATGGGTAATGTAGTAGTGGGTGAAACTCACTGTCGAGACTTGCAAAGTTGTGCTCATGGAAAAATGCTGAATTTCACAGCTGTATGGAAGTTTATGGAAAAAAGGGATCAAGTGTCACTGGAGAGAGGTGAATGCAAGCATGTTAGGAATGTCATGTTTTTTCTTTTTTCCTTTCTGGTGACTGTGTTTTGTGAAGAAATTTGAGACAGTGGCATAAGTATTCAGAGGGAAGGGAACACTGATTAAAGATGTGAAAAAGAGCAGAATTTTGGAGATGTTATAAAAAAAAAAAAAAGAGGATTCATAATTGAAGGAGGGAAAATGGTGATGGAAAGAGAAAGAAAGTGGGATTTTGTTATTTCAACTCCACAGGAGCCAGAGTCAAGGCTTAAAAACAGCATGAATTTTCTGAATGTGCAAAGTTAATATATTGAATGCTTAGGATGTTATTAGTATTTAAAAAAAATTTTTTAGGGACTAGGCTGTATACAGATAATTAGAAAATTCACAACTATATTTGATAGGATTAAGAAATTGTAAAGAACTTAAATCCTCACGCTTCAGCAGAAAAGCCAATGAATATGACAATATTCTGAAGAGTATTCTCTTGTGGGAGTTTCGTTTCATATGTGTCTACAAAAGATTTTGCAAGCTTTAGTGAGACTCATGTGATATTGGTGACAGATATGGAAATTACACTGGCCTAGACAAACCTAGCTAGCTAATATGATAGATTCAATATTGTATTTAACTTCAGTGCAGCTGTTGCTTACACAAGGAGTGCAAAATTGAACCTTGACAGAAGAACAATTAGAGAATAACAAAAGTCCACAAAAACTCCCCAAAAGTTTTTTGCCTCAAAAGAAACTTTATTCTTAGCCTATCTTTCAGTAAAACTGTGGCAAATGACTGTAAAACTATATTGTAACGTATTTTGTAATAGAAAAGGGTAGATCCTGGAATGCACAAGAAATACATGGACTGTTAATTACATGAAAAACAGTTTATAGGAATTTGGATTTCTGGTCATTTGCTTTTTGTAACATCTACACTGTTTTGCTTTCAGTAGCCAAAAATAATATTACTTGCGATTCTGCCGTGCAGGGCCTGAAATGTCATGACAAGTATGGCTTTCTCTTCATGCTGTATTAACCACTCAAACAAAAGGCAGTTGTATGCTTCGTGCAAGTACTCCAGGAAAACACAAGGAAAAGAAATAAACAGAAACGACTAAACAAAGGAAATTAGACATTGCTGTCATTCATTTGCCTGTATAAATGATCCATGTGACTTCTGTCTGTCTGTGTGCAGGGATCAGAAATAGTTTCCCAGCTAAATCCAATTGACCCTGCAGATAGCAGAAGTTTAGTCTGTTCTGATTTGTGTAAGTGGCTTAGAGCGCTGTGCTTTTTGTGGCACTCACTGCACTCTAAACAAACATTGGCACTCTTGGTGAAATAGAAAGCCTGTCATTTTTGCATAGGGTTTCTTAACAATGGAGACTGGGAATTGTTTGACAGATTCAGTACCCATTTTAAGCTGGTACGTACCCAAGGTGTAGAAGGGAGCCAGGAAATGCTTTGTGTGAGAGGCTTTGTATAACTTGCCCTTGAGATCTCACTCTTCACTATGAAGAACTGGAGCAAGAGGCTGCCAGCTCGTGACCCCAAACAGAGTTTATAGAGGCCCATCAGCTGCCAACATTTTTTAACTTGAAGGCCCTTGAGAAAAGTGACTGTCTTATGGGCTGAAGTAGCACATGGGCTGTTTGAAATGTCAGGTGTGGGGACTGGTTATTTAGCTGCAGCTGAGACCCCCAGGATCTCCTGGCTGCTTGGGAGTGATGTCAAGTGTGGGTCAGTAACCAGAAGGCTCAGCCTGAGTCCTGCCTAAGTCATGAAGTGTGGAGGGAGGAATGGGAAAGCTTTGTGGTGAGAGGAGAGGGACAGGAACTCTTCTTTCCTGGTGAACTCACCTGGCAACTTGGCAAAGATTGCCAGAGCCTGTGACAGCCCTCGCCTGACCCGCTGAAAACCCACCTCCCTGTCTGTGGCACTCCAGAGAGACAGTCAATCTGAGCATCAAGCCACAAGGTATATATAATATATAATGCACTTCTGTGAGAAGTGCACCTGTTCTGGGATTTACAGTAGAGTTTAGTCTACTGTATAGGCATGTTAAAAACTGGCCCACAAGGAATTTACCTCTTATGGCATCAACAGATGCTATGTGCACTTGTGAGTTCGTGTTGTCCCAAATACACCTATGAGAAAGCTTGTAGGTGAGTGCAAGAGAGGTGTTTAGCAATACTGATTCGCTCTGGAAAAAATGGGAA
The DNA here is from genome assembly GCA_013400615.1 of Syrrhaptes paradoxus. Taxonomy (NCBI): domain Eukaryota; kingdom Metazoa; phylum Chordata; class Aves; order Pterocliformes; family Pteroclidae; genus Syrrhaptes; species Syrrhaptes paradoxus. The sequence continues at coordinate 32,823 of VZTO01008828.1, read as the reverse complement.
GTGTGTTGTGAATGTATCTACGTACAACCATCACTGCAANAAAAAAAAAAAAAAGAGGATTCATAATTGAAGGAGGGAAAATGGTGATGGAAAGAGAAAGAAAGTGGGATTTTGTTATTTCAACTCCACAGGAGCCAGAGTCAAGGCTTAAAAACAGCATGAATTTTCTGAATGTGCAAAGTTAATATATTGAATGCTTAGGATGTTATTAGTATTTAAAAAAAATTTTTTAGGGACTAGGCTGTATACAGATAATTAGAAAATTCACAACTATATTTGATAGGATTAAGAAATTGTAAAGAACTTAAATCCTCACGCTTCAGCAGAAAAGCCAATGAATATGACAATATTCTGAAGAGTATTCTCTTGTGGGAGTTTCGTTTCATATGTGTCTACAAAAGATTTTGCAAGCTTTAGTGAGACTCATGTGATATTGGTGACAGATATGGAAATTACACTGGCCTAGACAAACCTAGCTAGCTAATATGATAGATTCAATATTGTATTTAACTTCAGTGCAGCTGTTGCTTACACAAGGAGTGCAAAATTGAACCTTGACAGAAGAACAATTAGAGAATAACAAAAGTCCACAAAAACTCCCCAAAAGTTTTTTGCCTCAAAAGAAACTTTATTCTTAGCCTATCTTTCAGTAAAACTGTGGCAAATGACTGTAAAACTATATTGTAACGTATTTTGTAATAGAAAAGGGTAGATCCTGGAATGCACAAGAAATACATGGACTGTTAATTACATGAAAAACAGTTTATAGGAATTTGGATTTCTGGTCATTTGCTTTTTGTAACATCTACACTGTTTTGCTTTCAGTAGCCAAAAATAATATTACTTGCGATTCTGCCGTGCAGGGCCTGAAATGTCATGACAAGTATGGCTTTCTCTTCATGCTGTATTAACTACTCAAACAAAAGGCAGTTGTATGCTTCGTGCAAGTACTCCAGGAAAACACAAGGAAAAGAAATAAACAGAAACGACTAAACAAAGGAAATTAGACATTGCTGTCATTCATTTGCCTGTATAAATGATCCATGTGACTTCTGTCTGTCTGTGTGCAGGGATCAGAAATAGTTTCCCAGCTAAATCCAATTGACCCTGCAGATAGCAGAAGTTTAGTCTGTTCTGATTTGTGTAAGTGGCTTAGAGCGCTGTGCTTTTTGTGGCACTCACTGCACTCTAAACAAACATTGGCACTCTTGGTGAAATAGAAAGCCTGTCATTTTTGCATAGGGTTTCTTAACAATGGAGACTGGGAATTGTTTGACAGATTCAGTACCCATTTTAAGCTGGTACGTACCCAAGGTGTAGAAGGGAGCCAGGAAATGCTTTGTGTGAGAGGCTTTGTATAACTTGCCCTTGAGATCTCACTCTTCACTATGAAGAACTGGAGCAAGAGGCTGCCAGCTCGTCACCCCAAACAGAGTTTATAGAGGCCCATCAGCTGCCAACATTTTTTAACTTGAAGGCCCTTGAGAAAAGTGACTGTCTTATGGGCTGAAGTAGCACATGGGCTGTTTGAAATGTCAGGTGTGGGGACTGGTTATTTAGCTGCAGCTGAGACCCCCAGGATCTCCTGGCTGCTTGGGAGTGATGTCAAGTGTGGGTCAGTAACCAGAAGGCTCAGCCTGAGTCCTGCCTAAGTCATGAAGTGTGGAGGGAGGAATGGGAAAGCTTTGTGGTGAGAGGAGAGGGACAGGAACTCTTCTTTCCTGGTGAACTCACCTGGCAACTTGGCAAAGATTGCCAGAGCCTGTGACAGCCCTCGCCTGACCCGCTGAAAACCCACCTCCCTGTCTGTGGCACTCCAGAGAGACAGTCAATCTGAGCATCAAGCCACAAGGTATATATAATATATAATGCACTTCTGTGAGAAGTGCACCTGTTCTGGGATTTACAGTAGAGTTTAGTCTACTGTATAGGCATGTTAAAAACTGGCCCACAAGGAATTTACCTCTTATGGCATCAACAGATGCTATGTGCACTTGTGAGTTCGTGTTGTCCCAAATACACCTATGAGAAAGCTTGTAGGTGAGTGCAAGAGAGGTGTTTAGCAATACTGATTCGCTCTGGAAAAAATGGGAAGTGTGTTGTGAATGTATCTACGTACAACCATCACTGCAAATCAACATCATGTTTGTGTGAACTCTTTTCTTTGAGGACTTCAGATAGAATGTGAGCCACTGAACCATTGTTACTCATTGTTTGTGCTGCCCAGTGGTGATCCATGGGAGTGAACTGCTGGGATCCACAGATACCAGAGGGATTTCAGCTGTAGCATACCACTGATCATCTGAGAGTGCAAATTCCATCTGGTGTGGTTATACTTCATCTGAGTCCTGCTGGTTTTCAGTTTCAGAATCAAAACAAAGTTATGCATTTATGTTTTCTTTTTGCAAGTAATTAGGTTGTAAAATAAGAAATAAAGAAAAAAGGCATTACCTGTATTGAAATTTCAAGGTTAGCTTTAAAATAAAAATGGTTTAATCTTTGTTTAAAAAAGTTTTGTTTATTCTTCATATAAAACTTCCAGTGGTTGATCTTCTGCTTTGTAGAGCTTTATATTTAAATGACGTCAGCAAGGGTCAGTGGGCAAGAAACTTGTCACTTGAAAATGCATGTTTGCTTTCTAGTGCATTAGCACAATATGGAGCACAAAGAGACCGCTTACCTGCTTATCTCATATGGGGCTCTGCGTGCACCCCAGCTGTCTGTTCTCACTAGAAGTCTGTTTTGGCTCCTGGGCTTGGTGCTGTCCAGCTGGTTGGATTCTGAGAACCTTGTTCCGGATGTTAAAAAGGGTATAGTTGTCACACAATGTGAAAGTTGTTTTCCAATTAACACAAGACAGAGACATGGCTAACTGAAAGCATTGTTAGAAAACACTGCCTTTCTTTTCATTATGCTTTTCTCTATGTTCCAAAATCAGTCTATAAATTGAATGTTACAACTGAATGTTCCCATATCAATAGCTCATCAGTTGTCCATGTATCTGAAGTATCATTTTAATGTTACGTTAGTGAGTCTTCATTCAGAGCACGTATTTTCAGGGAAAAAGAGGATATGATGCAAGTTGCATAAGATTTTCTGTATCACAAGTGACCTGGTTGGTCAGTTTCAAATCTTCAGACTTGTTGAACTTGAGAAGTTTTTTTTTTGAGAGCCCAGTTCAGCTGCTAACAACTTGTTACTCTGCTGCCAACCTGAGCATAAATAAGTGAGCAATAGATGTTGAAAAATGTTTTGCCCAAAGTGTGATCTAGTTGTCATTCTCAAGAGGGAGCTAATGAAAACTCTATATTAGGACTCTCAACATCTTTTTATCTAATTTGTACAATCTTTCTGTTTTTGCAGTCTTCCTGACAGTTTAGCTGATATAATTAGTCATTGCTTGCAAGAACCTTTTCATTCAGTTTTGATGTTCAAAGAAGCTTAGCTCCTAAGAATTACCTGGGAAGTGGTAGTCAATGAAGTTACTCAAGTGTATAGTTAGTCTGAAAAAAAAAAAGGTTGGCCCTCCTCCCATTTAGAACCCCTTTTTTCTTCCCCACTTAAACAAGTACACCACAATACAGTTCTCTGCATGCACAACAGTCCAAGGATGTTGGGAAAACCTTAAGTGAGAAAATAAAATGTTGCATTTTATTACATTGCACAGAAATGTCCCTTAAACTGGAAGGGACTTGGAGTAGAAGGGAAGAAAAATGTTTTTCTCTACTAGTCCAGGTTCACTGTCACAAAGTAGGTTTAAATGTACTTGACGATCACTTTCCTGCTGGCAGGATCTGTTCATGCAACTGACTTGCAACACCTTGCCACGCTTTCTTGTAGCTGCCAAGCCAAGGAAGAGAGGAAGCAATGTGTCCTTACTATGAGTATTGGCTTTGGTCTCCAGAGTGTCCAGGCTGTGTCTGGTATGTGGCAGCCACCCTGCACCAGGAGAGGGCTGTGAGGAAGGAGCATCTTATATGTGCTTCCATTACACCTAGATGTAATGTGTAAAGCATATGAGAAGGAGCTAAATTTCCTCCAAACTTTAAGCTTGCTTCAGGCTGGGGCTTCATTAACACCCTCCATCAGTACTGTGGCCAAGGATAATGTATTATGCCTTGGGCTGTACAGCTAAAGAACCCTGTTATCGGTGGAAAAAATCACTTTTGTAGAACTGCAAAATACTTGTCAGTCTAAACATATATATAAAATAAAACTGATCTCCATGGATTTTCAAGGAGTAATAAATGTGCAAGGTCATTGTCTGCCAGACAGACGATCTCAAGATGTAAATTTGGACTATATCAAAATATTCTTATCATGTAAAGATGGAGAGTGTCCCTGACAAAAAGCCCCCCTGAGAAATCAGCTGACACGCCTTATCCAGGAGGTAGTTTTCCTGGTTGCACAAAATAGTTTCAGCCTGGTGAGGGAATAAATTCCATTTGATTTCAAGAAGTTGCTTATTCAGATGAATCAGGTCCAAAATACAAGTTGTTCGTAGTACTGTATGCATAATAAATACAGTAGAAAATGCTCAAGATCTCTATAGAACTCGAGGGAATGTGGGAGGGGTAAGTGTGTGCTTTCTAAAGTGTGCTTTAGCACAACTGTGTGCTTGCATTGCTGAAGGATATGTCTGTCTATCAAGATTTTAGGAACTTTCTAAGCCAAGACATTAGGTAGACCCAGCTAAAAATTAAATTCTCCTGGTCCTAGCTTTAAAATGTAATTTAAGAGAAGATAAGTGAGCTGGGACAAAGGTGAAAGGAAAAAAATAATAGAAGGAATTTAAATAGGCTGCTAATGAACAAGCCTATCTTGGTCATTCAGATCTGTGAGGAGAAGAGTCTGAAGTTATGATTTCTGGTACAAGAGAGTAAGAGAGTTTTCTGGCTGCATTAACCAACACAAACCCTTAACATACCTGAAAAGAGAAAAGAGAGAGGGGAAAAACAAAGTGTAGCTCTTTCCTGAGGATGAGGCAGTTCTGTAGTGGTGAATGATTTACCTAACGGGGAAAATACATCTGCTGTGCTATTAAGTTCATATGAAAAATGTTATGTGATGTGTGAATCATTTTATTTTGAATCTTCCTTCAGAACTGGCTTATTTACAATGTGTAATTTCTTTCTAAGGTTGTGAACTCTATACAAAAATATACAACAGCTGAAAGTCCACTTTAAAAATGGGTATTCTTCCTTTGTTTTGTCTCTTATTTTTGGCAGATTTTTTTAGTGATAAACAAAAGTAGCAATGGAAATATCCACAATCTACCTGTGATTGTGGAAGGCCCTTGAAGCTAGGCTTAGCTACCATTTAAAAAAACCCAGTGTGTAAAGACCAAACTCAAATTAAGTCAGGAGGCTAAGTTCTTAGTATGGACTTCAGTCAGCTGATGACCAAAGGGTTCTTCACAAAGTTGACTATGTTATAAAATCTTCATAAGAGATTATAAAGGCAAGGTCTTTCACCACTCATTTAAGGAAGGATAGTTAAAAGCTTACATGTGGGAAGAGATTCTATGGTCCAGGCAAGAAGCAGAGGGAAAGAAAGGGGGACAGATGAGTCTTCAGTCTGAAGACATCACATAGATCTGGAAGAGCCATCCAGATGAGGAAAATGTGTTCAGGGGACTGGAAACAGGGTGTTAACATTTTTAAACTATGTCTTGTGTTAGTGACTGCTTCAAAAGCTGTGGTATGTATTTTGACTGCTGGAGATCCTGGAATGAAAAATTATAGCCTAGTCTAGCACTCATGAAATTGGATCTTTGAGAAAGGGTTATTTTAAGTAAATTGGGAAGCTTGGAGAGGTAATTGTAACCATTGAGTCTGCAGAACCAGGCTAGAATGTTTGAGCTTTCAGAAACTGCACCTTCATGGTGTGTCTAGAGAGCTAACCTTGGAAGGCAATGCCTCACTTCTGGAGAGATTTGGGAAACTTTAAAAGCTCACAATGCTAGACATGTAGCTTATTAGAAATCAGATAAGTGAGAGTCTAGAGGGGAAAGCACCATCAGGCCCAAGTATTGATTCCCCCTGGCCCCTCACCTTACAGTCAAGTTACTTTATGAAAAAAACTCAGTGATTGTGAGAAAAGAATAAAAGTTATAAAGAATGTGACAGTTTAGCTGGTGTATATAACATGTGTTCTGGATGGAACGTGATTTTATAAAGATGATGAAAAATAAAAGAAAAAAAATCATAGTGAGTATAGCAGTTGTAGAATGATAACTGAAGAAAACCGTTAGCCCTTAAGGAATATAACACAATTATTGTCAGTGTGTCCAGGCTCTGAAGCTGACATTGTATTGTCTATGGCGTCCTGCTGTAACTTGATTTTTAGTGGTCCTAGAATTTGAGTGCTGCTCTTACAGTAAAAATCCTTAATGTTTGCAACAGCGTGGGAATAGTAGGATTGTATAGCTACTGTGGCTTTCTAACATTTGGTTTCTGAATTTTTTTTACTTGGTTTACTATTTGAGCTTGTGACTATAGTATTCTGTATATCTGCATTCTCAGCAATCTGTATGACCCAATACTGAATGCACACTTAGAGATGTAGTAAAAGCCTTTAGTAAGAAGCTGTTGATCTATGAATAAACAAACAAAAATCCTCCTTTGTAGCAGTACTTCCAGTTAGAAATTAACTTCTAAAAAGTTATTTATTATTGTGTAACTGATAAAAAGCAAATTGATATTTGAAACCAGGATCCTTCTCTGACCTGCTCTTTCTGCTGTGTTTGAGGTGCATTTTTCCTTTTCTTAAACCATCCCTCTGTGTGCCCGTACTGGAATTTGGTGCTAGCTTCTTTGTTATGAGGTCTATTTTGTCAGTTTAGGCATTTTCCTTCTATTTGTGTTTAACTCTCTATACAAGGAATGGTTACTGGTGTTACAGCACCCTGTAGAAACATGCTCAGGAAGATGTGATATTGGAATTCCTTGCTGAGCGTTATTTGTCCCATCACATGTGATAATGTCTCAGTAGCTGTTTGTTCCTTGGGATTGATTCCTCTGACCACAGCACACTAGCTCTCTTGGTCTTCCATAGAATTCACTTAAATCCTGTGGTAAGAGAACAAGGAAAAATTATTCTGGTTTTACTCTGTGGCTAATAAAGTTACCTGGAGGTTTTATATAATGAGATTTTTATGAACACAAACATAACAGCCACTTAAGCTTTATTAGAAATATAGTCTAAGTAGCACCTAATCAGAAATGTAGTAACATTTTTATGTATAGATAATGTTATGAGGCTCAAGCTATTCTCTATTATCCACTTTGACAGTTTTCTGTTACGCAGTTACTGAAATTGGATGAAGTTGAAGGAATTGTATAACAGTTAAGAGCAGAGTCTTTAAGTGAAATAGTATCTTTCAGTGGAAGGAGAGGCATTTTAATAAAAGGTCCTTTGTAAGTGGTTCCTTCTGGATTAGTCAGTTTAGGCTTGCTTACTGATGAAATATTTATTTTTTAGACATCTCTACCACTGTGCAGTCTGTAGTTTTTTTTAATTATCTAATTTAATTATTCGTTTCATATATAATTACTTATTTGCCTCAAATTATTCAATAAAATGTGTAAGCATTGCAATTAATTATAGGTCTTTGAAAATA
>VZTO01008828.1:0-24357 GCA_013400615.1 Syrrhaptes paradoxus | reverse complement strand
ATTAAAGAAATATTCTGCGTCTATGCTGGTATGAGGTGAGCCTGGTTATCCACAGTGTAATATCTGTTCATGCACAGAGACAGGTTCAGATGGTTAAAAAAAATTAAAAAGTAAAAAAAATAAAATTTGTGGTTCAAAATGAGAGCAACTTTTAAGAAGTCAGGTCTCATCTAAGCATCAGAAGAAGAGGCCTGGTCTTCAAACAGCCACTGGTTAGGAGGTGCGTATATGTTGAGAGTTTTTGAAAATCTGTCCTACGTTTCACAGTGGGAACTATCAGGTGTTAAACCCATTTGAACAAACTGCCTAATTTCATGTATTCAGATGAGAACTCTTGAAAATTTGTGGTTTTTTATGTTCTTCTGTGATTTGACTCATGCAGAGCTGAAGGGGGGAGAGAAATTCAGAGTAACACTCCAGTAATTTAGAGTAGCTTTATTAGGTATTAAAAAAAAGTTTTGTATGGTGTCTGAAGTTAGTCTAGGGCAAATGCTACAAGGAAAACTGAAGAATGCAGATTTTCAGTATTTAAATGCAAACAATTTTATAGCACTGGAGGGTCATGGGGATTTGAAATTGAAGAAAAGTGGTGTTTGGTTTTTTTGGGTTTTTTTGTGTTGTTTGTTTTTTTTTTTTCCAAGGAATACTGATGCTGAAGGAGGACAGGATTTTTTTCTTAGTATTGAGCAAAAATAATTTTGGCATTCATTATGTGTTTCATGGGTGAGGAAAGAAGAAAGTGTTCCTTTTAAAGTTGCTTTTAGAAAATGAAATAGCAGCTTTAGACTGTTGCTAGGCTTGAGATATTTGCGTAATCCTTGAATGCAATTGTAAGTAGGTGATACATTGCAGAGATATTTCAATAGATCAGCCCCTAAAACTTGTCAATAAATATGTGCTATAAATATGTACTGAGTCACAGCTAGATGCATAAACACTGCAAGTTGTTCAGCAGTTGGCATAAATAAATGAATGTTGTTTGGATAAGTTGGCTCCTTCACCACGGATATGCTTCCCTGGCTACGTGAATTGATTTCTGGTGTCTCATCTGCCTATTGCTGTCCACTTTGCTGGCAGAAGCAACAGCTATTGGAGAGGGGAAATTATAGACGGGATGGTAAGGATAAGTTTGGGGCTGTACGTTTCTTGAGCCGGTTGTTGGAGCATGGAACTTGCTGTCCATGCATGAGGCAATGGTAGCTTTTGTGAATTTACCTTGAGTCTTGTAACATTTAGCTTCTCATTATGCAGCAGCCCTGATGGTATTGTATATACCCCAAGGCTGGCTCCCTTCTAAGTCTCCTGCTTAAAGTTTAGGTCAGAGGACATGAAATACTGCTTTGGAGCAATGTTTGCACTTGTTTAAATTTGTTGTTTTCAAGTAGGCGTTTGACTGAGGCACAGTGGCAGATTGCTTATGGAAAAGAGATCATGCATCAGGATTTTGGTTTCCTTAAAATTTCTAGGTGCGTAGGAGTGTGCAGCGAGTGGCACGCACTCCTAATGGACTGGGGAAACAACAGAGCACCAAAATCTTCTGTAGTTCATTCAGAAGCAATGTCGTGATGCTTAGACTGATGTTCATCCATCCTGCTTTCAGCAGGAGGCATGATTCAAAGGAGAACCATTTAAGGGGGAGAGCCCCATCAGAATTATATCATTGCTGCTAATTAGACAGGCAAGTAGGGCTAACATGTTCCTTGCTTGTCAATACTGCTTAGAATCCAAATGAGTTTCTCAGTACCAAAGAACTGGGAGGTTTTATCAGCTTGTCTAGAGTTGCTACATTTGACTGCTTTTTGAAAATGGCAGGGAAGTGTTTTCCTTTTGTGTGTGCCAGAACTGAGCCTGAGCTGCGCTGACTTTAAAATAATACTCAGTGTGTACATATAAAATAGTCTTGAAGGAGGCCACAAAGTCAAGAATCCCTGCAAACTGCTAATGAAGATATGAAAAAATACTACTGTATCATGATGATTTGCAATGAAACGCAGGTTAAAGAAGCAGAAGGTGAGAAAGTGCAGTTTCTTCTGTGTTGAAGGGCAAAAGAAAATAGAATTATTGAAGAACTTGGTAAGAATGGGGATCAAATATGCAGTATTTAGAAAAGCAGTTATGTCCCTTGAATAATTGAGATGGTTTGCAGTTAATTCTATCTCAGAACTGGTGTTGAAGGGTGAAAAGAAAAAAAAAAGTCAAAGCTGGTTCAGTTCCACCTAGTGCCTTAAAATAGTATCGATGCCATTGTGATTAATGTGTAGCTCTGTAAAACCATGCTCAATTCAAAATTACCAGAAGTGCTTATTCACATTTTGAAACATCATGCCAAGCTATGATTCTGGGAGAAAACCATTACTAAAGGAATTACTTTTTGTTGAGAAAACAGAAATACAGTTATTCTGGAGAATTTCTATACTGTCAAGGTACTATTTAGCTACTTTTAAGGATTTTTAATTATTAATTCAGAAAAACTAGACAATGTTTAAAGTCAGTGATGTTTCACATATTTAACCACATCACTAAATTGTCATTTAAATTTTTTTTTTTAAATTAATTTTTTAAATGCATACATTCTGCAGTCTTTCCTGGTTCGGTCTTCCAAATCCACCTAACTGCAAAGCCAATAGCAAAACTTGTCTCTGAAGCAAATAATTAGCTATAAAGCTGTTAATGTTCTCAGAGACATTTACCTTCTTTGGAGGAGCTAGAGAACAGTATCAGATCTGTCTTTTATAAAAACAAGGCCATCTCTTATCTGTCACTTGTGCTCTCAATTAATGCACTTTTATCAGTGGAGTACGCCTCATACTGATTTCATGGTGCTAGATTTTCCATGTAAAATGTAATGTGTTCAATGAAGATTAACCCAAAAACTTTACTTGGAAAAGAAGCGCTGCATTTGTTGACCACTTGATGGCATCACTCAGTTGTGTGGAAACTGCCTTTCCAGTAGAGCAGTTTTACTTGTGTGCTTGGTGTTGGAGGACTTTCATATTTTATTTTAGACTATTAAAGACTAAAGAGAGCTACTAATCTGCTTTGATTAGTGTTTCCTTCTCTGTGGTATATTACTTACCACTTTAAAATAATTTCGTTATCCGCATAAATGTGAACACTATTGCATAAATGTGATCTAGATGACTCCTCTTCTAGCTCCTGGTTAACTTTTCAAGGATGGCAGCTAGTGGTTTAGTGTGTTCATACTGACACAAAGAATGTTGTCCTGCACTGAAATGTCTCTCTGTTTTGCTTTTCCAGGGAAATTGCTTTAAGCCGCCAATTGTTGCAATCAGAATGTCTTCTAGGCAGAGGATTATACAATTTTGTGTGTTCCCTGTAGGTTCTATAAAATAAAAGTGTTTTGCAGCCTTCATACCAAAATTAGGTGATGTGCCTGTGTGCGTGTGCAAGACAACAGTGACAGTTTACTTGCTGAATGGAGGGGATAATGAAGGAAATGAGGTAAAGGACAGTCCTGGTAATGTCAGGGGAGCTCTGACAGCTTATACATGCTGGAAAATGGCTCACAAGATATCAGGTAGTAAAGCATATCATTGAAAGCAAAACTGCTTCTCCTGAGCAGCTGGTGTCAATGAGCATTAACAAGGCATCCTGTTTGTGCTCTGAGCAGTGACACAGGGACGGAGCCAGGTTCTGACCCCGAAAGGGTAAACAGGCAGTGTGGGCAAAGCAGCTCAAGGAAGGTGATATTGCCAGTGTGCCTCTGGTCTGCAAGTAATGGTTACCATGTTTCTGGAGGAAAAAACCTTCGTAAAAATACATATAAAAACCCATTCCTTTTTTTTTTTCCTTCCCTTATTCCTCCTCCTTGTTCAGATTAGGCCTCCAAATGCTGGAAAAAAACATTTAAAAGGCATCCAGAGAATAGGGGGAGGATATTTATCAACACTTTTTCTAAAAATATTTTGGTAAACATTTCAAAATGTCAGCATCTTAGATGCTGCTTTGTCAGGGATATTCTGATATACTGATTACATGTACACTTAAATATGCACACTAATATATGTATGTAATGGTGTTCTTGAGTGTACACACTGGTTTTCTGGAATCTTTTCCTCATAACTGATGGCCTGCTGAGATAATTGTTATCTTGGAAAATGTAAGTGATGGTGCGTATCTAATTTTTGGATCATGAAGTGCTTTGAAATGGCCTGCTGAGAATTCTACCTAAATTGGACACTGAAGTGTCCAGCTATAGGACTTTACCCATACAGTTTATGATAAGTTTTTCTAAAATAAAAAAAAGAAATTTTTTATCAACTCACTTGGCCATTTTATTTCAGGTGCTAAGAAAAAACACCTAAGATTCACTTATTTTGNTTCCATCATAGTTGCACTGAAAGTAAAAAATTGAGACTGCTGTAGGTCAACAAGGAGCCTTTCTAATTTTTGTGGAGTTGGTGGTCATGTGGACCTCGCTGTCGGTGTCTCGTCCATAGGTAAATGTTAATGATCCTGCTATAGGTTGACTTATGCATTTTTTAGCTTTGACACTGTAAGTTTTAGGTACCCTGGCCCCAGTTTTTATTGCTGTTGCCAATCACTTTTTAAGGACATAACATTGTACGTGTTTGCACAATTGAATGTTTCAGCGTCTTGTCCACAGGCACTCTGGCGATGTGGGGTGTGTGTCAGATTTTGAAGATCTTCCTGAGTTTGAGACCTGGCAGGAGAAGGTGCACTTGGCTTCTTGGAAATGGAGGGAGCCCTGCCCTAATTCATTGTGAATTTGTTGCAATCGGACTTTTATGGCTTCACATAAAGGGAGGTTTGCATAATATGAAATTCTAAAAAACAGAGATCTGAAGAGGCAAATGTTACAGTTTGCTTAGTCTTTGTGTTGGGTACCCAGTTCATTTGTTTTAAGTTTATATCATGTTTCTGTGAAGTCCAACAAGAATGTCATCTATCTGGCAAACTCCAGGNAAAAAAAAAAAAAAAAAAAAAAAAAAAGAAGATAAGGATGGAGAAAGGAGTGAGAAACACGTTAATTGGTAATTATTCAGTTTTTTTCAGTATCTTATCTAGCATAATGGTTTTGGTTGGTAGTTATTGAGACCCTAAGCAACAAAAAAAACCCCATGGAAGACTCACAGTGACAATTCCACTTTTGATCAATACTATGTTTCCATCATAGTTGCACTGAAAGTAAAAAATTGAGACTGCTGTAGGTCAACAAGGAGCCTTTCTAATTTTTGTGGAGTTGGTGGTCATGTGGACCTCGCTGTCGGTGTCTCGTCCATAGGTAAATGTTAATGATCCTGCTATAGGTTGACTTATGCATTTTTTAGCTTTGACACTGTAAGTTTTAGGTACCCTGGCCCCAGTTTTTATTGCTGTTGCCAATCACTTTTTAAGGACATAACATTGTACGTGTTTGCACAATTGAATGTTTCAGCGTCTTGTCCACAGGCACTCTGGCGATGTGGGGTGTGTGTCAGATTTTGAAGATCTTCCTGAGTTTGAGACCTGGCAGGAGAAGGTGCACTTGGCTTCTTGGAAATGGAGGGAGCCCTGCCCTAATTCATTGTGAATTTGTTGCAATCGGACTTTTATGGCTTCACATAAAGGGAGGTTTGCATAATATGAAATTCTAAAAAACAGAGATCTGAAGAGGCAAATGTTACAGTTTGCTTAGTCTTTGTGTTGGGTACCCAGTTCATTTGTTTTAAGTTTATATCATGTTTCTGTGAAGTCCAACAAGAATGTCATCTATCTGGCAAACTCCAGGCATCTTCTGACCTCTTTGGCTCTAGGAGTTTTTTTTTATTTTTTATTTATTCCAGGAGTATCTACAGTATTTGACTGTGGTTGCATTTGTATTTTGAATGCTGGGCTAGTCATAGATATTCTCCAAGGCCCTTCTCACAATGCAGTATTATACATGGGGAATACTTTCATGATTTGAAATTCTCATCTCTGGTGGAAGACTTGGCATCACATCTGGGCTCTGCATGCCAGCAAGAAGGGGAACACAACTGCCATCACGAGCTATTGTTAGGCTATGTCAGACTTTTCTGTAGCTTACAAAATGACTACATCAAGGGTATGGGATATAAGAATGCCTGCATCCTGGTCCCAGATGCAAAAGAGCTATTTAAATTAAAAGGAGGAAATATTAATTGTTTTCAAATGTTATATTAAAAAACATACACATCTAAGTTGGGGTAGTTAGGTGTTTCGGTTGGTTTGATTTTTGTTTTGCATCAAACCACAGTGGGCTAATTGTGATTTTGCTTTCTTGTTTTAAGATGCATTTTGTTTTGATTGAAGGCCTGTGTAATGGAGTAAGAAATATTTATCTTCGCTACATATAAGGTGATATAGCAATAAAAGTGCTACATAAAAGATTTTGCTCTCTGCATTTGTTATCTTTTCTGTGTATTAACACTGACAAGTAACGATAGCTTTGTGTAGGGTTTTCATAATAAAAATATAAAATTCTTAGTTATTTGGAGAAACATAGTTTAAGTACAGACCATAAAGGTAAGTAAAAGCCTACAGAATGGGTACAAAGAAAAATATATTTATTGCTGAGTGATCTAAGGAAAGACAACTGCATAACATGGTATTAGATGCCCATGATGCAAATTCACTATTGATTGCCTTTTTCCAGTTAATGAAAGAAGCTGAAGAGTAAGCAAACATCATAAAATGTAAAGTAAGGAAAAAATTATTCACTGAGGAACCCCAGTTAGTGAAGCAGCAGGTTGAATGAGTGCTTAGATGACTAATTTTGTTGTGCTTAATTCACCAACAGTAGGAGTGAATCTATAGATCAGATATTTTTAACAGAATCACTTTGAGTTATATTAATAAGAGTATTCTATAATTTTGTCTGTCTGATGGACTGGTTTTACGCAAAAGCATTTAAATTTTAAAAGTCTTTGAGGCCTAAAGAGAGTCTTTTGCCATTTTTCTGTGTGGCTGAATTAGCTATAGGTTTCTGCCCCAACTTCATAGAAGCTTCTATGATTTGTGTTATTTTGATTTTATCTGAAGGAATTGTATCATCATCCTCTTGATTTTTGAAATATTGCTTGGTGGACTGTAGTCTTTTTCTTTGTATCATCATCCTTTCTATCTCATCTCAATGCTCCAGACAAACCTTCCAGAAGGACTTTTTCCATTTAATGTAAGAATACCTCTATGGATGTGTCCCTCAGACCTTACGTCTTGATTAAAGATACAACTTATCAGGTTTCTGAGCTGACATATTTTTATCTCCTAACTCTTTACTATTTTGGTGTTTCACCCCAAACTTTTGTTATGTGTATCTGTTTATACATAAATTGTCTAATGAATCAAATTGCTGATTAAATGTTGTACACATGAATAGTACAATAATTAGTTCCTTGTGTTCTTATTTGTGTACAGCATATGATATTATGCGTCTGCTTGCTAGTTGGTAGGTTTCTTACCTATACATTTTCAGCAGAATAAATTACAGGCCTTGATAATATCATGGAGTATTAGAATTTAGGTTCTCAAAATAGATTTTTCTTTTTTTTTTTTTTTTTTTCTTTCCAGAGTTTGCTGTGTTCTCTGGAATTTGGTGTTTTAATGATTTTTTTTTTTTCTGTACTGGTTTTGAAAGATAAACAATGTGAAAAATTAGTTTTCTATCAGATTGACTGAGACAATACAGCAAGCATGAAGTCCCTCATCTCATCTCAGCAGTATGGTAGCTTTGAAACCTAATTAGAAACAGTTAAGTGCCAACTTTTTTTATTAATTTTACTGCAGAGCACTACACCAGAAATATCAGGTGTATGTAGTAAGACTGGATTTCCATTCTCCTGCCAGATCTGAAGTTATCTTTCTTCATTTAAAAATCTTTCCAAACAAAAAGGCAACAACCTCTCAATTTTCAAACAGTGAAAATTTTAAAATGTAAGTTATTTGTCATTAGGATGACTCTCCATTTCTGGTGCAGTGAAGAGCTCCTAAGGGTTAGTCAAACTGAAAAAGAAAAAAAGGATTTCAAGTAAAACCAAAAAACAATTCAGAGAGTATTCATCAAATATGATCAGATGGTGTCCAAAGTGGGTAGGACCAGCTATAATGACACACAAGAAGTGAGAGACAGAAAGGCATTAAAGTTTGAAGAGGCAGGGTGAATGCCAGTAGGTGGATATATTGTTAGATCTGAAATTACAGTGGCAGCTGGTCCATTGATAATTGTGGAAACAAAGGAACAAGTTTCTACCCTTTTCTGAATAATAGGAAACCACTGAAAGGGAGACTGGAAGATGGTCATATTGTCATGTTGCCAGGAGCAAGATAACAGTTTCTCTTGGAGTATTTTGATTTCCTGCAGTTTGGAGAGAGACGGATTTAATTACAGTGAGATCTGAGCTAAAGCTCTTAATGCAAATATCCCTATGAAGATTGTGCCAAATCAGGACTTTGCCATCTGCACCTGTCTTCAGAAACAGGATGGCAATATATGAGGCAATGGTAGAAGAGCAAGACCTTAAACATGATTGTAGCAAAACAGAATTCTCGCATCATCTCATGTGCCATGAGGAGTCCCGCTGATGAAAAAGGTCGTATGGATAAGGTGCAGTCTGAAAAATAATAGCTGCTCTTCCACGCTTAAGTGTGTTCTTAATGGGATATGATGGGACTTAGAGATGTGGGTCACAAAATGAGAGAAGAGTTTAGTATGTATTGCTATGGTGTCAGAGTCAAGTTAGACAAAAACAATGTTAGAAGATCCCCTAAATATATTAAACTGTGTTGCTTCTGACAACATCATGACAGAGATAACATGGACAAGCAAAATGGAAAAAAAACCCAAGAAACAAACCAAACCAAACAGGACAGTAGATGGAGAAGAGAGAAGACAGTGTCTTGTGAAACCCTAATGGAAATAACAGTTCAAGATGTAAAATGTCAAGCAGGTGTGGAAAGGGGAATTTCTGAAAACAGACTTCAAAATTATAGGTTAGTAGAGATACCTCACTGAAACAACTAAAAACTGGATTAATCAATAATCTGTGAAACTTCTAGAAAATCCTATGAAGCTGCAGCTGACATACAGAGTTAATGATTTACTCAGTCACAGTCAGTCAATGTTTCATTGTTGCTGAAAATCCATAGCTAGTATGAAGGAAACCAGAACATTACACGTCTTTTCTCATGTCACTATTTTTTTTTATGTAAGAAAGTATAGGCATGTAGGGGGAAATCCTAAAAAAATTGTGACCCAAATTTTCTACTGGGATTGTATAATCCTTGAACATTCTTTTGCTAAGTAATTCCAAGATGTCTTAATGAGTTTTTTAATGATTTGGAGTCTGTTACGTAGTTGCTCCCCATCCTGTTACTCATGTAGAAAGTAATACTTTTCTTCTTTATGTGTTAAATGCTTATTCTCACCCTTTAGTGTAGTAAGTGTGGAGAGCTTGAACTTCTTGGAGAACTTTTTCGAATCCATTGTGTTTTCATATAGTGAAAGCCTTCTGTTAGAAACATGACACATTCTGTTTCACGTTCTGTAATTTGAATAAAGAAAGCAATTCAGAAGTATGAAACCTTTTTCCTTTTGTCATTCCAGCGTTTTATTGCCTGCTGTACTATCTCAAAACAGAAAGGCAAGAGGAGATAACACTCACTGTGTAGCATATGCTTTCAGGCATAACATAATCAATTGACAAAAAATCAGAATGTAGAAGCTTATTGACTAATTCTTCATTTTAAACCGTAGTCACAAACTACAAAACCCTTAGTGCTGAGGAAAAAAATACTGAGGAAAATGCCTCAGCCAAAACAGTCTTTGCTGAGATACTTCTGCTGTGTTTGGTGGGCTGTGCTGGGAGATAAGGGGACCCATTTGCTGTGGTCTGTTGTATCTCCAGTCTTTTTGCTGCTAATGAGTGAGCAGATTTTGATTAGTGTCAACCGCTGAATGAAGTTATCTCTTGTTGTACAACTGATGATCAGCTCTCTGTTCCACAAATAAGTGATTCTCCATTGGAAAGGGCTTTCTTTTTTCTCTCCTGTCTGCTTTGCAAGTAAATTGTTCCTTCTACAAACCCATGTGGCTTGCTTCTCTCATCCTCAGTAACAGCGAAGCTTGCTGGCTGGTGATCTCAGCAGGGGTTTATAGCTCAGCTCTGCTCTTCTCTCCCTCTGTTCCCACTCCTCTGTTCCCTCCCCTACTGTGACTAAATAAATTACCTGTATGACATGTTCAGTTTTCTCTGGCAAGAAGCCTGGGAAATCAAATCTGTTCCTGAACCTGGGTCTCCCATTTGGCAAATGTAATGCCTCCCTGCTGTTAAATCAGGTCAGCTCTCAGGAAAAACAAAGAACAATTTCATGTAACTATAATCAACACAGAGTAAATTTAGATAATGCAGCTGACATGTTTATTGTAAAGACCATCAAAGAAATAATTTTAAATGCACTTCATCTTTCCATTTTGCATTAGGATACATGTTGAATACTCTTTGCCTAGAGAAGATCAAACATTTTCTGTTATCTCATATGAAAAATGAATATGTTTATTTTGTGTCTCATCTAAGAAGAGATTTGGTGAAACAGTTCATTGGTTGCCTTAGAAACAGTTTTATGTATTTAATTACTGTGGTTTTATGTAATTAATTGATAATTAACTCTTAATTACTATTAATTATTCCTAACCTGTCCAGTCCCTTTGAGTTTTTGGCCTCTGAAAGTGGGGAGATATACTTAAAAGCATTTAGAGGAGGAAAAATAAATCCTTTTAATACATTGTGTTCATTATTCTGCTGTTCTGTTCGAGTCTGTTTCCACTGGAGATCAGAGGCGGCAGGTCAGAAACAGGGTGGCAGTATGTCTCCTGCATTACCAGACCTGACATGTGTCCTGGCAGTCCTGCAGCACGTGTCCCACGTGGGCAGCCTGCTCTGGCCGGTGCTGAGGCAGTCACCTTGTACAGGGGAAGCACCAGTGTGAGCAGGCTCCTCTCTCTAGCTGGAAGCTGAATTTCCTGCTTGGCTAGTCTGCATGTCCTGTAGGGGCTCTCAATTACACCCCAGGGGGTCTTTCATTTGTCCACTGTTAACAAGTGTACACAAACTGCAGCTGGACCATGGAGCATCTCCAGTCACCTCCTGTCTGCCTTTATTATAGTGGGGCTCCCTCTTGGGGAAGCAGAGGCTGGTTTCCTTTGGACAGGCTATGATTGTGTAGGTGGTTGCTCAGGGACTCAAGTAGCTACTGGAAACCTGAGCTTGCCCCCAGCCCTTTTTGGTGGAGGAGAGGGGTAGCAAGTGCTGAGTACCCCAGGGCTCCCTCTGGGCTGGGGCAGCGCTCACATGTGAGTGCTTTCTGTGCTCATCTCCTGGGGACCAACTTTGCTACTTCTTGTTCGAGAGGGTTAGTGAAAACTATCAACAGTTGCCTTAGCTTTGCACAGCCTTACCACCACTGCTGACGAAACAGAGTTCTAGCTGGGTACCTTGGCTGGAAACATTTTCCAACCCCAGATGAATGTCCAGTTGTCTTAGCTGGAGGATTCCCAGGAAGAGTGAGCTGTGCACAAGGCTGCCTGATGTCCTGGCTCTGCCAAGGGCTGCCCAAGCTTGCATGGCCTGTGTTTCAAGCTCACCTAACGCTTCATTATCAAAAGTAAAAGGGCTCAAATGTATATGCTGTGTTTTGAAATGGTACGTGCTTTTACACATCTTTTTAAAGACAGCCACAGTCTTACCAATGTGTTTAGTCATTTATTACTTGCCTTTATTCTAATGAGTGCCTTTGTTGTTTCTTCATTGCTCTGAAACGCACACAGTGAATATTTTTTCATTAATTTAAAAATCCTTCAAAACTCTGTTGTATAAGAGAAATTCTTGAAACTACAACCAGTCTTTATTGTCTGAAGTCTTCATCCAATGTGCACAACAAAGACTAAGAGAAAAGCAGTGAAGTAGGTTTTGAAAGACGAGATTTCAGTTCCTGCTTGCACTAGGAATGACCTGAAGCAAGGTCCATAATCTCCATCTGCATCATCTCCTGTCTGAAGAAATGACAGTAGTAATGTTATCTGTCCTCAACTTTGTCTTATCAGTACAGTTTGCAGATACTGTCTCCTACAGTAAAAGTACAGACCTATCTCTGAAGGGCTTCAGCTGATACTGTAATAGAAATAATTTAATCTCTGTGTCAATGGCAAGGGCAAAACCTATCTTGTTCCCTTCTTAGCATCTAGGTTGGTTAAAGGATTTGCGGAGCTTGTTCTAACCCTGCTTTATTTCTTGTCTTCTCCAGCCTGTGACTTGATGACCCTGGGGATCTTAGCCTTAGTGACGTCCACTGGTTGTGCCTCAGCCAATGCTCTGCAGTCCCTGACAGATGCCATGCACATCCCACACCTTTTTGTACAGCGCAACACAGGAGGCTCCCCACGCACAGCCTGCCACCTGAACCCCAGCCTGGAGGAGGAGGAATACACGCTGGCTGCCCGACCACCGGTCCGCCTCAATGATGTTATGCTGAAACTGGTCACTGAGCTGCGGTGGCAGAAATTCATAGTATTTTATGACAGTGATTACGGTAAGTGGAGAGTTTCAGACGCTATGAAATTGATTTATTTTTAACTGGGAAATGAAGGGGAAAACATAAAGAGGAGGGGTGGAATATAACTTGAGTTCTTAATCGACAAAGGGGAAAGTGCTTTAAGTTGATGCAGGTCTTTGGTTTGAAGGAAAGGTTGCTGTGAAAACTAGATCTCATACAAGCAGCAAAGTTGCTTAGCAACACCTACCAAGACAGCCAAAGTTTGAATCATCTCACACTTTTTCAGTAAAATATTAATAAATTGTTGACGTTGATTGGCAGGGGTCACATAGCTGAGCGAGTAAGTTCAACACAGTCTCTACCCATTCCCAGAAAACACTTACTGTCAAAGCTGAGTACTATTCTCTTTAAAAATTAATTTTCACAATAACTATTACCATTTCTTTTTTCACATGCTTCCTCACAGTATTCTCCATTTGGACTAAATCTCAAAGTGGTACACTTCCTGGCATTAAACCAAAAGGTAGAGTTAGCTTTTTCACTACATCTGATGTGTTTCCTTCAGCAAAATTTTTACTTTGGGCTGAAACTTGAGGAGAAGGAGTCTCTGCCCAAGCAAATTCATTACCTTATGATGGGTGTAAAGAATCAATGAAACAATAAATCTCTCATTGTGCCAAGCTCTCAGAGTGAAAGTGAGCTATGTGCATAATCTCCCACCACCCGCAGCTGATATGAACACTCTTCCATATGTTTAACTTACAGTATTTTCAGTGCTGTCATCTTAGGATATAGGCTCTGTAACAGATATAGGATCTGTAATGGGGAAAATAATTTTTGTACGCTATGTTTTAAAACTCTGCAAACACTTTTGGTTTAAAATGTGATATGTAAGCTTTTGGTGCAGTGACTCACTATGAACAGAATACAAAGAAAGAAAATTAAGGTTAAATTGGAGTTGGCAAAATAATCTTATGTGTATCTGTTCATATAATTTTGATTTTATATGTAGTCTTCCACAACTTCAAAATAGATTTTTGTTTACATTCTCCCTCTATAATGACAGATTTTCAGTGGTGAATCAGAGAGAAATAATATCCTTAGTTTTGAAGCTGGGAGTCTCCTGGTTTAAAACAAAACACACCACCTCTCTTCCCCCCCGTCCCCCACCCCCCCCACCAAAAAAAAAAAAAAATCAAACCCCAAAACAAAAACCAAAAAAGGCTGTTTGAACTGTCTGGAGCTCAAATGAATTCTGAAAGTTTTGGGTGCAGCTTTCTGTTCTCAGCTGTTAGAGATGTCATTTGCTGTTTCTTCAACAGGTAAACTGAAGATGAGGGTGATTTTAAGTGGGAAACCAACTGAGTCTGTAACATCCTTTCAGTTACATAGAATTGTTTTAAGCATGAGAAGACTGCCATGATACTTGTAGATTTAATCTGCAGACTCAGAAATCTAGCAATCCAGCAAATAAACTACCATGTCATTACTGTCCTGTGTAGCACTTCACCAGTGAATGCTTTGAAGGCAAAACCCATGAGGTATGTGGTAGATGTTGTTTTGGTGGCCCTCTGGTAGTGATGAGGAGGTTTTTACATAGCAGAGGATTTGGCTTAAAAAGTTAAAATTATTCTAACAGTTATTTCCAAAATTAAAAAAAAAATCTTAAAAGGATGTCTTACAAACATCCTTTTATAGTTACTGTTGTTTCTCTCCTGCTGATTTTCTAAACCTGCTTGTGTTGGGGTAACACCCCAGGTACTCTATGTACAAACTGCTATCCTCCATTTTCCCTGCTAGCAAAGCTGATTACTGAACTATGGTGTCAATTACTCCAGTAGTGCATCTTTGTCTTTTTCTGCAAAGGGTTAACATCTCAGTACCAAATTCTGAAACCCTGAGTTCTTCACGTACTCTGTAAATCCACCTATGATCCAATTTATCTTTTCCATTTACCACAGACTGACCTTCAGTCTGTACCAGTAAGACAGACACTAAAAGGGGATGGAAAATTGCCACAGGCATTCTCCTTCCAGTGGAGAGCATATTGTGTACTGCAGCTTCCCATGCACTATTTCCTCTCCTCTTCCTCTCAGATGTGACAACTGTCTCAAACTAATTCCACTAGAAGGATTTTTTTCACAAGAATTTGGGGGGAGCAGTTTCCATAAAGAAGCCAGCTGAACCTTCCCAGCTCTGGGCAGGCGTTGGTGAATAGGGGATAAATAACCTGGTTCCCAGGATTTTGCAGGCTGAGCTCCAGAACAGCAGCCTGGCTCTCGGGGCATGCCCATTGCCCTCATTAGTTAGCTTCAGCAGGGCTGTGCTTATGCATCTCCAGCAACACTTCCCAGCTCAGTGTGCAGGAGCTGACTGCTGGCCGTGTGGAGGGAGGTCACTTGAAGAACACATGTTTATGATTACAGAGAGTTTCCAGCACTGGGCTTTTGTGGTTTACTGTAATAAATGGTCCTTCTCTACCTGCTCTCTGGAAATTATATGATACCCTTGAGTAATGTTTTAATTTGTCCATCTGCTGATCTCTAAAAACCAGACAATCCCTTGGTGCCCTCATTGTGGAAACTGTCAGGTTTTCTAAAGAAAAAATAACACTGCACAATTTAAAGAAGTCCCACATTTGTAGTAATGCTGTGCTATACTGGAGCTGAAAATTATTTACCTCATGAATTAGTTGTCCCTTATCAGACATACATTTTGGTTTATAATTTCTGCACTGGCTGAATTAATGAAAAGTAACAGACTTGGCAATTAGAAATACAGAGTAGTCACCAAACAGCCTAACAAATGCCTTACTATTGTTGTGCTTATGATAAAAATGCCTTGTTTTACACTGAAGCTACTGGCGGAAATCTGTATGCACAACTTTAGTGAAATAATATAGTCCGTTACAGAATCACAGAATCACAGAATATTAGGGATTGGAAGGGACCTTGAAAGATCATCTAGTCCAATCCCCCTGCCGGAGCAGGAACACCTAGATCAGATCGCACAGGAACGCATCCAGGCGGATTTTGAATGTCTCCAGAGAAGGAGACTCCACAACCTCTCTGGGCAGCCTGTTCCAGTGCTCTGTCACCCTCACTGTAAAGAAGTTTTTTCTCATGTTCAAGTGGAACCTCCTGTGTTCCAGCTTGAACCCATTGCCCCTTGTCCTATCACTGGATGTCACAGAGAAGAGCCTGGCTCCATCCTCCTGACACTCACCCTTCACATATTTATAAACATTAATTAGGTCACCCCTCAGTCTCCTCTTTTCCAAGCTAAAGAGACCCAGCTCCCTCAGCCTTTCCTCATAAGGGAGGTGCTCCATTCCCTTAATCATCTTTGTGGCTCTGCGCTGGACTCTCTCCCGGTAAAATGCCTTAAATTCCGTAACAAGAAATGTTGCACAGGAAAAATGTAGGAGTTTTAAAGAAAGAGGTTGCTAAAGCAGGGTGCATACTGTGGCAATCCGCCTAACTTGAAATCAGCTTTTAGATTTGGTCACTTATGGTGAAGAAATGGATAGTAGCTTGGTTCTGGAGAAGTGACCTTTCACAGTTCTCGGGCTTGGTAGTTGCATCATTCAAACTCTTCTTGATGTTACACTGAGCAGTGCCAATGGGGAACAGGTCAGCTAATACATATCCATGCAGTTCTCCTATATTGGTATAAGAAAAGATAAGGGTTCATATAGATACTGCATCTTCATGACCCAGCCTTTGTTTTTCCACTTCTCTCATTTATGGTTTGTTTATAAATTCAGAAGATGCACAGAAATTTACTCACCATCTTTCTGCTGATGAGAAAAACCCCTTCCTCCCAGTGTGACTGAAATGGTGTTTGAAATTTCTTTAGAAATTCATTAGGCAACAGTTAAGTGGCACATTCTGGAATAAGGCAATTCTAGTAAGAGGTCAGGGAACCAGGGTCATGTTAAATGCATTGTTTTACTTTAAATGTCTTCATGAATATCCCATGCTAAATCATGCTATTTGACACTAATTTTCTGGGGAAGAAGAATTAACTGACCCCAAGTTTGTCAAAAGCTGTTGGATGGTGCTCAGTGGAGCTAGGTCTACCCGCCTGTTAAAGAACTTGCAGTAGAAATCAGATCCATTGTGTTATTCTAAAAAGCTTCAGCTGCACTGATGTGTTTTGAATTGCTTTTTCCTCTACAGAGGCATCTTTTTTGCCTCTACAGACGTTGCATCTGTGTCTAAAGGCATGCTGGGAAGTTTAATGTTTTGTTTTGCTGATCTCCTAGATGTAGAAGCATCAGTAATCAAATTTTCTGACACAAAAATTGGTAGTGTGGCAATTTTCATAAAGAATCTTACCAAGATCTAAAATGACTACAAGTTAAAAGCAGTGGGTGCTGCCCACAGTAAGATGAGGTTGGGTAATAAACAGCTGAAAGTGTGCTGCTAAGGTGAGCAAATAAACAGATGTATTGCCGGAAGGATTTTAGAAGTTGGATGTGAAAATGAAAACAATGAGGAATACCAAGCCCTTATTTTTCATTATGTTTTCATTAGATTAATCTTACTGTTGAAAAACACTTTGTTGTTATATCAAGTCTCTCTGCTTTCCTACACACATGTGCACATACCCATATTACAAAATGTGAGATAAAATAGATTTTACTGTGACTCTGTTTTGTCAATTAAAATTGTATTAGACCTGTGAAAGGGAGCTGTAATATTTTATTCTTCATTTTTGGTGCCAATAAGTGAATCTTGTCTGGTTAAGAAAAGCGTTGTACAAAATTTTTACAGAAGAAAACTTTGAAGAATTTTAGACCTTTCAAATCTATCTATGGAGCTTTGTTCCTACAGGTGAAAAAACGAAACCCAAACCTGCAATTTATTGATTCATAGAATTTTTTTCTTTTTTTAAGATGAGAATTTTTTTCATTATGATGATTGACACTACGTTAATTTTGGATTCTTCCTGATGAATCCTGGCGTGTGGAAAGAACTTGGTTTTCAATGTGATGAGCTTCATGGGAAGTTTTGTTTCCTACAGCAATTACATGGCGGTTTTATTTCTGAGTTCTACCTGTCAAAGGGCTCACCCTTGATCAGAAATCACAGGAATTACGCTATCACTAGTTTTACAACTAGCTATTGATCCTGGAATGGTCTCCCTTTGTGCAGTCCCTTTGTGCAGGTCACTAGTCTTGCAATTATTTAATTTGCAAGGGGGACATAGTAATGAAAATTGAGACACGCATATTTTTACACAGTCCATGGTAACACTGCAAATTGGATGTGATGTGAAGCATTGGCTGTCACAACAAAAGCAAAGTAGAACATTTGCACATGAACTACTTTCCCATTACCTGCTTTGTCGTTAAGATTGCTTTTATTCTTGTCAGTATAACATAAGTTATCTTCTTCTTTCTACATTGTTATTTCAGCTGTCAGACAACCACTTCTGTATCACTGGGCCTGCCATATTTCTCTGCAGACTTTTCCAGTGAGCATGCCTTGTTTAGTACAAATACGGGGAATCTGGCACTTGAGAAGTGTTGAACCAACTGCACATGTGTTGGTATGTGCCCATTCAGCAAATCTGACGCTACCAGAAAGTGTTAGACTTTTTCTGCATGTGCTGTATGGTTGAGTTTGCATGTGTTATTAAAAATACTTGGGTTTTCCTGTTGATTGGAGCATCCCAGCTGAAACTGCTGCAGAGAAGCTTGAATTGGGATTGCTGTGTTTGAATAGTAAAACGTGTAGAATTTAAACAGCCAGCCACAGAGAAGCATAACTTCTTCATGGTTATTAATGTGCAACAGCAACTATTTAAGGAGGAAATCCTTGGACATCTCTGTCCTTGGTGCTATTGTATCAGATGATAAAGGGAGGAATAGACTGGGCCTAAGCACCTTTTCGTCCAACAAGGAACAAAATCCTCAGGGCATTTATCCTACACAAATTCTGAACCACCTAGTTACTCTAGGCAAATGCAAAGTTTATATTTCTACCTGGAAAAATTGGAGACTTTCCTGTGAAAAGAGTGTATCTTGTAACATAATGTATAATCATCATTGCTGCTGCAGAGAATGCCAGGAAAGAAATAATTCAGCCAGGTTCTCCAAGTCCCACAGGGAGTTTGTGATGCCGTGGGCTAGAGGGAAAAAACTGACCTTTTGACTTTTACACTGAATTTGATCTGGAAGCTATTGGAGAAATGGCATTGTGTGTTCCCATATTTATCCTTGAATCACTTTTCTGACTGTAGCAGCACTTAAAGTAATTGGTCTGCTTAAATTAAGCATAGATTTTTGTCATTTTTGATAGTATTCTTTTATTTAGTAACACAGTGCAGTACATAACACTAAATGTAATTAAAGAAAGTCAATTTCACTTCAAATTATTTCTTATAAATTAATTTTGGTACTTTGATTTTTAAGGTACATAACTAAGCGCGCTAATAGCAGAAGATTTTCCCTTCTCTAGCCCTCCCCCTCCCCCCCCAATAATTCCTAGCGGGGTATAAGAGCAGTGGATAGAGTCTCTTTTCCATAAAAGCTATTCACTAAATACTTTCAGGGCAATGCTTCTTATGATATACAAATTATCTTAAAGTTATGATAAAGCCTTTATTATGAATGAGTGCTGTTATAGCCTACCTGGAAGTACAATGGTAGTAGAAGTCAGTCAGAGATATTTGGACCAACAGTTTGGGCAGTTTCAGGCAACTTGTCGTGCTCATAAATTCAAAGAAAGTTAAAGAAAAAAAATTGACCTTTCAAATAGTTTGAAAAATGTTTTGTAAAAAGTGGATGCAAGTTCTGAAAAATTGAAAATGCTTTGGAGTGACATTTCCAAAACAGGAGGCTTGTGCTCTTTATTCAAAATAGTTATTTTTAAGATAATTTTGTGTTTTAAAAGACTTCAAAATTTATCTATCTTGGGGAACACTCATTAAATCATTAAATGAAAGGCTTTATTGGAAGTTTTCCACCATTTTTTTGGGCTTGGTTATCTGGTCAAAAGTGATTATTAATCTAGTCCCGAAAGTACTCATTTTGCATTCTTCACTGCCTCTTTTTCAACACATTGTAACATTTTAGTAAATAGTCTTCAGGCTCAACTTTGCTGAAACTAGTAGCGACTCTGTTTGTTCCCTTTTATGTTCTGAAACAGAGAACTGTTTCATAATACAGCACACGCTGTCTAAAGAAAGTGAAAAGTTCAGCAGCCTGGAACGAGAGGGTGCAAATTAATTCATTTTGAACAGAGAGGTCTTTGAAAATTGTGGATGTCATCTGTAGAAGTCCTAAGTTCTTGGACTTTCTTTTCCTGGCTGTTGGTAGTTTGAATCTCTTGACTTTTCAAGCCATGGTATAAGCCTAAACTGTTTCCTTGGGTATGTGAAAATGACAAGAAGAAATGTAAGGATGATTTTGACAAGAAGGAATGTAAGGATGATTTGGTGTATTTGACCAGGGAATCTGACGAACTAGTTCCATCTTTAGTTCACATTTGTTAGTGAGTAAATGTTTATACATCCATTTAGAAATTGTTCAATAAACGCATAGCAGGAAATTGAACAGCAGATGTATGGAAGTTTGTCCTGGAGGATGTATGTAGGGCTTCAGGCAGTAATGCCATCATTCTGAGAAAATATATTCAGATATCTCAATCTGCAATGAACTTTGGTGAATAAGTTGCCAGTCTCTGTTTTCTTTTATGGAAAGCAGTAGGGGAGAGAAACACACATACCCAAACCTATTTATGAATGGATTTAAAGGAAAGTGGTAAATGTATTTCCTCTGCTCTCTTCCTGCCTTTGCCCAATCCCTCCTAGCAATATTTCTGATGCCCCTCTGGGCATGACTTCTTTGGCTTTCTTCCTGGATGGAAATTATTTCTTTTTGGTTTTATCCAATTAAGAGTTGGTGTGGCTTCCCATCACTGCTTTGTGTCTCCCTTATTGAGAAAGAAATCCCATTCTTTCTCCTTCTCACACTTCTTGTATTTGGATGCTGGCTTTCAAATATTTAATTTTCTTATGGGTAAGCTTTTTTGTGGGTTTGCTGGCTTTCTTCAGCACTCTTTCCATAGGCTGGAGCTAGCACTTTGATCAGGACTACTCTGCTGATCAATGATAAACACTGAACGAATTTACTCTGAAAGATTCTTTCTGTTTCTCCTCTGCTTGTGAAGCGTGGTGACTGAGTACAGGAGAGAAGAGATAACATTATTAGTTATTGACTTCATGGAAGGGATTGATCTTGAGGACAGAAATGAATGTAAAAATTCCTGAAATCCTTTTGGAGGAAAAGTATGGTAGGGAATGTAATATTTATATACCCCTGAGGGTCAAAATGGCTTTCTACATGTTGTTTGGCTATCAACAAATATGTGTTATTATCAGTTCTGCACAGTATTCATATTGTGATACATTAATATATTTGTAAAGTGTTAGACTACTACATTTGTGTACATTTAATGGAGCAGAATTATTAGACAGAACCAGCCTATTGCTCAATATCCAGAAACTGGAAAGATCTGATCCATGCAATCCAAGATTGCATTTAAATGTAAATCCACATTCCTCCCCTTCCCCAATAAGACACGATAAGGCTGTAAATACTCTTTATTACAGTGATCTTTATGGAATATGAAATAACTATCATTCATACTGTGAATTAAAACAAGCACAAGGGCCATTCTCCTAGCCATCATGGAAATGCAAGATAATCTATTATTTTGTAACAGCAAGCAGGAGAGCAAGATACCTTACCTTACCTGAGAAGAAAGGGGCAATGATCAAGAATGGTAAGCAAAGCTTGATTGATTTTCAGGTGGAGGTGAATGCAAAGAAAGATAAGCTATATAGACTGTTGAGGAGGTTATTAAATCAGGAAATGGTAGAAAATGAAGAAAAGTGAATTCCTGTCAGTGAAACACTCTAGGGTTTCTGTACGAGTTTTCATCTTGATACTCCCTCTCTTCAGGAAGTAGTTGAGGTGAAAATGCAGAGACTCCTTCAACCATGCAGATCTCACAGCACTTGGACTTGTCTGGACTCAGAGCAGAACCCCAAGTTGGACAGTTAATCAGTACTAACTAGTAAATACTAGTTATCTTCTACACACTATGACTTTACATTAAACTACCCATCTAGTGAGGTTCTTTTACCACAGCACCTGAGCAATTTGCAGTGTAATGCATCATCCTACAGTATAAGATGACTGTTATTGTTCCATTGCATAAAAATTACAAAGACATGGGGAGTATTGGACCACTAAGATATTTATGTTACTATAAACTGGGCATCTTCCTTTGATTTCAGTAAAGTTCTGAAACTTGTTTGTAAAGTCTAGCTAGCTGCCCACAGCCATATCAGGTTCCCTTCCTGGCCAGTGGCACGCAAAGTCGGCAGTTTTGCTCTTCCTTGAATGGTGCTGCACAGGCCTTTTGTGCCTTCTGCATTTATGTTCTAGTGTACTTAATGTTTAGACCTGTTTCTTTGGGGGAGATATTTTAAGAGTTACTTCCATCATTTTAGAAGCAAATGCATCATTAGACTGGGAAGAATTAAGTAAACAGTGAAAAAAAAAAGGCTTTGTGGTTTGGATTATTCAGAGACGGAGTCCATTAGGAATATAGTCTGGATGTTTGAGTTCCATTGGAGAGTGATTTAATATTCATCATGTTGTTATAGCATTTGTTTAAATGGAAATAATGCATTATTTTTTTGTGTACAAATTGAGTAAATTGGATTAGGCTCATGGCTGGGGAACATTGAGTCCTACGGAGATCGTTTTTAATACTGGATATTTTGTTTTCATATCTCTTGCTTTAGTAATCAAGGCCCAAATAGGCTGTTTCTAACAAAAACATACGGGAGAACTGTGGAGGTCTTAGAGAGAGACAAAAATTGAGTGGGGACATCCCTCGCAATAATTTCATTGATGATTCCCTGTGATGGGAGAGCTCTGAATGAAGACATAGCTACTGTAGCACTGTTTGGAGGCAGTAGTTCAGTTCATTAATTTGGGAGGCCTTATGGGGTCAGGAGCTGTTGATGGTCGCAATTTCCCAGCAGCCTATTTCATCTATCAGTAAGAATTGAACATTTGGCTGGATAAATCTTCAGCTGTCACATAGCAGATGTGGAAGGGAACTCAGGATAGTAATTCAGTTCTGGTATATATATATTATGGCAGGTTTGAATGTCATTTCCAATGTGATGATGATTTCTCTTGGTCTGCCCCTGGCCACCATTTTCTTATATCATCAGCAAAATATCTGCCTGGCAAAGCACCCATGCAGAATGAGGAAAATAGAGAAAACTATGCCATGGAAGAATGGTTGTTATATTTATTCCAAAAGACCGAGAAATATTCAGTCCCTAACATACAAAATGGCTTCCTTGCATAACAGACCATAACCTAGAAATCTCCTTTGTCCTAATGCAACTCCTCAGTGATTTTGAAAGTAATTTTACTTTGGCCCACTGGTACTAATGTTTGACATCGCCTTTAACAGGCATCAAGATAAATCTCATCTTCCATCTTATAACATCAAGGGAACTTTGTTAAGAAAGGAATAATCCATTAACTAGAACCAACGCTTCACCATAATCATCTTTATTCTTCAGATGACAGAGTCTTTACAGGAAGCAACTGACTGTCTTCCATTTATTTTTGTCAGTAGGAATATTAATCCCCCCCTGCTGTGTAAGAATCATTAAAGGTCAAATTCTGACATTGTATTCATAAGCACAGCCTGAGCACCAGCACCTAACTGGATACCCCACCAGGCACTTGTGGTGCAGTAGAAATCCTGTTGTCTGAAGGAGCAGCAGTGTGCTCTAATTTTGAGTGAAGATATTTCCTGCTGTTCTGCATTAAGGATGCTGTGTTATGATTACCTTATATAGAGATATATGTGAGCTCATCAAATTTTATTTTTAAAAAAAGTATGGAGTGCAGGTATTTGACTCCAAATGACAGTTTTAGTGCCCAAAGTGCACCCTCCCTTTAGCAAGCAATATTTGGTGGTATACTCTGTCTCTGTTGTACAAAGTAGTATCTGTGGGAGACTTATGTATTTATTCTCTTCCACCTACTGAAGCCACAGAAGTCTGGACAAGCTGTAATTAAGTGAAACAAGATATTACAGTATTAAAACAGGAATAATGAGGGCAGCCTTGCAGTGGAAAGGGTGGGAGGCAAAGAAAGAGGGACACTTTAAATGCTTGTTTATTAGCCAGTTGGTGGGATTGAGAGTACTGATGACAGATTTATTTAAGTTTTATTTCTCTCAAATTCTGCTTACACTGTTAGAAACGAAAAAATTCAAAATTGTGATAGCAGAAGGGGCTGGAACTCCAGACACAAGTGAGTTTGGCAAGTGCAGCCACCCTCTCGGTAACCACAGACTGGCTGTGGGGAGACGTTACTTTGGTGTGACAGTAGTAGAATCACTAGAGGATGGAAGTGGTTTTTGGTGGAATCTCAGACCCTCTTCTTCCTGTTTGGATTACTATAGTTTAGCCAGTTGACTTTGGATCTAATTTAATAAATTCTGCTGTGCAACAGTAACNATCTTGAGTGTTTTCAGTTATGTCAGAGAATGATAAGACATTTAGGGACACTTCAGATGGTTGCATCAGAAAATCATATGATGGTTTATAACATGATGTGATTGAAAAAGTTATTAGACTTAAGTGACAAGAGAGAAAATGACAAAGTTAGCAGTGAGATTTTCTTGCTTCCCTTTATGGGCTTAGCTCATGTAGTGAAGGTGACAGAAGGGCTTAATTTCACTAATGGAGCAACTTCATTGTAGTACATTTAAAAAC
>VZTO01008826.1:13738-21046 GCA_013400615.1 Syrrhaptes paradoxus | reverse complement strand
GCTGGAAACCCATGGAAAACTCACAGACCCACAAACCAACAGCCTCGGACCACCCCAGGGAAGGGAAACGAAAATGCAGCATCGAGGGGAATAAAGGTACCGCTTGGGAGACCCGGTTGGAGAGGACCCGGGACTCCAAAGGTAATTTCTGGGGATTTATTGCTGCTGCTGCTGCCCATCGGTATATTGTACCGATCTAAGGTGGGGGAAGAGGAATGATGTTAGGCAACTGTGAAGGTAAGAGAAGGTAGAAAATCAGAGCGAGGCAGATCACCAGTGCTGAGAGACTCTGGGTTTCAACAGGCTGCTGGGGAGGACGTTATCAGCTGGCTTTGCTCATCTATAAAGATAATTCATTTAAATAAAAGTGGAACTATATCACAACCCATCAATGGGGGGATACAATAAAACCAGACTTGACTGAAGGCTGTGTAACGTTGTTTCCCACAAAAGTTCGATTATCACCATTTCTGACTAATTAATTTGGAAATAAAAGCGGTTCCAAGGTGAGCAAGGTTCCCTTTGAATAATTCCCGTGGACTTGCCGTTGTCTATCCATCACGCTCATGACCTCCGGAAACACAGAAATACACGGGATGGCAAAACATAACCTCCTCCAAGAAAATAAAAATCAAACACACTCACAGATGAAAACCAAACTTAATGTGTGTTCCCGAGGGATGGAAAACAAAACACGGGAAGGGCTGTACCGCATCGTATCGGTGGAATGAGATGCAAAACACAGGAGAAAGGTTTCCGTTTGAGCCGTTAAAACCGCAGGCTTCGGAAGGCGCGGGGCTCTGCAACGAAGAACGCTGAGGTCTGGTGTCAATTTAAATGCACTGAACACCAGGAAAATGCCCCCAACTAAGGCTTCAAACTTGTACAGCACATTTCCACTCAACCCAACTAGATTGCCTGTCACATCTGACATGGCTTGTCAAAAGTTATCCTTCACTGCTCATGGGCAACATGGAGGGTCAAAAGACCAAATACAATGGTCCAACCCATCCCATTTTTTTTTTTTTTTTTCTCCTTCAGAGCAGCAGATATTGAACTCGAAGATGACAAGACAGAGCAGGTTGAAGCGGCTGCCAGAGAAAGAGAAGCTGTCCAGAGGCGCTGATCTGAAGGAGAAAAACCAGCCGGTCTGTGCATGTCACGGCCGGGGCGCGGGCGCTGACAGTCTCACACAAAAGGGAGTGAAAAGCCGAGAAACTCCAAGTGGCCTTTGCAAACCATTTCAGCCGTTAAAAAGGATAGAGGCGGTCACCCGGTGATGTGAAACGCGCCGCGCCGGTGATTGAAGGGGAAAAGGATGTCCCGCGTTTCGTTAATCCGCAGCCATACAACCCGAGGTGATGTTTCAGCCTCTGGAAAATATTTGAATTTTAAGAATAGCTTTCTAAAAATCAACTGTGAGAGAGAAACAAAACCTTGAAAGGAGCGTTTGGAAAAAGCAACACCTTCCTAAAGCAGCTCAAAACCTTCAGCAGTATTTTCAGCCGAGAGGTTGGCTCGTTCCGACAGATTACAGGATGGTTTATAGGAAAGCAATTTATTAATAGCTGCGAATATAAAAGGTGCCATAAGCCTGTTACAGTCCGTAGCCTTACACCTACCTGAATGGACAATGGAAGAGATTTTCCATATCAGTCATGTGCAGCAAATCTCAGCGCATCCCTTTCCTTCGGGTGCCCGACACCCCCATCCCTCTCCGATATCACCGTACCATGAGCCCACCTGCTCCTAGTTCTCTTTTACCTACAAGAGTCCCAACTTGTTTCTTTCTTCTTCCTCCATAATCATTTGAGTTTCACGGATCTTTGCGCCTAAGCAAGTAAACCCAAAATTAAAAAACATTTGTGGGAAAATCTCTTTTGTCCACCAAGAGAAATCACCGAGCGAACGCGCATCCCGTTGTGCGCCTGGGGAAACCCACCGCAGAGACCCCAACGTCCTTCACACCCACGTGGTTATTGCAAACGTTGGCTCCATGAAGGTACCTGGGCAGCTGGCGCATCTTCCAGGGCGAGGGCAGGAGGAAGGATTCCCCACGGAGACAGCACCCTCCTCCTCATCTCCGTAGGGACAGCACGGTGACCAAGGACGGGTGGGATGGGGTGGGCACCACGCAGAGAAACCACCCAGGGACCACCACCAGCAGCTCCCTCCATCCCTGCCATGGTGACCACGACGCTCGTTGAGATCCTGAACCCTTCACGAGGTGAACGAGTGGCCCCAGAAGCAACCACATCCCAGCACAGGTTACAACAGGGCACTTCCAACCTCAATCCTTTTTTTTTTTTTCTTTGTGCTTTAATTATCTCAAAAGCAACATCAGCTTAAATTAACGAGGGAATCTGGAGTTGCCACCACCTAGGAGGTGCTGAACGTTCATGTTTGCTGTTGGTGGCAGTTTGGGCAGAGCTGCTGTACCCACAACACTAAACTAGAGTAATATTTTTAACACCTGGACAGCTACAAAAATTTGTATTTGCATGTGAAAACTTGCATTTTACACCCTTTTGTAATTTAATGTTTTGCATTCTTTCTGGACCATGTTCAGTTTTGTTGGATAAGCTTTTCATCTCAACTACCACGTGTCTCACTGAATTTTAGCATTTTGTATTTATTTAAATATACTCCATTTTCTTTCACACATTTTTGTGGTTTTTTTCCTAGCGGCTGCTGTCCTGTGCAAGGTTCTTCAGATCACTGAAATGCATATATATGTGACTATAGCTATGTATTCCACCTTCTTTGCATAAAGGATTCTCATGAATGGAAAAAACCTAATATTTTAGACATTTTGAAGACCTTTATCTTCAGTTAAGACGCCAAAAAAATTTTAAAAAATTTTAAAAAAATTAAAAATTAAAAAAATAAAAAAAATTAAAATTGTAAAAAAAATTAAAAACCTAAAATAATAATAATAAAAAATTCCAGTCCCATATTTGCCTTTGCAAAGTGTTTCTCACCCCCATCTCTCCCTGTACCCCTCCCTGGGGTAGTGGAGGACACGGAGGATCCCAGCTCCTGGTGGGGTGGCGGGTGCCACACGCCATCGACGTACCTGACCCACCAGCTTCGTTTCTCTCCACCACCCTGAGGCTCTCATCGTACTCACGAGCTGCAATTTAATTCAAGTGCACTTGAGTTCCAGCAAACACAAAGCATCCGAGAGCGCTCTGCTGTGCGCGAGGCTCCATCCGAGGGGGGAGATGGGTAAATATCACCAAGGAGGCTGGCATGAGGATAACCTGCCCACACATACGCCGGCACAATTAGCCAAGGCCAAAAGAGCTTTTATCCCCCAAGAGCCAAAGGAAGTCTTAGTGATGCTCTCCATCACCCACCCTGAAGGCACCGTGCCATCCAGCAGGGTCTACGCAGCCACGCCCAGCCCGGAAAATCCGGGAAACTTGGAAAAGGAGAAGATGCAGGTGATGAAAGCGCATTGTTTGGCCTTTCATAAGCTGAAAAGACAGATTCCAAGTGGTTCTCTACAGCGCTGAACATCATGGAAGGGGACAGTCTTCCTCCCTGGGCAGAGGAAGAAGCACCTTTACCCAGTGTCACCCGGGCACGAGTGAGAACCCGCCCGCAGAGAAGGGGGGTAACGGCTTCTGCCTCTTCAAAAGGGCAACGAGAAGCCTTTAACACAGGTCTAAAAAATACTAGAGAAAAGAAGAATTTAAAACTTTAAAATAGTTATTGAAAGCATATTAAACCGATCTGATAAAGAGACTTTTCCCAGAAGTACTTCATTACCAAGCACAGCCCGACCAGCGACAGTCTGCAAGGAACTCCGGGCACCGCGAGTACACAAACAGACGCGTCCAACGACTGACTCCATCCTTCGTTTCCTTGGCTTACTGAACCTCTCTGATAATGCACATTCTCAGAATTTTCTAAAAATAAATAATAATAATAATAATATAAAAACACCATAAGGAGACCCAAAGAGGAATGAGATGCCTGAATGTACAATATCAAAGAAGGAAAACCACAAATAGTCAAGAAATTAAGAGCTAAGGAATATGTAATATTGGGGAGAACAACTGTACTCAAATAGAAATGAAATTATAATTGGGTGCATAGTCTGACACCGTATCACTTGGGGTTTTCAAGAAAACACTCTAGTGCAAAGGCTTTCAAAACCAAAATTACCTGGTGTAAGGGCAAGAGAATGTGCACTTTTATGGTGTTCGTGATTAAAAAGGCTGCGCGACTTCCGAACCAGCAAATCTCGCCTAAAATACGCGCTCCTTTCCTCCCGCTGCCGCCCAAGCCCACGCCGAGCCGACCACCCCTTCCACCCACCGCTCCAGGCTAAACGCTCGCTGCGTACGTACGAGCAGATCCAACAGCCTCTTTAACATCCCAGAACGAATTCCTGACAAGTCATTTTTTGCTCCATATTGCAAGTCAACGCGGCAACCCTGTTTTTTTTTCCTATTACAAACATGTACCGTACCCTCGGCTCAGAGCCGGGTGGATGCTGATACAAGATTCATAATGGCTGTCAGAATCTGCAATTTTTCCTTTTGTTTTATGAGGTCAGGCAATATTACCTGCACTGATGTATTCCATTTCCCCAGCTGAAAACCTTCTCATTTGAGCACGACAGGTTGAGGGAGTCATGATTTTGCAACCTAGCATGTGAAACACAGCGCGGAGGGGGCAGGTGGCTAACCCCACGTTCTCCTTTTGCTCTTGTCCACTGGCAACAGTAAATTAAACTGTCAAAAACGGAATTGTCCTGTCATCAACAAAGCTATAGCTTCACAAGTATTGCAACCATCGGATATATTTCTAATTCTGCATTTCCCTGCACCTGTAATTTCATCAGGAACTCGCACTGGACCATGGTGAGAAGCTGTCCAGGGGACACTGGCACCGCCACCTCCTTGGGAGGCTTGACGTGGCATTTCAAAGACAGAAATTAATGAACAATACCAGCAATTTTATATATAAAAAAAAGCATTTGGTGCGAGGTCTTGCCCTTCTGCACCGGCGGAGGGCAGGGATG
The DNA here is from genome assembly GCA_013400615.1 of Syrrhaptes paradoxus. Lineage (NCBI taxonomy): Eukaryota > Metazoa > Chordata > Aves > Pterocliformes > Pteroclidae > Syrrhaptes > Syrrhaptes paradoxus. The sequence continues at coordinate 16,011 of VZTO01008826.1, read as the reverse complement.
CTAACGGGCTGCACATGGAGCTGCAGCAAAGGACCAAAATTTAAACCTATTTAAAGGCATTAATTGCAGAGAGAAAGTAGACTCGTGCTTCGAAACCTCACGTCTCTTCCTTTTGGCTGCTTCAGAGATCAAAAGTGCCTCCAAGAAGTTTTCTCTCCCCTGGAATGGGCTTCGCTCCTGCACACGTTGCTCCACGAGTCGGGAGCAGAACCAATAGTTTTGGCGAGTGAATCCAGGTCACTCCATTCCCCGTCTGGAATGTTCAAACCAATGTTTCCTTTTGTCACGCAGTTCTCCTGGGGTCATTTTAAAGGAACGCGATTAATCACAAGCTTCACTCCAGGATGTAAACATGGTTTCAATTTTTACACTTGAAGACAACTTCTACTTGTTTTTTTTTTTTCTCTTTAACCTGCTTTAGATCTGTTGGAGGAAGTTCCCAACCTCACGTGTTACACATAAGCACAAACCGCCCAGAGAATAAATATGTTTAGCAAAACAAATAAAATATCAACAAAATACTGTTTAAAAGCATAACTAATAGAGTATCCAGCAGAAGTACGATACAAATTCCGATCATTCAAGTGAAAGGGAGCATCTCTTCCGACACACCCATAAACAAAAGGGGCTCGTTGTTATTAATTCCATGTAGCAATCAAATATTGGTTTAGATTACCTCTCTAAAAACTCCAACCTTATCAATCACCGAACTGCGGACAGAAAGGGAAACGGAGATCAGAAATCATCTCACGCAGCTTAACGCAGCCAGGGTGACTCAATATTCCTTTATTAATTCTCATTTAATATCACTTTCAATCGCCGCCATGATTATCCGAAGGGCTCGGTGTAATTAGTCCGTATTAAGCCCTTTTTATTTATAAGGCGCCAAATAAACAAACCCGCTTTAATTACCTGGGTGCCACTAGATTGATCTCAGCATCAATTTTAATACGACTTTTTCTTTCCCCCCGTTTCCACAGACCGGGTGTTCAGGGGGGGCTCAGGCAACGACAATAATTCTGCAGGCGCCGATGACTTTGGCTACGCCAACGGCTCTGCCGGCGCCTTCCCGCATCCCCGGGGCCCCGGCGCCGCACGCTCGCCCGCCGGAGACCGCCGCCAATTACCAGAAGAGACAAAAAGTCAACGAAGGCAGGGAATCTTCTCCCTCCCCAACCCTTGTTCTCTCCCACTTCAGTACACGGTGTTAACGACATACAAATTTTGAGGTCATTAAGTCTAAACAGGAATTGAAAGGGAGACAGGCGCTCTTCCCGGAGATGCCGATGTCAGCGTTTCAAGTGCTCTCCTAATCCCACAATGCAAGTTTCAGCATTATTGTCTCAATTTAACTTGCATTAGTACCTAGCACCTTGATTACACTGTTGGGGTGGTAATCTTCGCCTGCATATGCCATCATTACTTATGTCAAGCCTCTCGAGTTGTTATGAATACTAGGTTGTTTTACGAGAGAGAGGAAATTAGTGCCAGTCCCCCAGAGTTTTGGGTGCTTAACACTCAAGCACTACACAGCCCTCTCAAATCCCACAACAAATCCTTGTTTAGTGCCACGCCGAGATAAGGACTTTGCAGCAACATCCCAGCATAAATAACCCGCATCCCTCTTTATTCGCAAAAAAAATGTCAAAAAAAACCCCCCCAACCCAATAACCTTCCTGCTGTCATTTTTTTTTTTTCCCCCATCCAGAGATGGCTCGAAGTGCATTTCATCGCTACGTGCGCGGGATGTCCCGTGTCAGCGCGTCGTTCCAGCGCAAACCCGACATATTTTAGGATTATCTCAAAAATGCAGTTTTCGATATGTTTTTAATAAAACCCAACTTATCGAACCCGCAGGAAACGCGCTGTATTCAGATGAGTCTTCCCTCCGGAGTGCAATAAAGAGAGAAATTGTTGCCTCGCCCGGATCGCCCTCTCGATGGTTTTTTTTAAACATGATCCACTATGTTGCTGCAAAGAATTATTTTTACAGTATTGTAGGGGATTTTTTTTCTTTTTTTTTTTTGCATTGTCTGTTTATTCTGTTTACACAGCAAATGAAACCCCCCGATATGAATAGGTGAACTCCCTGGGGAGCAGAAGAAATTCAGGAATGATGTACAGATGGGGACAGGGGCCCACGGAAAGCGAATATAAATTAACGTGCCCTCAACAGTCACATCTGGAGCAGAACAGGCCAAATAAATAATTTTGACATTAAAAAAAAAAATGAAAGATCAAGCCCTATAAATAGCAGAATAAGTTTCCTTTAA
>VZTO01008826.1:3738-11238 GCA_013400615.1 Syrrhaptes paradoxus | reverse complement strand
ACCCATCAGGACACACTGAATATATATCTGCTCGTTCTAAACGCTTCTCTCCTCCAATGATCCATCTTGACTTCCATAAAAGATGCCAACAGTGAAACAGGAACCTAACGAAGCCTAATCCGAGCCTGACCGTGCCTACTTGAAAGAACATATCTCATATGTGAGGAACCAAGCCTCGGTTAGAAAGTGGCTGGAAGATATCTAAACCAGGAAATTTCAGCCCTATCCCTGGTCATCCCCCAGATTTCCCCAACAACCCATCTTTGGTCCATTCTTTGTCCAGCCTGGCACTCTGCACGGGGAGGGCTTGCTCTCCCAAACCTTTGTGGAATGTCTAAGGCCATCATACTTCGGAGAAAATACCATATACATCCCATTTCACATATGGAATTTCATCACAACCACGATGAAATAAATGAACCATCTATTTCCACAGGAGTTTCAGGGCTTCGGCTTTGTCTTGCCCCAACCTCAACTGAAAATCAACATCCAAACAACCACAGAACAATTACAAAAAAAAATATCTGTCCTACATTTACTTGTGAAATCTATAATGCCCTGAAATTATAGAAAATATCAAGCAATCAAGTCTTGAAAAAGCTTTTTTTTTGTTGGGTTTATTTTTCCCCTTCAGTGCAAGGCCAAGCCTCAGCTTCTTGCATGAGGTGACATCTGCAACTATTGCTAGTCCAAGGCTCACCAGAGCCTGATTAATTGTTAGTCCGAGGGGATTTTTGTTGGTCACGGCCCAATGAACTACACGGAATTTCCCCGGCTGTAATATACGGCTGTGACAATCCCGAATTCTGCTCTGATTGCGGCAGCCACTCAAACGGCAAGCGCTGGGGTATCACGTCTGCGTGCTGCACTGAAGTGTCAGGAAGCCTTGGACTCGAACACGACTCCTTTCAAGAGCATACACAATGCTAGGGTATGTTCTTCATGCAGCCCCCAGAGATTTTTTTTTTCCCCACTTATTTTAGACTACATTAATCCAAGTTGGAAAAAAAAAATATGAGAGCTCCCTTTCTCCCCTTAAAAAAAAAAGATAAGCACTGCACTGTCTTGATAGGTCATCAGCCACCAGAAAAATCAAATTACAGCTGTATAACTTCAGGAAAATGAAGGGAACAAGGCTGATTTTTTTTTTTCCCCCTGGATTAGCAAATTGAATCAACTGACCTGGTGGTTCACCACCACCATAAACACAAGAGAGGAGAGGAACGCGGAGCACCAAGACTTGCCTTTCGGGGGCAGATATTAAACAAGTTCATCTACACGAAACAAGTTCATCTTGCAACGGAAACCCAGGAACGGGCACCCTTAAACCTATCTCAGAGCAGAAGAAAAGCGCGTCACGGACAACTGTAGACCAACCCGGGCAGCATTTGAAGACCGTCACGTCGGATAAATGACAAGATTTTCTCAGAACCTCTACAAGCAGACAACTGGTCCTTCAGAGCACAGATGCTAACAGTAAGGGATCTCATTTTTATGGAAAAACAAGAAAGCCACTGACTTACAGAAAATGAAGAGTGGCCTCAATTCCCACGATAAATATCTGGTTATGTTTACTTTGACTAACACGAGCATGTTAGCAGCCCTCCCCGCTCGGCACTGAGAGAGAGAGAGACCTTCCCCCAGCTTCAGCCAAGGCAATGGTCTGCTCCCATCTGTCAACCGATCCCAAAAGCCGAGGGGAACACCAAGGGGAACGGGAAACCCACAAAATTCAACATCCAGAGCAAAATGAATGAAACCCTATTTCTAGTCAATGTGGTTTTGTGGAAAAGAGATCTCTGAAGTAAACCTGGAGACTTTTTGTTTGGGGTTGAGGAGTTTGGTGAGAGGTTTTGAGAAAATTATACATGTCTCTGAAGGACACTGGTTGACTTAACACCACCTGAAAGCCACCAAAGACCAGTTTCCATCAGATGGAGCTACTGGGTGTACACAGTGGGTGCTGGCTGACGTAGTTCTTGAACAGTCGTGCTGAACGCAACAGGATGAGCCCAAGACTGGTGGGGTCATGACGATTCAGTTCCCTGTTCAGCATTTTTTATACTTTTACAGAATATAATAAAACCTCTGACACTTAAGTATGCAGACGAGCTGTGCTGGGTGTGGTAATAAATGAGAACTGTGCTACAAGCGGGGTGCTCAGTCCAGACAGGGGTACACCAGGTCACATAAGGAATCTTGAGCCTCAGCCAACACAAAGAATCTCTCTTATTTTAGACACAAACATCACTATACCACAATCTAGTTTTTCCTTAGATTAAATATTACAGCAGAAGTGGAGATGACCAAGTTCCTGTATAGGAAACAAAACTCCAGAAGTTTGGAAGAAGGTAAAAATCAACTGAAAGACACAAAGGCATAAATAATTTATTTCCAAGGCACCAAAGAGGGGTTAACACCCAGCAAGCCCAACAGAAGCTAGACTGGTATCTTTAGCCACAACTGTGGTGTTAGTTACTATCTTTGCATCCTAGAATTACTTGTATCCATTCTTCCAGTGGAGCAGCGGCAGTGCTCTTGGNGCTTTTAATACCAATAAAGAAAGGCACTGTATTTATGACAGAGTCAGTAACTCTGCATGGAACACATTCTATGCACTTCACTTTATGACAGCATTATATACTACCGGTATTTGGGCATAGTAACTCCAGAAAGTAAACTAGTTACACAGCGATGTACACTGTAATCTATCATAAAATACGCATTTCTAATTTCAGTAGAACTCTACATGAACGTAAACACCAGATACTTTAAGATCCATTACCTACTCCCCAAGACACATTTCATCATTTACATGCATTAAGTGATTGCTAGCACTATAATCTAACAAAACAAACTCTCTTACACTGTCTTCTCGTTGGGTTTTGTTTGGTTGTTTTTTTTCCCCCCCTCAAAATTTCTTAAAACTTGTATTACACCTCCATCCCCTCCCACCCAGATGCCACCTGCAAACTCAGGAACTGTTCTAGCTCAAGCCATGTCTCTAGACAGCACCAAGATACCAGCTGAGGATGTCCAAAGTTTTACTAAAAAAATCAAAGCATCTTCCTCTTCTCACTTACACAGAAAGCCTGATATGCAAAACATAAACTGATAAAACCATTATTTGCTAGGTCCATGATGGTTGCTGGTCCCCTTCCTTGTTACCACCCAAGCGATTGCCATAAAAATGGGAATAAAAGTAAAACCAAGCCCTGTTATTTCCCAGACTCATTTTATCCTTTACCCGAGCCCCTCTACTAACGGTAAAGGCTCCGTGCTTCTCCCCCTTTGATCCGAGGGCTCGGCCAGCTTCCGTGAATTTCCAGAAGTGCCTGCTGGTGTGACTACAAGTGCTTTAGCCAGTCCCTTAAGTATCCTCAGACTCAAATCATCAAGGCCTTTTAAAACAGGCAGGACTCTAACAGTAGATATCCTAGGGCTGAGATCTTCTCCATTTTCTGCTGGTATTAATTGTGCTAACCATCTGCTCACTTCTGATTTTTTTTTTAATTGAAAACAAATGCAAAAAGTCATTGAACACTTCAGTCTCATTTGCTAATAGCTCCCTGCTTCCCTCAAGTAGCAGACCAAACACTTTACTTGGTCTTCCTCTTGTTACTAATGTACTTACCAATCGATTTCGGTGTGTCTCTTGCTAGTTCCGTCTTCTTTTGTGCCTTGCTTCCCTATTTTGTCCTTGATGCTGGCACTTTTCCTTTTGTCCTCTTTGAAGTGAGCTGCCCTTCTCTTCATTTTTCTCACGTTTGAGGTCTTCAAGTGACCAGCTTGATGGAGCCATGCAGGTTTCACCAACCTGCCTTTTCCCTACCCCAATGCTTCCCTCCCCTTGGATTAGTGATGGATCTTAGCAGCTTTGTCCTGGCCTTCCCTCCCGTAAGAGCTCAGCCATCCATCCAGGATCACGAAAGCCTGTTTTCTGGAAGGACGCTGCTTAGATTTTGCAGATTTTCCCATTTCTTCTCATGGATCGCAGTTCATCACACCCACACTCACTCACGCTTATTTCATCTTACAGCTTTGCATCATGACTCCATACCGCTAGATCAGAATAAAAATCTCAGAGCGTCTTTCCTCCCTCTTCCCATGTCACAAGGACACCAGCTCATTGTACCTGTTTTGCTGCAAATGTCCCCAAACAGGTGCCTGAGGAGTCAAAGCCTCCTCATCCCATCGTGTCCTGGACTCTTTGTCCCACTGATGGGAACACTTTATCCTGGTGGTATCTGTTACCCTCATGAATTTTTAAAATGAAGAAAAACAAATTTAAGACAAATTGTTATTTGGAAGTTAACAGGAGGACAATTAAGAGTGTCAGTGAGAGAACTCTCTGGTACTTGAGGCAAGAACGGGGATTAAAAATTAATGTTTGTAAAATCTCAGCAGCTCTTGGCACAACCAGACCCACCAGCCTCCATCAGATGGGACACCCAGTTGTCCAAGTGACTACTCTCTGGACTCCTATCAAGAAACTATTTTTTGACATTTTTCATCAACTGATCTCTACTTCAGTGCAAGATGACACCTCTTCGACCATCATAAAATCAGAAATTTCCCTATAACACTTTTGCACCCAGCAACTGCACTGCCTTTGACATATTTGCTGTCTTTGGGAAGATTAGACCAGCAGTCTGTCTTTGCTTTATCTATGTGGCTTTATGTGTATAGCCTGGTAGAAAAGATTAACCTTAAATTACTAGAAATACCAAATTTAGTAATCAATCTGAACAATATTGTGGCATTCCTTATTTTTGAAGCTCCTCCTGTAATTCCAACGACTCCAGTTCACTGCCCTGATGGTCAAAGGTGGAACTCCCCCTTTGCCTTGCACAAGTTTAAATGGAAAAACCCATCCCTAAACCCACAAATCCCCTCCTACCAAAAAACGGAGGATGTTAAGGAAAGTTTCTTTCTTTAAAAGAATTTTATTATTGCCCTATGAATATTCTCAGCATATAGTATCCCTTCTTTTATGTCAGTGGGATTAGGGCAAAAAGAAGTAAAAACAATTTTCTGTAATGAATCTTGAAAGTTGCTGTGTGAAGATTACTTCACGCCCAGGAAACAGCAATCCTTAACCCACATTTCCTACTTGACACTGGAGTACCCACGCTGCTGGTAAAATGAACACACCTGGAAAATACAACAACTGCTTTATCAGCACTGAAAGATGCCCGTGCGGTCTGTGTCTGCATGCATCCCCTCCCAGCACCCCAAAAAATGCACAGAACTACCCGACAGCCCATGAGAGGCAAAACCCCCTCATATTATAAAAAAAAATAAATATATATATAGGTACACATTCACAAAGGAACTGTGGGATTTAAACCTTGGACTTTCCTGGTGATCTTATTTCATCCCCAGCCTCCATCTAACGCAGCAAGGAAGAGCTGCTCAGTCTGTTGGATTTATTACAACTTACAAAGGAGGTTTTTTTTGACAGTAATTTTTTCTGTGAAGAGCAGCAGCGGTGTCTGGAGCAGGCTGTGAAGCAGAGGCTCAGGGTCCGTGGCCTCTCTGTTTGCTGCCGCTTCTCGTGCTGCCTGCGCAGGTCAGGCGGGAATAGTCGGAAACGCACCCATACATATTTTTGTCTCCTCAAAAAGAGTGTTTTTCACACCATTATAGTTAAGAGTACGCCGGGGTTTACACTTAGGGTTTTATTTTTCAGAGGTGCATAATTATAAACATTTCCTCCCGCCTCAGCTGCCGACACAGGGCTGTGCACACGGACAACTTCCAAAGCCACGGAGCAAACATGCCAGAGTCAGAAATTCCGCTCCAGTTGGGAGCCGGGGTTCGGGCAGCACAGGATACGGAGCGTTCCAGTTCTGCGTCTGTACGCAGCCCTCCCAGAACTGGAAAGCAAAACCCTATTTCCCATTCCTGAAAGCTGGGTTTCCTGCTGGAGCTCAACACTCCGCATTCCTCCCACTAACAAATACCTGAAAAAAAAAAATTTGTTTACACCCTTTCTTTGTTGCCATCAGATTCCAATGTCACATTATCTTCCAATGTTTATCCATCTGCGGAACATGGGAGGCTTGAAATTATTTTTTTTCTTGGTGGCCAACAATGGTAACCTGCCATTTCTGTTATTTCTGATCAGCCCAAGGAGGGGGCTACGGGACAATAGGGACAAAAAGCAGAACAGACACCAAGCTTTTGCAAGGAAAGCAGCATTTCTGGCGATACCAGTAACCATGATTTGCCCCAATGCCACCGAGCAACTGGAACCACCTCTTCAGGCACCGCCACGAGCCAGCACAGCTGGGACAGCGTGACACATAGCACAGCTATATCTTAAAAAAGAAACCTACAACTATATATATAATTTTTTTACAAGATACCCATAAATCATCTTCTGATCAACCTTGACCTTGGAAATCCCCTCCTGCCACGTCCACCGCATCGGCTCTCGTACTCAAGGGGGCAAAGCTAAGCACCCACTCCTGGGAAGAAATATTTTCTGCTTCTGGAGGGGTTTAGGAGCCTTCTGCATCTTTCCATTCTTACTAGAGCACCCATTTTAAGCTTAAAGATTTAAAGGAGCAAGAAAATGTTGTTCTCTTGGGAAAGCCAAGCTTGGATTCAATGCCTCGCTCAGAGAAGACTCAACAACGCAACACTATTGGTATCTTCAAGATTGGGGCCATTTGAGTTGGAAAACAAATGTTTTGTTGGGTATGGGGTAGTTCTGTATTTCAGTTATTTATGTAAAATCACCTCATTTGTCAAAGGAGATAAATCTCATGGTATGGTGATACCTCACGCAGCAGAAGAAAGAAGAAACTCAACAGCAAATGGCAGAGTTTGGGTGAAATTACCATTAACCACAAAACTGTGCAATTAACGGAAAGTAAATACAGACATTAGACATACAGATGGGGTTAAGCTATCATCAGGTACTTTAAAGAAAACCATAGGTCTAAGAATCCACATAAAAATCCAACCATTGGCCATTTGGTATCAAGTGTGTGCTACGGAAAACGCGGAGGTCTACGTCACATCATGCATTCTGGAGGGCAGAAGGCTCCTTGGCAGTTCCTCAGCCAAGGACGGCAGAAATCCATGTTGAATACTCAGTCAACAAGCCTCATCCTGAAGGATAATGCCTCTAGTTATTTTTAGTCAATAAAAAGGAAAAAAAAAATACCCAAGTGTGTCTGACAAGGAGGGACTGGAAGTATTGAAAGATTTTGAAATGCTAAGACAGAACGCTTCTTATTTCATTCAATTTGAGAGGTGAAGAGGGAACTGTGGCACAGTTTGGAGGCAAGAATAAAAATTCCATGAAATAGTCTCACGAGACAACTGATAGCGCTCATCCATAGTTGGTGACACTCTGACTCTTTCATGAAAAAGGCAATTTTGCTTCCCAGAAAAATATTCTGGCACTGGGGATTCAAGAGGACAAGGCTCTCGCGGCGATTTCTGACTTTCTAACCCACATTAATATCTACAGTTATCAAATCTAGA
>VZTO01008825.1:0-36204 GCA_013400615.1 Syrrhaptes paradoxus | reverse complement strand
TTCTGAAATCTAAAAGGCAATGTTTCTGTTTCCACAGTAGTCTGTTATTTTCAAGCTTATTTATCAATTGAGTAAATCCAAGAACTGAAAGTCTTTTATAACAGTGTTGCAGTTAAATACTGCCTTTTCCCCTCTCCAATCCAGCTGTGTTGTGTGTTCATGCAGAAGGGGGCTGGAGAGGTAGCATTAAATAGTTATTTGGGGATGTTAATAACATGCTGAAAACGTTTCCGTAAAGTGCTTTTGGATCATACGATGCCATCTGTGTTCCAGCTGATTGTAGTTAATTATACAGGCATGAATTCCTTGGAAAAATGGATGGCATTACTCAAACTGTTTGTTTGTGATCAAGATAATGGAATGACACAATATTAAACTGAGGGAATTAAGTCTGAAATGCATTTCTCGCTAATAATCCTCCACAAATCAGTGGAATTATTCGGAGGTGCTGCAGGTTAACGGGGAATTTGGATAAGTGCACTGTGGCAATGTTAGTGCGATAACTCCAATGTAGTTTTGTACCTTCGGTGGTGTGGAGTATCTGAGAGAGAAAGAAAATTAGCTTCCTACATAACAGCCACTGTTTCTAATTAATTGTTTCACTTTCTGCAGTTTAGCTGTAAGAGATGCAGAAGGTGGCATGCTGTGGTGTTAAAATGTGCGTGTTGAGCGTTAGTACCCGTTCTGCCTGCCAGGACTGGAATTCCGTTCATCTCTTCTGTTTGGCTTTAAACCATTAACTAGTCACATAGGTGACACCCAGCTGTGTTCTACATTTAAAAAATCACCAATCCCTGTGAAAACTTCAGGTGAAAGATGAGTGGATGGGGCTTAGACATGTATGTGTGTGATGCAAAGAGATAACTGCCGGCACACGCGCTAAGCCTGCGTATAGGATGGTGTAAACTACATATGTGTAGCTTATGAGGTTTGCTTGGGTTTTGTAAACATGGTCCACCCATCAAAGAGTTAAAGCTAACTGTGGTTGAAGGATTACTCTTTGAGGAAAAATTCAGGTCAGCCAGGATTTGACATGTGTCTGTTGAAGCTGTCGTTGGCGTTGATCTAATCCTCAGCGAAACTTTGGCTGGGCTTCATCTGCAGAGACTCATTACAGCCCGGTGGGTTTGAGGGGAGGGAGTGGCTGTTATTTTTCATTTAAATTGCATGTTATTTCATCAAAGATACATTTCAGACCTTTTTTCACGCTGGGAAATACTGGTTGGCTGGGTTTTTCCCTTATGGAAACTGAGATTTGCTGTGAACCAGCCGACTGCTGGTAAAGGAGCACGTTCACTCTGCGACACGGGCAGCCCGCGAGGGATTTGCCAGCATACAGTACCCCATGGTAGTTCTGCTCAGAGTGGAAATCTTCAAGACAAGACACTGTTTCCAGTGAGCATGGCACGGGATTAAAAGCAGAGCCCTGAACACGAGTGTCTCACATTCTGAATGAGCTCCTGTGCGCTCAGGCTGTGCTTACGCTGACACCTCCGCTAGTTTTGGTGAGAAGCCTGGTTCTGAACCTGAAACTTTCTCAGCAAAAGTGTGGTCAAGGCAGGTGTGCTCCTTTGGAAGTTTGGGTTGAGTTACCTGCATTTGGTTGTATTAAAAAAAAAAAAAAAAGTTTTAACAAACTAGTCTCAATTTAATCATTATCTGAACAGCACAGAGGAAAAAAAATCCTCGTGGGATGTGTAGAGGAAATATGGAACATACCCATATGTACGTACATGACAAGAGGCATCTTGGCAATTATTTCCTGATCTCAGTGCTTTTGAGGCTTGCTGCCTACTTACTGGATTTTTCCATGTAATTTCCAACAGATTTTCTTCTTCTCCTCACATTGCGGCTGCGTGAATAATACACCACTTGTGACAAATGTTTGTACAGACAAAAAACCCACCGCAAGCCCAGCACGTGACGTGATTACATTGGCATAGCATGAAATACCTTTTCAGAGGAAAACTCATTTTCTTGCATTCGGATCTGTAGACTGTTGAAATCCTAAATGGAAAATTGAGATTACTCCAGAAGAGCTTCCCCATATGAGGAAGTGGGAACTCAGACAATATCACATTTTCTTTCTATTGTAATGTTTTGAGATGCACCAGAGACTCAGAAAGGTTTGTCTAATCTAATTATAACAATTTGTCAAAAATAGAAAGTAACAGTGTTACAAGGCCGTATCATACATTTGAAAATTTCTGTATTTTTAAGAATAATATTCTGCTTAAGCTATGTTTTGCTTAAAATATTGCTACCCTGGGTAGGGATTTATTCATTTTTTTTTAAGTGCAGTAAAACACTGATTTCAGAAGCTGCTATCTAGAAAGCACGTTTTCCAGTTAGCCTTGATGTCTGAATTACAAGTCAGGAGGCAAACAGAATGATGAGCTCTGCTAGAGGCAGCTTATGATGCATTATTAATGCTATTTTCAATATCAAACATGCCAGGAATCAGATGCATAATGTATTCTCCAAGAACCAAAAATAAAAGAACAGAAAGGTCTTCATAAGACAATGTGTCTTATAGATGTTCCCCTCTACATAACTCATTGGAAAAAAAAAAAAAAAAAAAAAATAGAAAGGCAACGTCGCTGGTTTTATAGTAAATGGCTTCTCTGCCCAGCACTCCGATGGCGGTGTCCCACGGCTGTGCTCTGTTAGCTGTAGGGACTGGACTTTCTGATGGTCTGTGCTCAGTTTCAGCACCTCAGCATTAGCCTTCGGGGCTCAGCGCCCGTTAGCTGGCTGTCCGAGCAGGGCACGGAGCGACCGGGGAAGGGCAGGTTTGCATCCCCTCGCCAGCATAACCAACCGTCTCTGCGCTGCGTTCTGTACCAGCACAGCGATGCTGGCTTGGAAACGTTTCCTGTGGAAAGTGTTTCTCCCAGTATTTGGGAAAACTGTTCTTTTAAGACTGGTGTTTGTCCGCCAGTCCCCACCTGGCTCTTCTGTGTGCAGGCGTGCACCAGCAGACACCGCTGTCTCTGTGTTTTTATTCACACAAATACCCACTTTCACAGTTCCCAACAGNAGCAGACACCGCTGTCTCTGTGTTAAAGACCGGTGCTTTTATTCACACAAATACCTACTTTCACAGTTGCCAGCAATGATGCTTTTCCCATTGCATACACAGAAGCTCATGGGTGTCACTCGAAAGCTGTCTTCCTCTGTCCAGTCTCGTTTCCCATTATTTTCCCTGGGAATGGCAACGGTGGTACCTGTAACGTGTTGAAGCTGTAATGAACTGAAGCTTTTATTCTCTGACGTGAGTCTGTTGTAAATCCCAATAATGGTTTCTTTTTGCTGATTTTGCCTTCAAAATCAATGTCCTTGAAGGTGAACAGCAAGTCTGAGTATATTTCTTGGTTGACCAGAGATAAATCGATCTGGTCAATAATGATATCTACTGCTCACACTGCATTTCAGTCTTTTCATACTTAGAAGTTCAAGAGCCTGTAGGCTTTGTCAGCTCAAGTTTTCATAATGTCTTTGAAACCAATGGAGTTTCATGAATGTAGATTAGCTAAAGACCTTTGTGTTGTTGCTGATCACCTCCTCCACAGGCTCCTTCCCCCTGTGTATGAGCACATCTATGATGAACGGAGCCCTTGTTTACCATGAGAAAGGGAAGCGTGCTCCTTTCCTGCAGGTCTTCCTCTGAGGAACCTTCCCTGCCTGGGAGGCTCAGTGTGCGGAACAGTTCCCCGTCGCTCGGCAGCTCTCGTTGCTGTTAGTTCATTTGTGCAGATGGACCATTACCAAGGCTGATCAAATTCCTATTATCTGGATGTCTTAATCCTTGGATGTTATTCTTGGCTCCATTCAGGTTTTATCCTTATGTCCCTTTTCATCCTTAAAGATTTAATTGAAGGAGTCCTCAGCTAATTTCTGTGTAGCTCCTTTTGAAGCAGGCTCATTACTTTAAGTACTGGCAAGGGAGCTGCTTTTTCTCTGGGAAAATCTCATTAAGGCTTCAGCATTCCCGTCTGGAAGATGCTTCCAACATCAGCCCCTTCACCACACCAATGGCAGCCTGTAGGACCTGAACATCCGTGCTGTCCTGTTTCCTTTGTTACCCCAGACCTGCCCTGGGACATGTCGACGTGAGCCACAGCCGAGCTTGTAGAGGAGAAACTCTCCGGCGGTGACGCAGGGATGGGCGACGCAGGGATGGGTGGCAGACACGGGCAGTGGTGTTGGGCGGTGGGGCCTTAGCGCAGCTCGGCTGAGGTTGGGCACCTGCAAGCATCCAGCTCACTGTGCTCGGGCTGCTTTACGGGACAGCAGGGCACACCTTGCTGATGATGTTTCAGATCTTCTCCAAAGGTTTTGTAGACCTGCTCGGAGCAAACGTTGCAATACAAGCCTTTCTTTCTTGAAATAAGCTGATCAGTTTTAAATTTTATTTTTTATTAGAGAAAAATCAGATTTAGGCTGTTGCTTGGCATGAAATATGTCAACTTATGCAACTGAACCTTCGTAACATTTTAAACAAAATTTAAAAGCTTAAACATGCAAAGTATGAGGACACAGAGTGTTACAAACAATCTTCAGGCAGAATTCCCAGCAACTGTGCTCAGAAACCATGAGTTCCGCAGGGGTGCCGGGGTGCCCGGACGGTGTGTGTGCTCCTGGGTACGATGCTTCCGAGGGGCTGTCTGAGACGATACCAGCACGGGGCAGTGAAATGGGGATCTCTGCTACTGGGACCCATGGGGGCAACTGGGGAGGGTGTGTACAGGGTGTCTGTTCTGCTGGGCTTGCGCTTCTTTAGTAACATTTCTGCCTTTCAGTTTAATTGTATCAGTTTGTTTTATTTTCTGTAAGAAAAAAACAAAAAAATTCTTGTAGCCCTTGTCTGTCAAAAATAATCCTGATTTACATGATTTTCACAAATCCCTGTGTCGTTTAAATTACTATTTGCCTGACATCCTAATGCAAGCAGTTAAAAGCTTATAGTATGCTGCTTCTTGTTTCCTCAGGTGTGAAATAACCTGACTCCACCTCCATCTATCATTATAACATGTTTTTTAAGAAAATCATTGTAATGCACACAAGCACTCCATTCATTGCAGCAGGTAGGATTCGGTGCCCGTGGCTGTAGACTGCCCCATTTTTATCTCTAAAGAAAGAGAGGTTTGTAAGAACTCCACTGTAAAATAATCACTGATGTGTTGAGTCTCCTTACACAAAGAAGCATGCATCATAAATACTATGAATATCTACTCCTGTTTATAGGTTTTTCAGGCAATATCTGTAAAAATTAATTTATTTCTATTCCTTTGACAAACCAAACACATTTCATTTTATAGAAACTTCAAGGCCACACAGTCAAGCCTGACTGAGAAACAGCAGGGTTACTACTGTTTGTACGACCTTAGTTTGGTCAACTAGTATCAGGAATTCTGTTTTTCCACCCCACTTTTTTCTCCGAGTCTCAGCCTCCCCAGTGTAGATTTGCAGTGACTGCTTGTCCTACTTGTTTTCCTTGGCTCTCGGCAGCTCTGCCTGGTTACTCCCAAACACGAGCCACTTCTTCCGGATGCTCTCAGCCCTCTCCCAGCTTCGTATCCCATTGATATATCCCCCCAGGCAGCTCCCTGTGCTCTTTTCTCCCTAATGGATGCAGGTTTTTGCTCTTTAAATTCAAATCAAGCTGTTCTATTATTATTATTGTTGTTGTTATGCTATTTTGCTATTATTATTATATTGTTATTTGACGTTATTGTTTATCGTTATTTATTATGACAGCTGCCCTGTACTGTTAAGCCTCTTTCCCCGTGCCTGGACAGGGAGTAGTGCTGCTCTGCTGGGGTTTTGACGAGACAGGATGAATAAACCAATGCACTGAAGATCAGCACCAAAACAATTGTTATCCATATTAATAAAGGTTAGTATTAACAAGGCTGGAAATCTTTCTCTAAATTTGAGCTTTTTGGGTATTTTTTTCTAGTATAAATTAAACAGGTGTTTAAAACAAGGGTTTACTTCAAACTGGAATTGCAGTGACAGTTAAAAATTATTCCCAGTAAGTTTTGAACTGAGAAATACCTGTAATCTGTTCAGGATACAGTTTTATCTAAGCAAGTCAAAGTTTTCCTGTGAAACATTTTTTTCATTAGATTTTACATTTTCTGTAAATTTACACATTGTTGATAAATTCCTGATCCCTTCTGCTGTTTGCTCTGAAGCAGCGAAACCACGTTGTCCTTGTCCTGGGGTCAGAAGCTGGCCCAAGTCTTGTCCGAGAGCGATGTTGAAAGGCAGAGCCTTCGTACCACTGGACCTTATACCTCCTCTGCTACTCTGTCTTTAGGATCATCCAGTTCTCTGAACACTCTTTCGATCCTTCTCCTTGGTGTTTCCCCATTTAGCACCTCTGTAAGTGTGTCTCTTCTGGGTGAGCTTGGTAGCTGGTCCTTTGGGCATTTAATTAAATTTTTTTACTGTCAATTTAAAAAACCCAAAACCCTTTGCTAGGGCAGTCAGCTTTGCCTAGAGAAGCAGAGGCAACTCTTTCTTTGGGTGCGTTGCTGTTTATCTTTTAAAGAGAACAGAACTGGGTTTTTGCAGCAATAGTCTTTATCCCAGATAGAACAATGGCACAGGATAATTGCCCAGGAGCTTGTGCAGCAGCACAGGGATTCTCTTTCCATGGTGCTTTGTCAAAGTCGTGTCACTGTAAGAGAAGATTGTTAAGGAAGTATACAAAGTGTGAAAGGAACATAAAGGAAACATCCATATTTTGGGGTTATGCACATTCCACTGCTCCGGTGAGAAAGAAAACCTCCAGGACGCAGCCCTGACCGTTCTGTGGTCTCAGCTGCTGTTCTGATGATGCACCACTCTCTCCTGTATGGAAAGCGTCTGTTGCCTTTGGGTAATCTCTGCTTGCTTCCGTAGCTTCCTACTATTGTTACTCTTTTCATTATTTTCATCACAAATATCTAAAAAAGTATTTGTAGGAAATGAAGTTTTTTTTTCCTAAGGCATTTTTAAAAGAACATAAAGGTATTCTGCCTGCACTGAAAATCGTTTCCCAGCTGTCGCTGCCTCCAAGCTGTGCCGGTGCCAGGAGATGGTGCTTGGACATCCCTCCCAGTATCCACATCCTCTGCACTGTGTGAATCCCACTGCAAATGAAGTGACAGCAAACATTCATAGTTTGTGATTTAAATGTTTTTCTCTAGACAAGTGTAAACCAAAATATTATTACACCGGAGCTCTGTCCAGCCCTTCCTTAAGCCAGGGAAGAGCCCCTTTAGCTGGCTGACGTGGACCTCATGCTTTCGAGAAATGTTTGGTGTGTGACCGTGCGTTTCGTGGGTATCACATTGCCTACCCGCCTCCAGTGCTCTGACAGCAGTTATGTGACTTCCCTCCTTCCAGGCAAGTAAGAAAATGTAGTGGGCCAGAGGCAAGGACGAGAAGCCCTGAGGGAGTGCTGGGACAAGGGTCTCCGGGCAGGACTCCCCCCTGCCGCGCAGCCTCACCATGTCCAAGAAGGGAGCCAGCAGCCGAGCTCGGGGGGAGAAGCCAGACGCCTTGGCTGCCTTGCAGGCTGCCAACGAAGAGCTCAGGGCCAAGCTCACCGACATCCAGATAGAGCTCCAGCAAGAAAAGAGTAAGGTGTGCATCCTTTCCTTTCCTTCCACCGTTAATTAAAATAGTCTGTTGTTTCTGTTAGCCCACTTTGTAACTGACTTTAACACGACTTCAGCAATAAATCATCAGCGTGTGTACAGCAGGAACCGTCCTTCTGTTGGAAACACGAGGCAGCCCCTTTATTGCAGATTTTTAAGTTGTTCTCCTTGTATTTGTAACGTGCATATGGGACAAAAGATCTCTGAAGGTAAGGATGCTTTGGTGTCACAGCTCTTGGTGGGAAAGCCGAGCAGCAAGGATGGCCGGTCCCCAGGCAGGCAGGACTCAGCTGTGGGCAGCACGCTTGCTCCCGCCATGCAGGAAGAAATGAAGTTGAAAAATCATGTAGCTAAATGCCAGGAAAAGATCAGGAAAAACAAACGTCTGCTCAAAACAGATGGCATAATCGTAGTGGAGGGCTGAAAGCTGTCCACGTCCTTTATTTCTCTCACTAGAACTTTTTCTAGTAAATATTTACCTATTTATGAGGATGGGTTTTGAATGCAATTTTGTGTTGTTCAGAAATTCTCTTTGCTTATTCTTCTTTTTCACGTTTACACTAATTTCAGTTGGATTTTATGCTCAAAATCCTTCAAATTAGCTGCATACAGTTTTCGGATGCAGTAAGGGGTCTCAGCTCTGCCTCTCATTGCCAAAGTTTAAGGAGCCCCAGTTTCACCCTGAGCCTTAGAGAAAAAAACAAGAGCCAAAGAGCTTTTAGCGATAGCCTTCAGAGCATTTCTTAGTGAGGGCATGAAAAATTCATTTGTTTTTCCATAATCCCCCAAATTAGTTTCCACTGGTAAACTTTGGGGTTTTTTTTGTTCCAGAATGCTAATAGAGACATGCTTTACCATGCAGGGACAGAATGATATTCTGCATTTTTCCATTAATTAGCATCATTATTAGGCACTGTAGACTATGAATCTAATTTTTAAGGACGCTTCTAAGGGTGTGCATATATATATTCAAATAGAACACCTATTAATCCTTTTGTTGTGAAGCAGTGTTTGCAGTTTCAAGACTAAGGACCCTGTTTTCCTTCCCCCTGCCCTCCCCAGTCCTTTCGGTACAACACTTCTCATCACGGCTTCTCCTGAGTTCATGGTATGGTTTTAAACTGAAATATCATTTGACCCTCTGTGGTCAGAATCAGTTATTTGTAACGAATAATTCATTGCTGAAAAAGCATCTATAAAATGCCACTGTTTGGAGCTTCACAGTAGCTCGCACAGAGCATTTTTTGTCTTGCATGTCTGCAAGAGCTTCTGCAGATAACCAGCTGAAAAATAAAGTGAGGACACAGACTTACTCCACAAGATAGTGGCTAATTCCTAAATGTGTATTATCTTAAATATTAGGTTGTTTCTAGCACATAATGACACAAACATGAGCCGAGTTTCTGGGCGTACACGCTAAAGCACAGACATACAACATTAAGGTCTAATATGATAAAGTGATCCCCACCATTTTTAGAGAATGTTGTAATTTGTATTAACCATNCAGCAGGAACCGTCCTTCTGTTGGAAACACGAGGCAGCCCCTTTATTGCAGATTTTTAAGTTGTTCTCCTTGTATTTGTAACGTGCATATGGGACAAAAGATCTCTGAAGGTAAGGATGCTTTGGTGTCACAGCTCTTGGTGGGAAAGCCGAGCAGCAAGGATGGCCGGTCCCCAGGCAGGCAGGACTCAGCTGTGGGCAGCACGCTTGCTCCCGCCATGCAGGAAGAAATGAAGTTGAAAAATCATGTAGCTAAATGCCAGGAAAAGATCAGGAAAAACAAACGTCTGCTCAAAACAGATGGCATAATCGTAGTGGAGGGCTGAAAGCTGTCCACGTCCTTTATTTCTCTCACTAGAACTTTTTCTAGTAAATATTTACCTATTTATGAGGATGGGTTTTGAATGCAATTTTGTGTTGTTCAGAAATTCTCTTTGCTTATTCTTCTTTTTCACGTTTACACTAATTTCAGTTGGATTTTATGCTCAAAATCCTTCAAATTAGCTGCATACAGTTTTTGGATGCAGTAAGGGTTCTCAGCTCTGCCTCTGATTGCCAAAGTTTAAGGAGCCCCAGTTTCACCCTGAGCCTTAGAGAAAGCAAAAGCCAAAGAGCTTTTAGCGATAGCCTTCAGAGCATTTCTTAGTGAGGGCATGAAAAATTCTTTTGCTTTTCCATAATCCCCCAAATTAGCTTACACTGGTAAACTTTGGGGTTTTTTGTTCCAGAATGCTAATAGAGACATGCTTTACCATGCAGGGACAGAATGATATTCTGCATTTTTCCATTAATTAGCATCATTATTAGGCACTGTAGACTATGAATCTAATTCACACAAACATGAGCCGAGTTTCTGGGCGTACACACTAAAGCACAGACATACAACATTAAGGTCTAATATGATAAAGTGATCCCTATCATTTTTAGAGAATGTTGTAATTTGTATTAATCATTCTGTTGATTAAAAATACTTTTCTGATTTTCCTTGTAGGTCAGCAAGTTGGAAAGAGAGAAAAATCAGGAAGTTAAACAGATCAAAGAACACGAACAGCATAAAAGTACAGTGGTGGTCACAGAGCTCAAAGTCAAGCTTCATGAAGAGAAAATGAAGGAGCTCCAAGCTGTTCGAGAAGCCCTTTTGAGACAGCATGAAGCTGAACTACTTAGAGTAATAAAAATTAAGGATAATGAAATCCAGAGACTACAGACCCTTCTCAATGCTGTACGCGATGGGGCTCCTGACAAGGTGAAAACGGTGCTGCTCACGGAGGCGAAGGAGGAGGCCAAGAAGGGCTTTGAAGTTGAGAAAATAAAAATGCAGCAAGAGATTTCAGAGCTGAAGGGGGCTAAGAAACAAGTGGAAGAGGCTTTAACTATGGTCATCCAAGCTGACAAAATTAAAGCAGCGGAGATAAGGAGTGTGTATCACTTGCATCAAGAGGAAATCAGCAGAATTAAGAGGGAGTGTGAGAGAGAAATTCGCAGACTGGTACGTGTTGCTATCTGCATCTGTGTTTTCACTAACACTTGTTATTGACAGTCAGTAAATGAAAGTTCAGTGCTGGACTCGGATGGATAGGGATGGGCATTCAAACTTCTGGAGATTGCTTCAAATCTGTTTTACGTTTATCAGTAGAGATGTCAAATGTTTTTCTAAAAAGCTATTAGGATGTGTCTATTAATATTGTTCACGTTTCAGACAGCAGGAAGCGGCCTTGGGTTACCAGCTGGTTAGGGGAGTTGTACAAAGCAGCTGGTTCCTTGGCCCATGCCTCTGTTCCCCACCGTTTGCCTTACTGCCTCATGATTCACCCAGCCTCGTGTGTACACAGCTGATTTGCAGGACTGCATCCCATAATTGTTGCTGCCATTCCCAGGGACGTGGGAACGGGCGTTAACACCCATGCTCTCACAATGCATATGTTGGGTCTCGTCTCAGTATTTATCCAAAGTTATCATGTTTTTGTGTTTGCCATGTTTTCTATAGCATTCAGTGTCTCCGTGTAACCTCATCCATGTCTCCTCTAAGTCATTGTCCCTTGACTATTACCCAAATCCCAAGAAAGATAAAAACCGCACAGTCAGCTCGCAGACTGGCCCCAAGTGGAAGCACGCCAGCGCAGCCACGCTCCAGCGAATGCCCTGAGGAACCTGCCCACCGCAGANGGCAGCCCCTTTATTGCAGATTTTTAAGTTGTTCTCCTTGTATTTGTAACGTGCATATGGGACAAAAGATCTCTGAAGGTAAGGATGCTTTGGTGTCACAGCTCTTGGTGGGAAAGCCGAGCAGCAAGGATGGCCGGTCCCCAGGCAGGCAGGACTCAGCTGTGGGCAGCACGCTTGCTCCCGCCATGCAGGAAGAAATGAAGTTGAAAAATCATGTAGCTAAATGCCAGGAAAAGATCAGGAAAAACAAACGTCTGCTCAAAACAGATGGCATAATCGTAGTGGAGGGCTGAAAGCTGTCCACGTCCTTTATTTCTCTCACTAGAACTTTTTCTAGTAAATATTTACCTATTTATGAGGATGGGTTTTGAATGCAATTTTGTGTTGTTCAGAAATTCTCTTTGCTTATTCTTCTTTTTCACGTTTACACTAATTTCAGTTGGATTTTATGCTCAAAATCCTTCAAATTAGCTGCATACAGTTTTTGGATGCAGTAAGGGTTCTCAGCTCTGCCTCTGATTGCCAAAGTTTAAGGAGCCCCAGTTTCACCCTGAGCCTTAGAGAAAGCAAAAGCCAAAGAGCTTTTAGCGATAGCCTTCAGAGCATTTCTTAGTGAGGGCATGAAAAATTCTTTTGCTTTTCCATAATCCCCCAAATTAGCTTACACTGGTAAACTTTGGGGTTTTTTGTTCCAGAATGCTAATAGAGACATGCTTTACCATGCAGGGACAGAATGATATTCTGCATTTTTCCATTAATTAGCATCATTATTAGGCACTGTAGACTATGAATCTAATTCACACAAACATGAGCCGAGTTTCTGGGCGTACACACTAAAGCACAGACATACAACATTAAGGTCTAATATGATAAAGTGATCCCTATCATTTTTAGAGAATGTTGTAATTTGTATTAATCATTCTGTTGATTAAAAATACTTTTCTGATTTTCCTTGTAGGTCAGCAAGTTGGAAAGAGAGAAAAATCAGGAAGTTAAACAGATCAAAGAACACGAACAGCATAAAAGTACAGTGGTGGTCACAGAGCTCAAAGTCAAGCTTCATGAAGAGAAAATGAAGGAGCTCCAAGCTGTTCGAGAAGCCCTTTTGAGACAGCATGAAGCTGAACTACTTAGAGTAATAAAAATTAAGGATAATGAAATCCAGAGACTACAGACCCTTCTCAATGCTGTACGCGATGGGGCTCCTGACAAGGTGAAAACGGTGCTGCTCACGGAGGCGAAGGAGGAGGCCAAGAAGGGCTTTGAAGTTGAGAAAATAAAAATGCAGCAAGAGATTTCAGAGCTGAAGGGGGCTAAGAAACAAGTGGAAGAGGCTTTAACTATGGTCATCCAAGCTGACAAAATTAAAGCAGCGGAGATAAGGAGTGTGTATCACTTGCATCAAGAGGAAATCAGCAGAATTAAGAGGGAGTGTGAGAGAGAAATTCGCAGACTGGTACGTGTTGCTCTCTGCATCTATGTTTTCACTAACACTTTAGTTATTGACAGTAAATGAAAGTTCAGTGCTGGACTCAGATGGATAGGGATGGGCATTCAAACTTCTGGAGCTTGCTTCAAATCTGTTTTACTTTTACCAGTAGAGATGTCAAATGTTTTTCTAAAAAGCTATTAGGATGTGTCTATTAATATTGTTCACGTTTCAGACAGCAGGAAGCGGCCTTGGGTTACCAGCTGGTTAGGGGAGTTGTACAAAGCAGCTGGTTCCTTGGCCCATGCCTCTGTTCCCCACCGTTTGCCTTACTGCCTCATGATTCACCCAGCCTCGTGTGTACACAGCTGATTTGCAGGACTGCATCCCATAATTGTTGCTGCCATTCCCAGGGACGTGGGAACGGGCGTTAACACCCATGCTCTCACAATGCATATGTTGGGTCTCGTCTCAGTATTTATCCAAAGTTATCATGTTTTTGTGTTTGCCATGTTTTCTATAGCATTCAGTGTCTCCGTGTAACCTCATCCATGTCTCCTCTAAGTCATTGTCCCTTGACTATTACCCAAATCCCAAGAAAGATAAAAACCGCACAGTCAGCTCGCAGACTGGCCCCAAGTGGAAGCACGCCAGCGCAGCCACGCTCCAGCGAATGCCCTGAGGAACCTGCCCACCACAGAGCTGGCACGGTGCCGGCCGTGTCCTAGCGAACCAAAGGGACTGACACCGGCTAGCGCACCGTGCGCTGCTCCATTAGTCACTGGGGGGTTACATACCCTTTATTTAGCTGCCTGCTCTCAGACTTCAGGCTGTTTAGTTTTTTTTCCCTTCATAGATTATTTTATTTTTATCAAGAGGATATGACCATAATTTATAACCAGCTGGTCTGTTGATAGTGTTCAAATATCCTGCAGTGTAAGTACTTTCTTCTCTAAACATACATTGCTAGGTGCATTGATTTAATACATCAGGTTGAAGGGATGGCTAATGTACATCCTAAATAAACTTGCTGCGTTACACAAAGAGTCCACGCTAATGGCCTCTAATGTAGGAGCCATAAAATAAATATGTTCTTAGTTATAAGGAATAGAGTGGTTTGATGTTATGTTTTCTAAATTGCCTTTGAAAATCAAACTTTTTTTTAATTCCTGCTTGAAAGAATCATCTTATCTAACTGTACTAATTAAATTACATGATGCCATCATTTTACCAAGCCCTGAGTGCTTCCTGAATGACTTTAAGTACTCTCAGCCCCATTGACTCCACCGTGATTTATGTCAATGGGAGCTGTCGGCTCCCAGCACCTCGCAGGGGAGGGCTCTGCCATGCCGGGGGCAAAGGCTGCTCCCGTGCTGTACAGTTAAAGCTCTCCTCTCTATGAAAATGAGGCAATTCTCAAAACACTTCAACTATTACTGAAAACCGGGGCTTTTTTCCCTTTTTGGGGCAGGGGCCATAAATAAAGTGCACTCCCTGAGCCTTCTTGAGGCTGCAATGAGATAGAGAGAAGCACGGAGCAATGTGAGGGGAGCAGGTCCCTCCACCCGCGGAGTGGTGCCAGGGACACCAGCCGGGGTCCCCCATCCCCACGAGTACCCCCGTGTTAGCTCTGCACCGTCAGGTCTGCACCTCCGTGTAACAGCTGTGGCAGGCATCCAGCCCTCATTTGTTAATGGAGTCTTACCAGGATTTTAAAAGCTCCGTGGTTCATGTCCAATGCATTATTTAGTCGTTTTAATCGAGGGGTGAAGTAACCTTCGAGCAAATTATTATTTCAAACCTAGAAAAATACATCTTTTTTTCTTTAGTCAGAATAGAGAAAGACAAGTTCTACTTCTTCGTGTTTATCCGTGCAATGATGTGAAGTCCTTTAACGTAAGGTCATTTTTGAAGTTCTTTGTCTCTGACAGGTACAGTTTCTCAATTCCAAGTATGGCTATGCAGGCTTAGCCTACAGAAAATACTAACATACAGCGTCAGATAAAAAATGTTTTCACAAGGTGGTTTAATACTAATCCATTATTCTACTTCCAAATTAAAACTAGGTGGCTTTCTTTATTGGGCAGACAGGAACACATTTGTTGATTAGACTTTCAGGAAGATGTTAGATNAGCTGACAAAATTAAAGCAGCGGAGATAAGGAGTGTGTATCACTTGCATCAAGAGGAAATCAGCAGAATTAAGAGGGAGTGTGAGAGAGAGATTCGCAGACTGGTACGTGTTGCTATCTGCATCTGTGTTTTCACTAACACTTGTTATTGACAGTCAGTAAATGAAAGTTCAGTGCTGGACTCGGATGGATAGGGATGGGCATTCAAACTTCTGGAGATTGCTTCAAATCTGTTTTACGTTTATCAGTAGAGATGTCAAATGTTTTTCTAAAAAGCTATTAGGATGTGTCTATTAATATTGTTCACGTTTCAGACAGCAGGAAGAGGCCTTGGGTTACCGGCTGGTTAGGGGAGTTGTACAAAGCAGCTGGTTCCTTGGCCCATGCCTCTGTTCCCCACCGTTTGCCTTACTGCCTCACGATTCACCCAGCCTCGTGTGTACACAGCTGATTTGCAGGACTGCATCCCATAATTGTTGCTGCCATTCCCAGGGACGTGGGAACAAGCGTTAACACCCATACTCTCACGATGCGTATGTTGGGTCTCGTCTCAGTATTTATCCGAAGTTACCATCTTTTTGTGTTTGCCATGTTTTCTATAGCATTCAGTGTCTCCGTGTAACCTCATCCATGTCTCCTCTAAGTCATTGTCCCTTGACTATTACCAAATCCCAAGAAAGATAAAAACCGCACAGTCAGCTCGCAGACTGGCCCCAAGTGGAAGCACGCCAGCGCAGCCACGCTCCAGCAAATGCCCTGAGGAACCTGCCCACCACAGAGCTGGCACGGTGCCGGCCGTGTCCTAGCGAACCAAAGGGACTGACACCGGCTAGCGCACCGTGCGCTGCTCCATTAGTCACTGGGGGGTTACATACCCTTTATTTAGCTGCCTGCTCTCAGACTTCAGGCTGTTTAGTTTTTTTTCCCTTCATAGATTATTTTATTTTTAACAAGAGGATATGACAATAATTTATAACCAGCTGGTCTGTTGATAGTGTTCAAATATCCTGCAGTGTAAGTACTTTCTTCTCTAAACATACATTGCTAGGTGCATTGATTTAATACATCAGGTTGAAGGGATGGCTAATGTACATCCTAAATAAACTTGCTGCGTTACACAAAGAGTCCACGCTAATGGCCTCTAATGTAGGAGCCATAAAATAAATATGTTCTTAGTTATAAGGAATAGAGTGGTTTGATGTTATGTTTTCTAAATTGCCTTTGAAAATCAAACTTTTTTTTAATTCCTGCTTGAAAGAATCATCTTATCTAACTGTACTAATTAAATTACATGATGCCATCATTTTACCAAGCCCTGAGTGCTTCCTGAATGACTTTAAGTACTCTCAGCCCCATTGACTCCACCGTGATTTATGTCAATGGGAGCTGTCGGCTCCCAGCACCTCGCAGGGGAGGGCTCTGCCATGCCGGGGGCAAAGGCTGCTCCCGTGCTGTACAGTTAAAGCTCTCCTCTCTATGAAAATGAGGCAATTCTCAAAACACTTCAACTATTACTGAAAACCGGGGCTTTTTTCCCTTTTTGGGGCAGGGGCCATAAATAAAGTGCACTCCCTGAGCCTTCTTGAGGCTGCAATGAGATAGAGAGAAGCACGGAGCAATGTGAGGGGAGCAGGTCCCTCCACCCGCGGAGTGGTGCCAGGGACACCAGCCGGGGTCCCCCATCCCCACGAGTACCCCCGTGTTAGCTCTGCACCGTCAGGTCTGCACCTCCGTGTAACAGCTGTGGCAGGCATCCAGCCCTCATTTGTTAATGGAGTCTTACCAGGATTTTAAAAGCTCCGTGGTTCATGTCCAATGCATTATTTAGTCGTTTTAATCGAGGGGTGAAGTAACCTTCGAGCAAATTATTATTTCAAGCCTAGAAAAATACATCTTTTTTTCTTTAGTCAGAATAGAGAAAGACAAGTTCTACTTCTTCGTGTTTATCTGTGCAATGATGTGAAGTCCTTTAACGTAAGGTCATTTTTGAAGTTCTTTGTCTCTGACAGGTACAGTTTCTCACTTCCAAGTGAAAGTATACAGAAAATACTTCCATACATGGTGAGATAAAAAATATCTTCACAAGGTGGTTTAATACTAATCCATTATTCTACTTCCAAATTAAAACTAGGTGGCTTTCTTTATTGGGCAGACAGGAACACATTTGTTGATTAGACTTTCAGGAAGATGTTAGATGGCCTTTGAAGTACCAGCTGTGGTAGGAAGGTGCAGCATGAGGCACGAAGGCACTGTACAGCCGTCACATTCACTGCAACCACATTGGAGTGCATTTGGGTCTTCAGCATCGTCCTCCTCTGTCAGCTTTTGCCAAGGGAGATGCAGGGTGTATAAGCTCAGGCTTTGAAAATAACCAGCTCTGCTATGAACCTTTCCCTTTTGTTGACTCGCTACAACTTTGAGTTAAGTTAAACGGTCGCATCAAGCCAAAGGCGGTGCCAGTGGATGAACCTGCTCCTCCCAGGGTTTCCAGGGGCAATGCTGCATTTTCACCCTCTCCCAGTAGAGGAGATCTTGCAGAAGGCACAGCTGCACCATGGCCAGACAAACCAGCAGTGCCTGCCTGTGCGCTGCACTCCTCTCCAGCAGCAAAACCAAATCCAAAATATTCTTGTGGTCAAAAGGAGACTTCGGAATGCAACTGGAAGCTGGCTCCTCCCCAGCTGGCATTCCCGTGCCAGGACATGTTCACAGCAGACCCTACATACACAGCAAACAGGCTGCTCCTGGAGGAGTATCGTATTTGCAGGTGGTAATTTTGGTAGATTTGCACTACAGGCACATAGAGGTTTACAGATTGTTACAGCTAACAGGGTGTAACCACTCTTTAGAAACAGCTCTCGCTTAGTGTTTAGCAAATAAAAATTCTGGCTGTTTATTCTAGTCCTTGTTCAGGTGCCAGGATAACTGTTTCTCGTTGATGCCGATGGCTTTGCACTGATCCCATACAGCAGAGCTGAGCACCTTTGGGTTC
This sequence comes from Syrrhaptes paradoxus, assembly GCA_013400615.1. Classification (NCBI taxonomy): domain Eukaryota; kingdom Metazoa; phylum Chordata; class Aves; order Pterocliformes; family Pteroclidae; genus Syrrhaptes; species Syrrhaptes paradoxus. The sequence goes on along the minus strand of VZTO01008825.1, from coordinate 18,331 downwards.
TGTGGTCAGCACAGGAAAGGAAATAACGTGTTCTGCAAAAGTGTATGTTCAAATATCCTGGCCTCGTGTTTTCTGTTTGCACATATGGCTATGCTGTTGGTGTCTGCAAAGTCTGAGCGTGACGCGCTCCGGAGAAGCGCAGCTAACCCAGTTAAGCGATCCCCGGCTCAGAAATGTTCATGGGAAAGATGAAAGCCCCTCACAGATGGTAACAAGCAAGTGTGGCAATGACCTCCTTTCTGCAGAATTTCTAATTTTAGTAAATCTTTTTTAAAATTGTAATTTGTGCATTTTAAACCAGCTTAAAATACCACACGAATGTATTTAGTTACGTTCGGATGGTCTCCCGCTAATAACAGCACACCCTGATAGTGTGTGTGCGTCCAGGGAAAGCTGCCCTTCAGTCGGGAGAGTTCCCTGAGATTGACTGGCCTCGGGTTTTGCTTAATGGGGACTAAAGTTCAGTGTGGTAAAGAGCATTTGCATTTTACTTCAGTGTAGGTTGGTCAGAAAGGCGAAGTGCTGAACACCAACGGCCACGGCAGCCTCCCTCCCTTCTGTCCCGTTTGTAAGGGAACTGAAACAGAAATCAGAAATATGACATTTGCTGGGGACTGGAAAGTCTTATTTTCAGTTTATCTTAAACTGTAGTTGATGATGACAACCAAAAGGTTTAATAACACTCCAACACCTCATGGAAGACCTTCATGGCTTCCTCATGGTAATCCAGCAGCACAGGCAAAGAGAGACCAGCCTTCCCATCTCCCTCCGAACCTCGCTGTTTGCAGACACCTCCCTGAGATCTCACTGTGCTAGGTGAGTGAAGATGTGTGATTTAAAGGGCGGTGTCAGATGAAAAGTGGGGGAAGCTGACTTTTTAAATATTAATTTTATTGGTGATTGACTTTATCTTCTCCTTTTCATTCCCTTCTGTGGTGAACCGTTACCATGTTTGGTGTCACAGAGGTGTCTCAGCAGTCGTCCTGTACTGAAAGGCAGGCACATTGTTCAAGGTGAATAATTCCTCATTGCAAATGTGGATTTTTTTCCATCATTTGTGGTTTGAACCTAATTTACATCAGCATTTATTCCAACTAAACCTGGACTAACGAAGGATTTGGTTGTATATTAAAACAACACACCATTGCTCCTACATTTTGTGTGGTCAGTAAACCTCCTCGTTCTCAATTGTATCTTAGTCCAGTTCATAAAAACTACAGCCCTACACAAGGAGCCTAGTCTCTGCTGTGCTGTAATCACGTTGGTACAACACACTTAGCACAGGGCTTGGGGCTCCTGCTTTGAAACTGTTGGCACTGGATGTGAGGCTTCTGCTTGCGGCAGTGGGGTCTGAGACCCGACACACTTCATTTTATCGGTGGCACTGGATAGTTACGCTGTCCTGAGCTTGTGGACAGTACAAAGTACAAAGGAGGAGAATGCAAAGCAGGACTAGTGTGGGGAAAATCTTTAAATCTTTCTTTATGCACAATTATTTCTCCCATCCTATGTACTTTACTCTTCAAATACAGTGTAACATTTAATTCTGTTAGAATTTTTACTCTTCTAAAAATACACTGTGGACTTCACAACACACAGCTTATTACTGCAATATACGCTGTAATGTATATCCTAACAAGAGGTTACAGTAGGATAAGAGCTGACAACAGTTTGCAATTTAGTTTTTCATCTGTACTGAAGTAAGGGGAATTTTCCTTGGTCTAAAAACCCCAACCCTAGCTTGTTCCTGTGTTGTATCGGCTGTTTCCACCATTCGCCGTGGGGGGAACCAGTGCAGATTAGATGCTGTTCGCTGTACGACAGCCTGACTTAGACGTTATCTTCAAAGGTGGATTTCGGGAGCATCCAGCCACGCTCCCGATGGTGTCTGTGGATTTGCAGAGCTGCACAGACCCCAGGAATGTCACAAGGAGAAATTTCCCAACCAGGGAACCTATGTGTTGGACTTACAATCATGATGGAAATAATACATTTCAAAAGAATCACAGGGCTGAAGACCAGCTGCGCATCAGACCGTGCTAGGCATTGCACCGGGCAGCACAAGGAGGGAATTACAAATTTAGCTTTGCACGGGATTATGTTTGCATAATTGGCATCAGCTGTGCTCACGGGCTGGTTGCTAATTAGCGCTCCCAGATAAATATTCATCCCAAGCCCAGGCAGCCTGCTAGAACTGAAGCGGGAATACCGGCAGCGTGGTCCGGGGCGTGCTCTCAGGTGCTGGGTGCTGCTCTCCGGGGCGCTGGTGCCCTGTCGCGCGCTGCTGGTGTCTGAAGGCAGCAGACACGCGGTGGGAGGAGGAGGAGATCCCGTCCCAGCGCAGGATGAGGCTGGCACGCGCGACAGTCTGCTGGGGTGTGTGCCTGGGGACCAGCTCCTCGTCCAGTGAGTTGCAAGTTTCTTGTCTTTGTGTTTTCCTGATGTTACTAATGCTAGGAAGAAATGTGCCAAATAACAGTTTTTTTCCAGTTTGTGCTATTTCTGCAACGTTGCTGTTTAATAATGGGCTGCAAACATCAAGCTGTCACGCGGGTTTTGTGAACGTGGATTTAACCGTGTGAAGGAAAACGCGAATCCTGATGTTTCCTTTGTTGTTTATGAAGATTCCGTTCAGGATTTTTTCTTTAGTGAAACACTGTGAAATGTTTTGTGTTTTCTCATCTCTTTGTTCCTCCCAATGTGCAGTGTTGTCTGTGTTGTAACCGTGCCTTTGTTTCCATACAATCAGGGATCAACTACCCAATGTTCTGCTTATTTTAAACAAGTAATTGTTTGAGGATGTGTTACCTTTTCATTTCTACATCAGTTCAGATTTAACAGACAGACCTCAGGGGGCATCTCTTTGTTTCATTCAAAGTTAGTAGACCATTGCCTCGGTAGAAAGTGTTGAAAGCAACTCTAATAAGATGGCACCCAAAGTACCTTTGATGTGCTCCATTTTACTAAAAGAATCAAAATTTTGCTCGGTCTCGAAACACAGTTTCCACGCAGGTATTTACGAGCTGTCCTAGGTCGCCTTTTGGCAAGGGCTGGCTCTTCCTCCGGGACAAGGTGGGATCTCTCCGGATTTGTAGCTCAGTTCCTGCTTCCTAGGGCTGCCCCAGACAGACCCAGCCTCTGCGCTGCGCAAGGGAGGGACGTCGTGCCCCGCCGTGTCCTCTCCCAGGGAACTGATTTCCCAGCTGCAATCACCCCTGCACCCAAAGGCACCTCTTGGCAGTAAACTCCCGATACCGTTGCTGGCTGTGTGTAAACTGCTGTCACTTGCTTTTCCCTGGGTGGGACATTTTTTGCAGTTGCTGGAAACAAAGTGCTTTGGGGGATCTGTTAATTCCCAATGTCGTTTTCTTCCAGCTGTGCAGACAAAGCTAGCAAAGAGGAAAGTACCAAATGCAGTCCTCACAAGGCAAAGCTTTCTTATTTCAAGCAGGGCACATTTTAAAAACTGATTGTTTAAATTAAATGGTTAAAGGCTCAAAAACTTGTGCCAAAAATCTTACACGTGTATCGTGTCTGAAACCAGCTCAGCAGATGTTTTAGGGAAGGTGCATGGTTTCTTTCTGTCCATACACTCGTTATCTGTAAGCACATGTGGAACCCTGTGGCGTGTGGGTGGAATTAACACTTTACAGCCGTGTGGCATTTATGTGTCAGCAGTCCCGCTGGGAAATTCACATTCCTTCTGTTTTGGAAATTAAAAGGATATTCAGGTTCTAATGCTTTTCTTTTTTGAAATTATTAATCCAAATTTTCAAAAGGTGATGTCCAAACAGAATGCTGCAAAATCATTGAAATGTTTGAACTAATCCAAACTGTTATACGAATATTAGGTTTTCTTTTTTTTTAAGATACTTTCAAATGGTATTGAGAGTATGGGCTATTTCCCAATCATTTTAAAGGAAAATATTCCAGCTGAAAAGAGAGGGTGGCCGCCAGAAGAAGAGAAGTATTGATGAGTTGGTTAAGCAATGTGTCTGTTCACTGTCCGATATCCGTTGCTGTTCCATTTCCAGGGGAGCGTGGTTGTGTTTTCCGTGCGGAGGGATGCCGGCTCTGTTCCCTGGCCGCGTTCGGGCTCATCAGATGCTGTGTTGTTGTCGAGCCGCTGCCTGCCTGTGTGATTGTGTTCTGTTCTCCTTGTAGATGGAGGAGATTAAATTTAAAGACAGAGCAGTCTACGTGCTGGAGAGAGAGTTAGGGGTTCAAGCCGGGCATGCTCAGAGACTGCAGCTCCAAAAGGAGGCTTTAGATGAACAGCTTTCCCAGATCAAAGAGTCTGATCGGCATCTGAGCAGCCCCAAGCGCGAACTTCCTTATGCAAGTGGTGCAGGAGACGCTTCAGATCATTCGGGAAGCCCCGTAAGCACTTTCACATGGTTTCACCTAAACGAACGAGCAGACACAGTGACAAAATGGCACAAAGCGACAGAATCTTGATGAGTGCACCCTGGAGCAACAGCTCTCCCATAGCCCGGCGGGGAGACCCCCAGGCACCCCGTTCTCGCTCTCATTTGTTACGATTTCAAACCCAACCTTGTTATGGGAGAGCTCTTGCTTTTTGTCATTTTGTTTCCTGGTTTGGTTGGTTTGGTTTTGCTAGCAGGGTGACGTTTTTCTGTTCTTCTTCTCTTCCTCTTCCTCACTGTACCATACCTCTGCCGCCTGCCTTAGTCTGACAGCTTGACACCACTTTGCCAACAAATGATGCAAATGCGTTTCTAACCGAGCCGTGTATGTGTGCTAGCTTTCGGAACTGCTAACAGCGGATTTTGTGAGCAGATGTACGAGGCCGGTTCACAGAGGGAACATGTGGGAACTGGTGCGTGAGAGCTCGGGAAATCCCGCAGTCCTCCCGAACACCGCTGCTAGCTCGGGTTTTCCTGCTGCCAAGTGCTCTCCCTTTCAGTGCGCCTGAAGGTGAATTCAATGCTGACCTGCTCTGTCCTGTCTCTTTTCTACAATGCAATATCTAGAACATTAAATTTTAGTCATCCCTTCACAACGGCTTTTTTAGTATAACTATGGCACCTNTCTGTCCTGTCTCTTTTCTACAATATCTAGAACATTGAATTTTATGGCTTTTTCAATATAACTATGGCACCTTCTGCTTTTGCCTTAATTTGCTAATATGAAAATTCCCTCGGTTAACTGACCTCGTATATCTGACGTATGCAAATTTTCCTCATTGCTGATTCTCATCAAGATTTCTTTTGCACCAACCTTAATTTTCTCAGTAGGATCATAAATATTTATACGTGAGCAAGCCAACCTATTTTATTCTTTGTCCGAGCCTCTCCTGCACCTGTTGAATGAGGAACCCTAGACCTCCCAACAGCTGGGACACTAATTTGCTTCTTTCGATTTGGACTCAACCTCCAAACATCAGAACAAATCCTAGAGAAGGGGAAAAAGCTTGTCACATTTGTAATCAGATGTAACTTCTCTCTCATTCTGAAGGAGAACACGTCTATCTATATTTCTGTTCGTTTATAATTTGATCTGAGCATTTTCACTCGGCTAAAGTGCCACCCGTTTGGCTTTGAGTGACCCTTCAGCACCCCATAAGGGCCACAGCTTTATGGAAGAAGAGCTTATGCAATGGTATAATTGCATGGAGTCTCCCCCAGTTTTAATGTCACTTCCTTATGACAAAGTCCTCAGAGCGGGTGATGTGTCTGAAGCACTCAGTTCAACAGTGGCATCCCTTGGAAACATGGCCTTAATTTTTGATATTTTCTTTTCTGTCTCCAAGTTTACCATTGGTGACTTTGTATTTGCATAAACATACTTCTGCATTTGCATACTTTGTTCCATTTCCACTCCTAACTTTCCGTTGGTCTCATCCTGCAGCTTTCGGTGCTCAGTTAGGTTACAGAGGTTACACTCTGCCCTAAAATGTTTTGCAATGTTTGGATTTGGGATAAGAAAAAGGTTGATCTTTGAAAAATATTGTGTGTACACTTATGAGCAGTTATTTGCAGTTGATCTTTGTTTTAGGAACAGCAGTTGGATGAAAAGGATGCCCGGCGTTTCCAACTGAAAATCGCCGAGCTGAGTGCCATCATCAGGAAGCTGGAGGACCGGAACGCGCTGCTGTCGGAGGAGAGAAACGAGCTGGTGAGTGCGGCACGGTGATGACTGCTTGTGAATGCGCTGCCACAGCCATGCCTCACCCCCAAAATATCGAGATATTTTCCCCTGTGCCGTTTTGAAATCATGGCAGGAGCATCTGGCTCCTCCTTACACTCTGTATTTGGTGGTATGCCACATCACCCTCCTCTTTGCTTATATACTAATTCCAGCATTAGCTGGAATTATTTTTATTTGTTTAAATAAATGTATTCCCCATATGGTACACTCGTTGCACAAATTGAATAACTCATGAAGGGGGAACAATCTGCTTCCCAGTGGAAACCACCAAGAGTTTTTGATCAATTCTGCTTTGCAATAGGAGAAAATACAGCTCCTGTGAGAGTTAAAGAAAATGATTAATATATTTGACGAAAAATAACAGCTCTGGAGATGTTAATTCTCTTTTTTACCTTTCAGTTAAAACGTCTGAGAGAAGCAGAAAGTCAGTATAAGCCCATTTTGGACAAAAACAAACGCCTTAGTAGGAAGAATGAAGAATTGTCTCATGCCTTACGTCGGATGGAAAATAAATTAAAATTTGTAACACAAGAAAATATAGCAATGGTAAGTCTCTGTGTGCTCCAGGAAGATCATGTAATTTAGGGGCTGATGAAGTCAGGCTTGCAAGACAGGAAACTTTCCCCTTTCTGGTGCTTGCTGAGATGTTCTCTGGCACACTACTGAGTGGTTTGTGGCTTGTACATGTTTTGTTTTACATAAAATATTGTATTTTAGCTTTAAAAACAAATGGTTTTGAAGAAAATAAATTGCATGAGCTCTGGGACTGCTGCAGAGCAGAATGACTGAGAGCAGCCCACTGGTCCCAGCCCTCTGAATTCTTCCTGCAGCAGAAAGCCACCCGGCTCCTGCAGAACTAGAGAGCGTGGGCAGCCCATGCTGCGAGACCCCACCTTTGGCAGGCTCACAGGCAGCGTCCCTCCGCTGTCCCTCCGGTGACTGTGATCTTCTCGCGGCAGTCTGAGGAGCAGGAACACCGGGTGTTTGTGCAGTCTAGGTTTAATGCTCAGCAGAAGGGCAGCAGGATGGCTGCCAGGACAGCCATTAGCTGGGATGTATCCCTGGCTGCAAAGGGAAGGGTTGTACACTGTCCTTTGGCAAAGCCTTCTGATCGTTTCCTCTTCTGCCACGTGTGGGTTTTTTTCATTAGAGGCAAAGAGCTGGAACAATAAGGAGACCAAGCTCTTTAAATGACCTTGACCACAGCCAGGAAGAAAGAGAAGTTGATTTCCTGAGAGTACAAGTTATTGAACAGCAAAATATCATTGATGAACTCTCCAAGGTAAGATGTAATGCTGCTGCCATCACACGAGGTCAGCTAAGGCTGTAGCAGAAGAACAGGAAACCTGAGCAAGGGGTGCTTGGGGTTCTGTGAGCTTAGGGGCACGGCTTGCATCAGTGGGACACGGTGGGTGTTTCTGTGGTTCATAGTAATTGCACTGAGTGTAAGTTATCTGGGGCATAGTATTTTGAAAACTCCTTTCCATCCCCATTGCACTCGCATGGCAGAACCGTTGCAGCAGGTCCACGTGCGAGAGAAAATGTCAGAGCTCTGTTAGCTGGGGACAGCATCAGGGCTGAAGATCGCTGGGACAAGGCGGGTGTTCTGCAATGTCGTGTTTGGGATTTTGTGTTTTTGTTGACATGTTCTCAGTCTTTGCAAACAGGAAATACTGAAATCATAATAAGCCTCAAGAAAATACCTTTTTTTTTAAGTCTGTGCACTTACTGACATTATTTCGTTCTTTTGCATTAGACGCTGGAAACTGCTGGCTATGTGAAGAGTGTCATGGTAAGATCGACATTAACTTTGTTCTCATCTTTGTATGCTTTAAATTGTGTTCATGAGAAGGGTACAATCATGTTTATTGTCACCTCCCCATTCAGGCAGCAGGCTATCACGGTGTTTTTCTCAGTGGAGATGTTGTCAAAGGCCACATCAGCAGAAGTTGTTCACCAGAGAAAAATGTAGTGATGGTGCAGAGAAAAGCTCTGGTGAGAGAGGAAAGCTGGTTTTTTCACCACCAGAGTGACCTTAGAGACAAAAGTCAGCGTGGTCACCCTGTCCTGACGGCCGGCAGCAAGTGTCCCCATCTCGGGGACAGCTCTGCCGCAGTGGAACTGCATTTTTTCGGAGTCTGACTGCCACTAGCTTTGTCTCGCCCGTGCTGGCGTGTTCTCGGTCACTGCCCTTGCCCGACTCATCCCTCTGTTATCATCAGTAAAGATTTTGTGAAGCCACTAATATGTATTGATAAAATGTTTTGTTCTTCATTGCAAGTGTGCAGCAAAGCTTGTGTTGCCAACCAAAGCAAGTATTGGATTTTCTTGTCACTGCTGCTGATGTTAGGATTTGCCGTTGGGCTGATGCTAGTGGCAAGTTATCAATGTCCCACAGTGTCACCACATCCTTCTACCAAATGGTTAAATGAAGGCTTATAGGGGCTTTCCCTTTAGAACCTTACTCTCTGCACCGCTGGACTTTGCCTGTATTTGCAATCCAGAATAAAGGAATTTTTACAGTACTATGAAACATTGACATGACTCTATGAAGAGTGTCGTAGTTTCCACTGAACAAAACAATTTGCTGGCAGCAATAAATGCTCAAAGCTTTTTTCAGAGGCACTGCGCACCTGCAGATCCTTAGAGGAGTCAGCGGAGAGTGCTGAGCTCAGACAGTCTCTGGGTTTTGTGTAGTCGGGCTGTCACACATGCGCAGCTTCCAGAGGGCACTACCAGCCGCACACCGAGAGCCAAGGGCAGGGTCGGTCTTTGCTTCTTGCCCCTGGACAGAGCCCGTCTGCCCGGGAAGAGCCAGCGCGTGGGTGTGGGTGCACGCGCCTGCCCGCGGAGCAGCTCTGAAATGACACCGAGCTGTCGGTGTGTTGGTTATAATCAGCTTCTTTTGATATTTGGATTTTCATGAATATAAAGAGCAGTTGCTGCTTGTGTGTGGTGCATTTGGAAGATGTTGGAGTAAAACCACCATCTGGCTGGTGAAAGCATGGCTGTTTCCTTTTGAGGCAGTGGCCAGTGCTGGCATCACTATGATTGCCCGATGACTGCTGGCACTGACATGGTTAATTTAAACAACAGCTCTCTGAAAACACCTAACCTATGTGTCTGATTCTTTCAGGAACGTGATAAGCTGTTAAGGTATAGGAAGCAAAGGAAAAAAATGACAAGAATTCCAAAGGTAAAAAAAACCAGCTTGTGTCATGACAGCTGATGGGCACGCTGCTTGCCTGGGGTGCTCCGGGTGCCTCAGAACCACATGCAGGGGAACGTTCCCATCGAGGGTCTGCAAACGGGTCCTAATCCTAAATGTGGGTCACGTAGTTCAAGGACATTCGTGGGCTGTGTTGGGATATTCAGAAAAGCTCTGGTAGGGGCATGGGGACTGTTTGCATTGTGCATTGTGAGCATTTACCTGCTTTGCGTTCACCCCGAGCGATCCCCTGGGTCCTCAGTGGTGTGCGATTGTCGTCAGATGAGCCAGATTTTACGAATTAACGCATCTCAAAATGATCTTGCGATGGCACTGCCTGCAAACATATGTAGGTTGTAAATAATTCATTGTGGAGTTTAGTAACATGCAAAAATTACTGGTTACAAGGAGCAAGGGCTAGAGCTCAGGGAAAATGTTAGTTAATGACTGCTTGGCAGGATGTTAATATAAATATGAACACTGTAACGGCACTGTAAGGTGTAATCCGGGAGCTGAGAGCAAGCTGTGTTCTATATGGGAAGAATTACGGTGGCGCTGGAGCTGCCGAATCTATAAATAACGAATTGTGGTCGATGTGAGATAACTCCTGCCGTCCTGCAAAGGGCAACCCATGGCAAATTAAAACAAAAAGCCAAAATCTAGAAGTGTTTTTGTAAATCAACAACTAAATATATCTTTACCTGTGTTTGAAATGTCGTCTTGGGCTTCCAAGCATTTAACAGTAAATCTTTACCACCACTGCCCTCGCTCTTTTAAACAGAGAACAGCTCTGAGTGGAAACCTGGCTTTCCCCAAGCTGTAAAAACATTGCTGTGGCGATTAACTTCAAATCTTCAAGTCGAATATTTCTTGAAAATCTAACTTTATGTGACAGTTGTCGTGACAGCGGGGAGATTGTGGTGATGCCGATGGATTAACAAAGACATTTCCATGCACAGCTCCTGCCTTGCGCTGGGATGAACACAAAGAAGTAAAAGGGTGCTCTGCCTTGGCTGGAGACATTGGGAGGAAAATGCGTTAAAACCCCTCAGTGTCAGGGCCTCTGTGCACCGTTGCACCTAATAATAAATACGGCAGTTGGGCAGTTTGGATAGTTTTAGCTATTGGTGAAAAAGCTCTGTATGTCTGTACACATAGAGAACAGGTTTTCAAAAGCAATGAGGGAGAATTGCCAATAATCTGGAACTGGGGTTCCTCCAGAAGCCATGTGTCCAAAGCCACCGCTGTCCCCCGATGCCATGGGGCTGGCGCAGCCGGTGGCACTGCTGCCGTGCGGTGTCACTGCGCCCGCTGACACCTTGTCTCTGCCAGAAGCCGGTCGTGGAGACGTTTTTCGGCTACGATGAAGAAGGGTCCTTGGAGTCTGATGGTTCCTCTATCTCGTATCAAACTGACCGGACAGATCAAACCCCGTGCACGCCTGAAGATGACTTGGAAGAGGTATTTGTCAAAAATCTGTGTTATTTGGTTTTGAAACCTCGCTACTCATTTTTAATGAAGTTCCTGGTCTGTTGTATCATTTGTCTGTCACCTCTGACCAGAAAATTAAAAATTTATGTTAAATTTAATACTGTACATGTTGGTTCTTATCTCTGGATCACAAATCATCAGTAATTTCCCAACTTTTAGCCAAGCTGGAAATATTGTATCCTAAGAACACTAGATTTAAAATGGGTTTATAGGTGAGAGGTCTGAAGAGGCTGAGAAGCTGGACAGCCCTGGGGAGAGCTGTTCACGCGGAGATTTTCTGCAGGTTTGTGCGGGTTTGGGTCAGGTCCTGCTGTTTGTCGTGTTGACCTCGGCACAGGTAAGGTTTGTGTTTCTGGGAGGAGCAGTAAGCAGCCCCGTAAAGCAGCAGTCTCCGGAGGAAAGGCTCTCTCCTCGCCAGCGTATTGGGGTTGTGACTTTGCTGGCGGCTCTGGATGCGGAGTGCACACAGGTCGCTGGAATCCAAACGAAAATCATCGTTCCCGGTACTTTGCAGGGCTTCCCTCCACCTCCCCAGCATGTGTCAGGTCACTGTACCGTTACGTGTTTCTGGGTTTAACAAGAATCTTGTCATAACAAAAAACTGCTAATAATGACTTGCAGCCTTATTATGGGATGCTGGCTGCAGCTTTTCATCTGCCAGTTCACCTGTTTCATGGGTTGCCATAAGCTAAAGAATTCCTGTCTCCATCATAAAAGATGCACGTCTGGTTACCAGGTGTGTGCAGCACTGCAGGACGTCTGGATGTATGTTTATATGTATGAGCCTATTTATTTTCCATTCTTGTATTGACATTTTTTCCCTGCTCAGACAGTACACCGTTTATGCATGCAACCAGCAGTATAATTTCATTTCATGTCGTATGAAATATTCCGGTCAACCTGACATGAAAGCATTTGATGCTGGATATTGTAAGGAGAGTGGAGAAGATGAAGGGCTCTTCTCATGTTGATGTCACCGTTTCTTCAAGTATTAACTCTAGATTAGTGTTTTCATCATTGAGTGACACTGTCAGGCTTGGAAACCTCCTGTTGTTTCACAAAAGTTGTATTTTCACCTTTAAATGTGACAGCTTGGCCCATTACAGTAACAAAGGGTGATTCAGTCCTTGGTGTGTTATATGGATGGCAAGTTTTTATCTTTCTAAGATAGAGATAATTGTCTTTTTTTTTTCCCTATATTGCATTTTCTTGAAGTAAGTATGTGCAAGAGATGTTTAAGGGGCAAAAGAGAAGTAGCCTGAGGGCACATAAACAAGATCCCTAGTACTACGCTTCCCAAATTGCGTTTTGAAAGTAATAATCTTGGCACTTTTTAGAGAAAGCCCTCTTATAATTTTTTTTTAATTATTATTTTCATTGCAGAAAAAAAACCAAAACAAACAACCTGGTGCAATGCGTATTTGTTTTTACTTCCAGGGTATGGCCAAGGAGGAGACAGAACTGCGGTTTCGGCAGCTGACGATGGAGTACCAGGCTCTGCAACGAGCATACGCCCTATTGCAAGAACAGGTCGGAGGAACATTGGATGCAGAACGAGAAGTTAAGGTCTAAATGGCTTATATTACATGAAAATAAAGGATTGTTGTTGTTTGGGGGTTTCCAATTTACCTGCTCAGGTTGTTTTCAGGCTAAACTGGAGTCAGCCAGCCCCTGCAGCGTGCTGCCAACTGGGAATGCAGGGTGGGGGACTGGGCTGGGCTGGCTGCCGGGGTGGGATCCGGGGTCTCTGACTGCAGACAGAGCCTGTGCAGCCTCCCCTGGGAAGTGCTGGTGGCTGGAGGAACCATTATTAATATCGTTAATGTTCTAGTCTTTTCACCTCTGATCAGTTTAAGAGAAATTCAGACAATTTTTATGGGAAAGACTAAAAGTTAAGCTCTTTTTCTATAAAAATCTAGGACAGATAGCATTAAATATATAATGCTTGGTAATTAATTCCTTCTGGATTCTGTGAGATTACATGATTCCTCATAAAATGTTTAGAAGGCTTACAGCTGAGACTTTTTCGTAATTAAATTGGGAAGTGTCCTGTGCTGTTCTGCCCGCCTATCTGCCTCGCACAGCCCATGTGGCTTCAAACACCTGGCATGAAATGTGACGTTTATTGTGAGTGTTGTATATTACAAGGGGTTGGCAGGGCTTATCATGCACAGAGTGGAAGGGTGAACACAGTAAAGAAAGGGACAAATTCTGTTCTGAGCTAACCGTTTAGTAGGAGAAATGTAACTGCAGAGTCTGAATTTGGCTCCGTATCTATTGTGTGAACGTGTTATCCAGGAACACTGACAGTAGTTCAAGGTAAGGGTGACAATGCTGGGAGACACCCGTATCATCCAACCTGGTGCCACCGCAGGGGACAGCTCCGGCACAGCACCACATGCCATCATGCCATGACTGTCCCCACTGCAGGCAGGTCCCTGGCCCTGCTAGACATGGCCAAATTCCCCCAGCTGAATTCCATCGTTACAATAACATTTTGGCTTTCCTAGCTGTATAGCTAGTCTGGTTTTCTTCCCCTGAATAGTTCAAAGAATTGACTGCCAGTCTCACTGCTGTCTCCGCTGGTGAGCACCTGGCAGCCACCCAGATGTAGCAGCATCCCTTGTCTCCCCGCACCCTCCCTCTTTGGCAATCGGAGATCATCTCGCTCCCTCCGAATGCTCCAACTGCGTTAAAACGAACGTTCCCAGGAGCGTGTGCTCTGCTCTGAAGTGTTAGGGATTGCACACGGAAAGAAAATCGTAATGAAACAGTGACTTGATTTTACTTTTTCCGTAGTGAGACAAAAAGAGAGAACAATGCAGGTAATGCAAACAAATAAGATCATTTTCATTGTAAATAACAAGGTAAACAGCAGATAAATGGGTTGAGGAAAGAAAATTTCCTCTAAAATAATTATTTTATTAATGGGATGCTTTTTATGTTAATCTTAAGTGTCAAAATTATTATCCTATTTCATGGAATTCTTTTTATGATTAATGACTAATGTTATGTGCTTTGCTGCAAATTTATTCTGTCAAAAAACTTCAAAAATTATTTGTTAAAAGTATTCAAGTATTTTCTGCACCTGTGTTTGCTTTTGTCTTCTAGAGAAAGTTTGATTTATTATTTTTTTTTCTTTTCCCCTCGCATCCTACAGACACGTGAGCAGCTCCAAGCAGAAATCCACCGGTCACAGGCTCAGATAGAAGACCTGGAGAAGGCTCTGGCCGAGCAGGGGCAGGTAATGTGTGCAGCCAGGCACCAGCCCTCCTGCCGGGGTGGGAGGGGGCTCTGGACCCGTGCCTGGTATGTACTGGTACTCCTGCAGGTGCTGGAGGGTGTTCATGTATGTACAGAATAATCCTGGTGGGGCTGTTCAATCGCTGTTTCCTGCCACACGGAGCAGACGTACTCAGGAACCATCTACTGTCCCTGTCAGTGTGCACTGGAGTGACCTACCCTGCACATCCCCGTCACCACTGCACCCCTGATTCAGTGGACGTTCATGTACTATTTCAATAAATCTGCTAATTAATTGAAAGCACTTAATATGTGCTTGCTGTGTGGTGTAGCTGGTTTCAAGGAGAGTCAGGCATGCAAGGGCTTTTAAAACCCCGCTCTGCACACTTCCGTGTGGTCGTATCTCCAGTATCAGTCCCCAAAGCCCTGAGTCCCCATCGGTGCCTACGTGCTAGCTCCTGAACTCAGCGCCCATTAAAGCCCCGAGTGTCCTTGCTGATCTCAGCCTTAATGCCCCAGTCTCCAGCCTGATGGGGAGAACCGCAGACGATGCCCGTGTGAAAGGATCTGTGATGGGCAGATGTTACAGGGAGGGAAAGCAAAAGGCAGCTGCTGAAGGAGTGCCTGAATTCATACACCCGTGCCTAGCTGGTGTTAGGACGTTCTCCCTTGTAGTGTTCCCCAAACAGAAAAGGGTGTTGGGAGTTTCTGCATCCCTGCCCGCAGAGCCGAGCGGCTCTGAGTGCTCGCAGCACAGTGTTTCTGAGAACTTTAAAATAATCCTAAATCGTTTGATCCTTACCTTTCCAGCCCAACCTCTTATTATTGTAAACCTTACTGATAGATAATGTGCTGGGGTTTGTGGCTTTTATATATCCATCAAACTAAGAAATTAGCTTCAAAATAAGGTTTGTTTTACCTAGCATTCAGAAATATGTAATCTGTATTCAGTATAATCAAAATTCAATAGTAACTGCAATATCCCTTTTAATGCAAACCAATCTTTTCTATGAAATCATTTTTTAAATCACTGGAGTGTTTCTGTTCCATTTGTATACTATAAACTGTTAGAATAAGAAGGAAGGAGTGAGCTTTCCTACCATAGGAAATAACGGAATTACAGTTCCATATGCAATATCGTTCTGTCCCTCTCCTCTCGATGGGGATTTAATTAAGTACTTGCTACTGTGTTTGTGATAAACATTGCCAGCTTCACCCACGATATTGGTCATTTCTTTTTCAAGGACATGAAGTGGATTGAGGAGAAGCAAGCATTGTACAGAAGAAATCAAGAACTGGTAGAAAAGGTGCTCAATGTTTCTATTTGTATTATTCCAATGATATTTGTAGCTTAAGGAATGCAGACAGTGCAATATTTTAACCTGTATCACACAGCTCTACTGGAAATAATTCACATATAATAACAAGATCCTTATAAACCTGCCAAAAAAAAAAAAAAAAGTGGTTTCCTGGCCTTCCCCGTTGCCCCACAGAATGTCCTGGTGTGAGGTTGTGTAGGAGGCGGTTGTGGGGCAAAGCCCCGCGTTCCCCCAGCACCGGTGCTGCAGTCCCGGCTTGTGCCAACCCCAGAGGGGTGAGCTCAGACCCTCGGTGCTTGCGCTGAGCCCGGCGTTTCCCCGGCACGGGTCACCCCACCGTGGATCTTGAGAGACCCTGCAAACAGTGCTAACACGTGTTGCTTTGTTTTGCAGATAAAACAAATGGAAGCCGAGGAAGCTCGCTTAAAACATGATGTCCAGGACGCTAAGGATCAGAACGAGCTCCTGGAGTTTAGGATTCTGGAGCTTGAAGTGAGCACCTGTTGCAGCCCCGGTCCTGGCCGCCTGCGCTGGGCTGCGTGAGCCACGGCCACGGCCACGGTGGCCTTGGGAACTTGCCCACGTTTGCTGTAAAGAGCTGCACTGCCCTGAATGAGACCAAGGGGTTTGGTACAAAGGGCTAATAAAAGAGAAAAAACCCAGACACCCAGCGATCAGTACTGGTATTCTTGATACAATGTCCTGGCAGTCTGACTGCTTCAGTCATTTTAAGATCCAGAAGATTGGCTCATGATGTAGATACACATTTTACTGCACCCCACCTGTCCTGGAAATGCAGAGATAAAACCAGAACAGAACAGATGGGGAAGAAAAAGAAACTTTTTTTCATTGCCAAAAATCATTGCTGTGTTTGACCCCTTGCTAAACCTGCAGAAAAGGAACCACATGGGTTTCTGTGCCCTGTGCACCCAAAATAAAACCACTCTGCGACAGCATTGCTTTGCAGCGTGTTCAGTTAGAGTGGGGCTGCATCAAACCTAGTTATCAAGCTTTTGGTGCAGCTGCCATTTGTGACATGCCATAGTGGGTAACCGGGGGGTTGTTGTCATTTCAGGAGAGGGAAAGACGATCGCCTGCCATCAACTTCCATCACGGTCCTTTCACAGAGGGGAAAAGCCCTCTCCAAGTCTACTGCGAGGCAGAAGGTGTAACAGTAAGGGATTCTCGTTTCGTGTTTTCCTTTCCCTAAATAAAACAGACGCTCTGTTCTGACTCCTCGTTTTCCATTTCTCTCTTGTTAGGACATAGTAGTAGCAGAGCTGATGAAAAAATTGGACATTTTAGGGGATAACGCCGTAAGTGTATGTTCCTTTAATAAATTGTGCATGCTTTGGTAAATATTTGTTAGTTAGCAAAGCCTCTTGGTTTGCTGCTGCACAGCCTGTCCTCCCTGTGGCCAAAGCACTGAGCTGCAAGCTAAGCATCTTCTGGCTTTTTAAGATTTTATTAACAGCCTTCTGATGAGTGCCACACAGGATCTTGGTGTCACAATATCGCGTTTAATTTTTCAATTATTTGGAAAATACTGTGAAACTTTGGTGTTTGTTTTTTTTCTGGCTGCTGTTCACACCTAGTTTCTTTATTTGCTTGNTTTGGTGTTTGTTTTTTTTCTGGCCAGGTTTCTTTATTTGCTTATTCTGCATTTATTTGCTTTGCTTTTGCATTTTAACAGCTGGGTGTTTTAATGTTGTCTAATAACCCCTAAACCTTTGATAGTTACCAGGATATTAAACAAAAAGTTACAACAGCAGCATGAAAAGAAGCAGCAAATAAGAAATTTGAAAGTGTTTCTCCTTTAGCGACTGGAAGTCAATAACTATACAGCTCTGTGTCCAGACGATAAGCCCGGTTATGTTTTTTTTCCTGCACTCTCGTCTGTCAGCTGGGTGAGGGCAGAGGAGAGCAGAGGCTCTCGCAGAGCTGATAGCCAGCTAATGCCTCTCTGAGCCTCAGCAAATGCGGGTCCCAGACTAGAAGGATTCATTTCTCCCACTGTAGATGTGGTCAGAGTAAGACCAAAGTTTGGGATGAAATGCAAAACATAGTTTCAGTAATTCAATTATTTAAAAAAGCTACAAAGCATGGATTGACTAGCTAACATCTTAACAAATGTTTTCTGAAATCATGACTTGGCCACACAGAATAAAGATCATGTATTAACCTACCGTGCATATAATGAACTTACGGACTCTTCTCTGTGTACTAAGCTTGTCTTGTGTAACTGTGTGTTTATTCCCTGTTGGGTAAAAATAGATCCAGTGTCACTTCTTTTTTTGGCAAATCTGAGAATTTTAGAAGAATTAACTTATGTATGATAAGAATTCAGCATGAATAGGAACAATTTTCACACCAATGTTGCATTATGTTACTAACGTTCTTTGCCTTATTGTTCCTCGAACATATTTCATTTCATATTTATTTAATACAGCAGTGGCCCAAGTAGAGGATTAATAACAAGACACTGGGATTTGTTGTAATTGTATTCTGCTTTTGGTGCAGAATCTGACCAACGAAGAGCAAGTAGTTGTCATACAAGCAAGGACAGTTCTCACGTTGGCTGAGAAGGTAAAAACAATGGCATCACTCATCAGTAAATGCGTGTCGGGAAAGCATCTGACCCTCAGAATAGCTCACCTGAAGACACTGGTGGTGTAAATGATAGTTTCATCACAAAATGCCGTGATTCTTTATGTGAAATTGCACTTACACTAGTTTTCATCAAAGCAAAGATGACATTTAGGCAATGCAGACAGACATTGCGGATTTAAAAATGTTACTTAATTAGCAAAATAACGTTAGAAGGTAAATGGCTAGGCTTTGGAATAATGCTTTTTCCCATCACCAGTATTTATCAAAGAATGTAATAGTTTAGTTAATT
>VZTO01008824.1:105843-174010 GCA_013400615.1 Syrrhaptes paradoxus | reverse complement strand
TCCTTTCTGCCACCACCCCCCCAGATGAGTAGCAGGAAGTATTCTTTGATCCACTCTCCATGGGTGAAATTCTGGCTGGTTTAACTGACCAAAGAAAATAACAAAACTCTTGCTGAAATCTTTGCTTTCTTATTAAGAGCAAACGTTGAGGAAAGTGATAACAAACTAGAACCACTAATAGGAAGCACAGTATTGACTTGTGTGATCATTTTATACACTTTCCAAGTCAAAATTTAGCTTCTTTTTCCTCACCTAATAGGAAAAAAATTAGAAAAGCACACCATGAACAGAGAGACACCTTCTGCGTGTAAATCACTACCAGATGAAGCAACGGCAGCAGTTATTTATTAATACACTGCATTGTTCTCATGTTCTGTAAAACGATGGCTTAGGCCAAAGTTCTGCTGAAAACATATTTCCAGCTGACTGAATAGTTTGAAATGTCATCTCTAAAAGTTGCCCAGTTTAAGAGGGTTTAATACATGCTTTTAGAATAGGAAAAATTATAGATTACTTGTAACAAAATCTATATCAGGAACATACCCGTGTTCTACATTTCAGGGCTAGCATGGCATTTTCTCATCATAGAAAAGCCACTTAGAACTAAAGCAGCATGTTCAAGAAGTTTACATGTTTGTGTGATCTTAGCATCTTTAGATTCCTTTCAAAATATTTGGAAAAAAAACACCTCTGAATTTATTGATCAGGAGACAATCTTGTTTTCTCTGGGCTGCTACTAGTCTCTTTTTGTTCACTTGCACCCATCTGCTCACCGTCAAGGACTTTGCATTGTTCGCACAGCCATAGGACCATTACAGATAAGACCCTAAGAAGGTGCTGGTACTGGAACCTCCCTCATGTTTCCTTTTTCTAAAAATGACATGACAAAAACTCCAAAAATAGATATTATCTTCATTCCAGATGAGCTGCTAATGTGGCTGCCTCTGCAGCAATTTCAAATATAAATGTAATCTTCAATTACAATTTCAAATATAAATGTAATCTTTCTCTTCCAGCAAGAGAAAAAACAGCACAGTTTATTTGACCATGTAAAATGGGAGGACACTAAAATTAACATGTAAAACCAAAAAACTTTGCTTTAGAAAACTGATGAGCCTACACAGCAAATAGTCAGGCATACAAGAGGAAGGGAAGATCTGCCACACCAAGAAAACTGCTATGTTTGTTTATATAATATATAAACTGTAGGTAAAATGGCAAAACAGGAGATCAAAACCTTTAAGAGGGAAACTAAGTAATCAGAAGAACAAAAATCATAGGAATGAATGACTTTGAATGTGAACTATTTCTAAAATCAAATCCAGAGCCTTTCACTCCTTAAATACCCTAATTATCTCAGCACTCATCCTCCATTAGTCATCATATATTACCATAATACCTAGAGCTTTTTTTAATTACTTTTGAAGAGCTACAGTTTCATGCTGAAAGACATGAAAACTATTACTCTCTCATACTAGAGCTTCTCAAATTCTGTTATATAGCCACCTGCATATGTTGAATTAGGAATAAGAAAATCAATGGTTTTGACAAACGGACTTTGTAGTTCTGGGGTGGTTCTCACTCTCCAGAGGCTACAGGGGCTGCTGCACCTCTCACCTGCAAGAGGAAGGCACTGCTGTGCCCATGTCCGAAACTTGAGAGAATTGGTCAGATTGCTGCCATGGAGTTCCAGCAACTGCGGCACCAGAAGAGGAATATATTTAAACTTCCAACCAAAGTGACTAAAAAAGCCCCAATAACCTAACAACAGGGAAAATGTGACAGACCATTGAGAATCTTTTTCTAAACCACATTTGTCCAAACTATGAAAAGGTATTTCCCATTTAGCCTGCCCAGTCGAGATGCTAAGTTAGTGAAATGTTATAAAACACACATCAGCATGCTAACAAGACTGAATGTCAAGAATCAAGTAAAAATAGAACTGTTTCACGAGCAAAGTAGTGACATTTATAGCATATCTCATTAATCATAGGCCATGGGGCTCTCTCGTGAAGCTAAGTGTGGGAAATGCTAAGATGAATTTGAGGCCTTCAGTCACAGAACACAAACTAAACAATCAGAAAGATGTACAGAAAAGGGGTACAGCCTTCAATACAGTTTTTTACCTCTCCAAACAGCCATTCTTCTGACCTTTCAAAGTCACCTATGCAGTTAGGACAGATTCAACACTGAAAAAAATAATTAAACAAACAAAACAGAAAAAGGGCACAGTCTCCATCAGGTCTTTGAATTATTATTTTTAATTCTTCTTCATGACCCAAGAATTCACAGTGAAGTCCAATCTGACTATATGCTGCCATCTGAAAAAAGATAACCTGGAAGGGCTTCCCAACAAACAGGACAAAAAGACTGCGGCATATGAAGAACTTGTGAGACAACATGGGGGTATCCAGGTCTCTGAAGCCCACTCAGAATTAACTCGAAATGCGAAGACACCATTAATTTACTACTCAGACTGTAACTGAGCAAAACTCTCAGTGAAATCAGTAGGAAATTGTCCTAAATAAAATGGCTGAGAAGTAAACTCAGGACTGAAAACCTGATTCACTATAGGAAGTAATATCATGATGTGCCACTAACAAAGAACAGGTAGAAAATACATACGTATCTATATCTGCCTGCACACATATACATAGAATCACTTATACCTTTAGTTCTGATGGAGACACTCCAGTGTAACCAGCACATATGCATATATCGTGAAGAAATTACCCAGTTTAATTAAACCCAGGCAAAATTAAACCCTTTAAATTGTTATTTCTAAATGCTTTGTGCATTTTGCTGTAAAAGCTAGACTACCGTAGGCTAAAAAGAAGTTTCATGTTTAGGGACTTTTTTAAAAAAAAACCAAAAGATAATTCCCTTTATCAAAATGGAGCATTTAATTTTGAAGACATCTGCTTTTAGAAAGAGTATGCTGTTACAATGCTTTGCATATATTAATGCAAATCGCAGATGCTAGAGAGAATTAAAAACCTATTCCCAGAGAAATTAATCCAAAATTAAAATTTATTCTGCACTAAGCTAAATAGGTCATACTGGGTCCTTCTCTGTTGATCGCAAATAAAATAAACTGTAATTCCAAACTGTTAATTTCTTGTGTTCTTGTAACAGTGATGAGTGGTTCAATATTTAGGTGCTCTCGTATTTCCAGGGAACACTTGTTTTCTTATCTACTACGTATGTGCACACCAACTGTACATATTCCAACAGCTTTGTATCAAATGATACCACTTTTCTCCACTGGTGGGGAGGGTCACCATGCTGCTAAACCAGAGAAAACCTAAGCTAGCTTTATAGGAGACTTTGCTGCAAGTATCATTACAGCTAAAGAAAAAATTGTGTAGCAAGGCGGTGAGAAAGCATTACCGGAACACGGCTTAGAGGAGCCATTCCTAACAAAGTCCCTTGACACTATCTTTATGCGCGTGCATTTGACAAAATAAATAAATACATATAAATAAATGCATACATAGTAACCATTTCAATTTGGAAAATATTTTTTTCTTCGACTTCAGTCATTTTGCTGTTTATAGCAGCCCACTCTGCCAGAGGCTTTTGACTGAAAATAAAATCAGTCGCATTGAAATGCTGTAACATCCCTCCACCTCTACAGAAGCACTTATGCAAAATTTGTCCATCTGTATAACAACCCCTCCTTTTTCCCCTTAAGGAGAAAAACATTCAGCAACTCACGTTGTGATCCATATTCACAGTGACCCCGAGCTGAAAGAAAATGAAACTGTGCTATAGCTGGTAGATTAACAAATGCTGGTCAAAAACACTCCAAAACTAAAATTGTAAGAATATTGTCTGTCTAGAAAGAGGCTTGGTCTTCTCCCCTGTGACGTGTTCGCTCATGCTCAAAATTTGAAACCGTACCAGCAGCAGAAATCCACAGAGACAGCTGGAAAAGCAGACCGTGAGACCTCTGAACACATGGGGAAATAAAGTCTTATTAACCAAGAGAGACGACTGAGTTTTATTCAGCAGAATCAGAATTTTTAAAACATTCACTCCAGCTGAAAATTTGGGTAAAGGAGGCTTTGTTAATTTTATGCCAGGGCCTTCAACTAAAAACAGTTGAGCTCCACACGACAGAGGAATCCTAAACAAGCTGAGAGAAACCACTTGTGTTTCCAGAGCAGCAGGTGAAGATGAGCCCGGTAATTATTTTGCACGCCCTGATGGATCGCAGCAAAGCAGATCACAATAATCAAGAGAGAAGATGATGCATTTCAGCTCTGAGGACAGGTGGGGATTAAAAAGAAAAGCATTAGCACAGCGGGAAGAAGCAGTTCTGTATGAAGAGACAGCGAAAACACAAACTGCAAAACCAGCCCCCATTGTGTCTCTGGGGGGATGTTTCTGCTGCCCCAGAGCCCCCCACCCCTGCCCTGCCTATCCCACTGACCCCAGAGGCCATGGCCTGGCTCTTTGAGCTAGGAAATGTCAAGAACGGTCAATGCTGGTTCAAGACTAGTCAATACTGCTTTACAGAAGTAATACTGATTTGTGCAAATCGGTTATTTGACTAATAGCTCTGATTTTTCTGAAAACTAGAGGCTTTTCTTTTGAAAAGGAGTCTTAAAGAGTTTAGCTTCTGTCCAGTTGATGGTCCTGCTAATAAATAATCACGAAGGAAGGGTCTGGAAAAGTTTTTTCACAGTCTTTTCAGAAAGTACTGGTACAAAGTCATCATCTCGACCCTACAGGGGACAGAGTACTATAGCATTGACCTGAGGCAGAACTGTGAGCTACCTGGCTAGTCTTCCATCTTCCTCCTTGTCAAACTGAGTCACAGCCAGCAAACCCAAAAGGCAAAGTCATAGCAGTGGGGGTTGATGAGAGACCATGCCAAAGGAAGTGAGCACTGGGGCCTGTGAAAGGAAACCCTGGCACAAGGTATGACTCTCTCCTGACTGCCTTGGGAGGACTCGAGGTAGAGAAACATTGTCATTCTCCTTACCCAAAAGGGATATTCCAATTTTGGGATGAAATGCCTTCACCATTAAAATGGACAATGTGCTCTGCACTGTATAACACAGTCATAGCGATCCTACTTTGGTGACTTCCCCCATCACACCTGCATACACACNGTTCCATCACTTTTCCAGGGATAGCAGTCTGGTGCCAGCAGCAGCACACACGCATGGGCTGAGCTGACTCCGTGCCCAAGAACACACCCTTTTCAGGACTGAGTAAATCATGACGTCTTACTGCATCCCATAAAAGATTTTTTTGCAGCCTGCTTTGGCATTGGCTCAGTAGTCTGCAAAATGGGACTGATGAAAGGGGTGTAGATGCTATCCATTTGAGACAGATTAATATACCAATTAATCTTTTTCCCAGAGCCTTATAATTGTGATGAAGCTGCAACTTAAACAACATGGTCTGTTGCCCAAGTTTGTTTTAAAAAACTTGGAGATTAAACTTGTCTTTCTCAGTGGTGAATGAAAATGAGAGCAGTATTGATTATTGCCTCAGCAGGGCTGTGATCTGCTCAGTGTGCTGGGCAGAGTAGAAATTTAAACAAAGGGAGAAGGTGGGCCAAGAGCTGCAGATGGTGGTTAAACAGACACCCAGTTGCGCACAGGCTCTGAACGATCTTGGCTGTAATCACCTACTCCTCAAAATGTTCTTAGGATCATTAAACAGAGGCTTCTTTAATTGTCTGGTTTTATAATGCTTTCAGAGAGAATTTGGCCATTTCTGTTTGGTTAAATCTAAATTTATCTGTCAGATAAATGCACATCATTTTCCATTGCCCATAAACGATCATGCCATCATATGCCAGAGAGCCGAGTTCTCATTTCCTCTTCAGTTCCAGAGCAAAAAACAAAGGCTTCTTCACACAGCTTGCACACGTAAGGTCCTGGTGGATCTTCAGTCTCTTTTCGGAATTAGTGGCAGATTTTCAACTGAGGTCTCAGGGGATCTGAGTCATTAATAGACTGCTCACCTTTGCTCTAGAACCCAGGCTCTGGCTTGGTTTAATCAGCAAAGCTGATGGTTTTTTTCCCTGCCTGGACTAGTAGGTATGATCCATAACATCTCATGGCACCGATGTATTTCCAAAGTTAATCTGACCAGGCCCATATTTGAAATCATGCTGGTTTTGAATCCTAGTAAATCTACTGCAGATGTGAGACTTCTGTATCCAAGTCCAACTGACAGGTCATCATGTGCATCCCAGTGCAGATGTGGTGGAAAAGCATCCAACTTGTGTTCAAGCTCTTAAAGGAGTCTTAGCACTGGCACAAGGCCCGCAGCTGCACTGGGCTGGCTTGCCTTTCAAACTGCTGCAGGCAAGGATGAGGACAGCATCCCCCACAGCTGCCCGTAAGATGGATGGGTTCCCCATCCTGCTCCACAGATGGCCAATTGTCTAGTTCTAATAGAGAATCAAGTTTTTACCCTAAATTAGAGAATTTGGGGCAGCTCCGTGGCATGACTGGCTATTTAGCAGGCAAGCAGAGCATCTAAAAATGCTCCATTTTTTTACATCAGTTCAACGCCAATTGTGGGTGTGAAAGGTCTTCTCTGCATCTAAGTACCCTTTAGGGTTAAAAAGAGACCTGATGAGGCTGAGGTTAATACACCACTACTGAAGACTGGTATAAATGTTTTTATTCCTGCTCCTCATACCTTATCAATGTTTGTGCAGGAAAAAATTCCCTCTCTGAGATGTTCATTATGAGCCCTTTCATCAGTAATTAATAAAAAAATGCACTTTTATATAAAAAGAAATTATGCTTTTTGGAAAAAAAAACAGACCTCAATAAGAATAGAGCTTAGCTAAAACTTTACTAAGCATGTCAGTAAATTCTCTTTAGCGTTCTGACTCATTGTCCCCCTTTATATTATTCCCTTGGCTTTTGGTAGCTTATGCTCCTCTATAATGACAGCTGCCTTATTAGAGATAAATCTCAAAGTTTTGACACTGCAGAATGAAAACAGCACCTCAGAGTCGCAGCACCTTTCTTATCTCGCTAATAAGACACCAAGAGGGGAAACAGTGACGCAAGCTCTGGTTTAGTTCTGAGACAGGTCCCACCCACACTGGGAAAGCGTTGCTCAGAACCACAGCACAGGCTCATCTGTTGGTGGCAGCAGAAAAAAAAATAAATAAAAATCAAACCTTCTTTCCCTGACAGGTATACAAATGAGAGTTCAGGAACATTGGACTAGGTCTCATCACATCATTTTCTTCATATTCTTTCATCCATGTGGAAAGTAGTACTCAGGAGCTTGGTTCTTTCCCATTAGTTAAGTGAACCATGATGAGTCTGGAGGGAAGGGCTGACAATCAAGAGAGAAAGAATCCTGCTAAAGCCTAATTCCTTTCCAAATGTACAGTTCCTTATAGCACACAAGAGGCTGTTTTGGAAGAACAGTTGTTGTATCCCTATTCATCAAACATTGTGCACATTGTGTATATTGAAGTCAGTCAATCCTGTTGGGGGCCTTCCATTCAAATTGCTGGTTTTTCAATTAGAAAAGACCAGGAAGCATGATTAAAATTCACATTGCCAGGCTTTGCTGTTTTCAGACATTGGTTGTAAAGCATATTTGTTAAGCACCATCTGCTGTACATTCAGAAAATAGCAACCAAAATTGCTATTCTCTCTCCAGCTTTTCAAATAAATTAAAATTATTTAAATTCTGTCTATTATCAAAGAGGTTATTTCAGCTCTGGAATGCTAAAACTGCATTTATATAGTCCTCCAATTGCATTATCTATTTATGCAGAGTTAAATATAAACTACAGACTGGGACAAACACTTGGGGGAGAAACTGCGTTACAAAACACGGTGTCCTGGAGAGATGTGTTGATCCTGATTTCCACATGTACTAAGTAAAACAGGATGAATACAACTGAAAACAAATAATTGTCTTTCAAGGGCAAATTTAATGTGTGATGACTGCAGGACACAATGATAAAACCAGAAGCTACCGGCATCAGTTCAAAATCCTAAATGGGGATTATTAGCGTTTCTGTAGGGTTTAACTAGCAGAACAATTATTAGCAATAATCCCAAACATTACAACTCTGTTGATGGTGAACTGTAAGTGATGAAGAAAAGATCTCAAATTATTAGCCTGAATTAAGTGAATAGCCTGAAAGGTGTAAATAAACCTACAGATTGTTGAAATGCAAAACAGCCACCAGACTTTTTTCACAGCTTTCCTGTAAGGTCTTTCTTCCATATTTTTCTTAAAGAACATTTTCTGTTTCAGCATTTTGATGACAACAGTGAGTGTCAGAAGCTGCCCAGCTCCAAACGGGTGGCACAGTAGCAGGGAGGGAAGGATAATATGGAGTAAAAATGTCACCACTGAGTGGTAATTTGGGGTAAAAGATACATGTGGCCACTTAGGTAGTCACATACGCTAGCACACAGGGCCAGATCACCAGCCTTTGAACTACAGACCCTGCCACCACTGCCATGCCCTTGCATCCCAGTAACGGAACAAAGACTGGTGAGACGAGCCTGCTTTCCCCAGGATGAACATTCAGTGTCTCACAATCCTGTCACTGGGGGCTTCACATCAATATACTTAGTACAGACCATGCAAGGAGTCCCACAGCTACAGAGCGTGAAGCACCAGCAGTCCTATGAATTTAAAGCAAAAAAAGTCTCATATCTCATACCTTCTGTGCCCTCCTCATGTTGGTCCAGGAAGGAGAAATCCACCAAAGGTTGTCTTCTTACTCAGTGAAGAGATCAGCACTGGCCTTTGGGGTCCATGATCTACATACCCTTTCAGAAGTCAGGGAAGGTTCCTCTTTGCAAAAAAAATAAAAATACTTGGGAATTGTGAGGCCTGATCTGGAGCCTGATGGACATTAACAGGAGCCTTACCCAAACATAGATCAATGGATTTCTAAAAAATCCATTGTTCCTAAAATTTCTGTGATTTTGCAAAGCATTATCATTTCTGCTGCACCAGTGGGAAAACTGAAGCAAATAGAAGTGAAGGAACTTGGCCAAGTGATAGCACATAAGCCAGTCATCAGCTGAAAATCCCAGCCCAAAATCCCAGCTCCCAAATCACAGGTAAAAGTAAGGGAAAACCATCTGCCTGGCTCCTCCCTCCCCTCCCAAGAAATAACAGTATTTAACATCAGTTCTTAGGAGAATACACGATCCATCGCTGTGTGGGAGACATTGCTTTTCAGACCTTGCAAATCAGAACAGCAGTTCTCACGGATAGCTATGAAATAATCAGGCATCAATATTTATCCGCATAAAGATAATAAATATTAAGTTTATAAGGGAATAAATAATATCTTTAGAAACATACTTGTCACAGTCCTACTGTTACAAAATTATATTAGTACAATATTCTTGCAAAAACTGTACAGACACTCCAATACAAGCCATGTCAAAGTCACTGCACAGTTTTGCAGTTCTGTGAGATACATTAAACTACATAATCATTTTCAATTCACCAAAGGTATAAACTGAGAAATACTGAAGACAGAAATATAGTAAAATGTTAAATAGATTTCATATTTACATGAATGCACCTCAGGTGAAATCTGTTAAAAATTTCGCATGGGTAAGCAAAGCAATTCTAAACATTAAAATGTAAACATTCTGCAGTGGTGCTTTTGACACTACAGAGCATTTTCCACAAATTGCCTATCAAATATTTCAAGTAACCCACCCATACATTAATGGCTTCAAACATCTAATATATTGATACACACTGTAATTTTCCCTGCAGCTTCTCTTCCCCTTGATCATTTGCAGGGTAACAGTTAATTATAATGAACAAGACAAAAAAAAAAAAAAAGCACATCTTCTCTTTTGACATAAGTATTATTCTGTGGGTTCCTCTAGAGTTATTCTTGATGCACACCAATATGAAGAAAGTCAAGGCTGTATATCAGACATGGTGGGGTTCAAACACCTGAATACTCACACCCCGAACTTGCAAACAACCATTCAGGTGCCTTAGAAAGAAGAAATAATTTCCTTCAAATTCTTTATTTCACTCCCTTCAAGAGACAGTGAAATTTTAACCACATCAGCACATATCCACTTCTGGGTTTTCATCCATATTCTGCAGAACCCAATCTAGTTTCTTCTGTGGGTTTTGAATGCCACTCAATGATACTTGTTAAAGAAGTTGAATATTTGAACTAAATATTTTTAAAAAATCTTTAGTTTCTAAAGTCTCTTTTCTTCATCAGTTTCTATACTCACTCTTCCTTTTATTTTGTTATTAATGCCATTTATAAAAAATTATTGTGAAATTAAGTACAACAGATTACTTTTTTCCCCCCCTTCGTTTATAAATTGTGATTTCTTATAGCAAATTATTTATAGTGATTTGGGTTGCAGATGCTTTTGTTCTAATACGGTGTTATCAGAGTTTTATACTGAACTATAGCTAGAAGCAATTAGAAGTCTAATAGTTGAGAGCAGCCGCACCAGGTCTGCGGATTACTTCCACAGCTATAAATCCAGGACAGTGCTAAGATGGTCTCAAATCAGTTTAAAACTAGTATATCTAGCAACAGTTAAGTCACTGAAATTCTTCCTTACTTTTACCAGTGCAAAAGAAAAAAAAATCAAGTTCAGTATGTCCCTTTCTTTTAACAATAAGAAGAAATAAAATAGGGTAGGAAATTACAATGTAATATAAGAAATTATTATGTGGACATTGGAAATTAATAGAAAAAAAAATTTCCAGTCTTCTAAAGTCTTAACACAAAAAGCTCCAAAAAGCCTTGACTTGCTATGATGTTCTAGCAGTACATAACAGCATGGCCATAAAATAAATCTATGTGCAGAAATCATGAAGAAATACAAAATATTGTGAGGTTTAATATTTGATCCTGCCAGATGCTGAACTCTCTGGCCCCAGCAAACCATTTCAGCATGTGGCTAGAAGTCAGCATGTGTGTTACGCCACTGAAGCAGAGGAGGTTATTCAAAGCTTGAACACATAGTTAAGTGCTTTGAACGATTGGGTCATTAAAGTACCAACCACTTACTGCCAGAGTATCAGGCTACATTACCGCTTTGAGCAGGTTGTTGCATAGCTGTCCATTATGAGGCTTACGCACCACTCTCTGAAGCATGCTTTGAAGCATTTCTTCACCACTGGATAAGAAAAAAAACTTGTGGGTCTGTCTGGGCAGGAAATTCCTACATTCCCATCATTTGACTTTCATGTGCAAAACCAAATGATATTGATGCCCAGGTATAAGCATCACTTAGGGATAACACAAAGCGCTATCAATGATAATGGTAATTAGACAATGCTACCCCTCTCCCACCACACAGCCACACTCCATTACAGCCAACTTCCTCCTTTGTGCAGGACTAGCATTAACTCATAACTCACAATGGGAAGGATAAAGTCAAGCAAAGAGCAAATGCTACAGGTCATATTTAACACTGCTTGGAGTTTCTAAGATGCTGCTTGATGCTGAGGAATGTTGCTGCCTGGTAAAAGCAGTGTTGTCAAAAAGAAAACTTGTGCCCTCTTAATAGTAAGCAAAACTTGTGATTTTATCTCAAAGCTAGGAATAAGAGTAGTTATAAAAATGCACTTGTAGCCTTTGTTCTGACAGTTGTAGACTGGGAAATGATGTGTGTTCACTTAAACATCTATCCTGTAGGAAACCAAACCAGGTTTGTTGTGCTAGTGGAAGCACAAGAACCAAATTCTGCAGCTGTTTGCCCCTTCTCAGCCCAGGAAATAATATCCCTCTTCTTAACTTTGCTGACCGCTTCTCCTGGGATTTAAGGGTTGTGAAAAAAGTAGGAACAGAAGCTCATAACTTTATTTAATTATGGGTTTCTATATCTACCAATACACATCTCTTCTATTCAGATATCAACATAACGATTCCACTGTGGTTGGTTTGGGTTTTTTGGGTGGTTGGTGGGGGAATTTGTTGCTCAGGAAGCACGGATGTACTTTGCCTTTGTCAGGGAACACTTTCAGTTTAGTTCTCACCTTTTAGAGGGAAAATATCCACACAGAAAACAAATCCCGTTACTACTTTCTCCTTTCTCCTATTTGCCTCTTACCATTCACCTGGTAAAATCAGGGCGAACAGAACAAGCATTTGATCACTGCCACCTAATGTAAAGTTCCTCTTTGTCAAATACTGAGACCTTGGCATAATGCCCCCTTAGTCAGGACTGTTCCTGAAACACCTGAAACATCTCACCACTTCAGTGTTAAATGCTGTTGACTGCCTCTCTTTCCAGCCTGTCCAGCTGCAAATGTGTGGGCTGTTATTCTCGTATCCGTCAGCTCTGATATAACCTTGTCCACTTTTGATGAAGGAAAAAAAAAACAAATGAGTACCCCTGTACAGTCACTCAAGATTGGTGCAGCTATTGCAAATGTTAGGTTCTGTCAGCGGGAAGCCAAGCAGTGTCAAACTGCTTCTGAATCCTGTGTTCAAAAAAAGCAGAAAAGCCTCTGATGAGAACAACTTACTTCTTTTAGGTTATCTACTGGAAATTACTTAATGTAATGCAAGGATAGGGTCACATTTGGGTAAGATATTAAGAATCTTTTAATTTTTTTGCCACAAGTGCATACCTTACTCTGTTCTTGGAAGATGTGAGAATACCTGCAGAGTCCTGGGCTACAGCTGAAATTGCTCTGCTTGGCTATGGCTTGTCTCCATGGTTTATAAAACTCAATACATACGACAAAAATAGACACAATTGAAAGTAAATGAGGAGTAACTGTATGTGACCTCCATATATGTCAATGAAAAGCTGATTTTGAAGCAATGATGATATGGGAAACATGGGACAACCTGATGTAAAGCAGACTTGAGCAGATTGGTAAAATACCAGCTGATGTTCCCCTGGTGACGTATGACATTTTAGAACATTTTCTATCTGAAAACTTTCCCCAGGGAAGTACAGAACATTAAATGACTTGCCAGGGAACACATAGCAGGTTAACGGTAAAGCTACTGATCCAAGTCTTTTCTTGATTCCATCCATTGGATTACAAAGCTCTTTCTCAGACTTCCCTTTTGGATCATTCTTTGGTTGGAACCTTTTTCTCCTTCAAATATATTTCACCTTACAAATTTGTACAAAGTTATGTGCACAGACTGACAAGACTAAAACTTACACAACCATCAGTTTTGTGCTGTGAATACCATATGGATTATCAACATTATGCTATTATTAAAAACACACTATTGCACTAAAAACATTTAACATACTAGAATTGGATTATCAGTGAAGTTTGTCAAAAATAAATCCCTGATGATATGAAGGAAGTCTCCAGCTCTAGCATCCTACGGGTAATATTTCATGAACCCTAGCATCCTAGGGGTAATATCTCATGAGCCAAGACAGCAGAATTATTAAGAATGCTGCAATAAGGACGAAGACGGGCTGCAACCCAAACTCTGTGAGGCCAGTGGTAGTGCTGTTATTGATGTTACTGGGCTACACCTTCAACTTTTGAATAGCCTGGAAGAAGAGGGATGAAGAAGAAAGTGGAGTGAGACAGCCCCAGCTGGGCCTGATGTGGGCTGAATAGCTCAGCTGGGCACAATGTGATACAGAAACCTGTGCCAAGTTGAAACTTGGGGGGCATTTTCTAGAAAAGCAGAACTCTTTTACCGTAGACTGTACCTTTGGGCTGAGCAGATGATAGCCTTTACTGTGACCTTGAAAACTGTGGAGTTTGGAGGAAAAAGCTCTACAGCAACAAAAGGGCACAATCAGACAGCTTAGAGGGAAAAACTCTTTCCTCTCTTCCTCAGTTGACATCACTAAAGGAAAAAGCAGAGATCTACCCTTAATTAGGCAGATGTGAAGAAGCTAAACCGAGTAATGAGTCCTCACTTTGAGATCACCCTCAGGTCAGGTTTCAAACTGAACCATTTTAAGATTTAAAAGCAGAGTTTGTCCTACAGATGGACTGAGTCACCTCTTCACCTGGCATCAATTAAGCATTGCTTGAATGTGATCAGTGGACTGAGAGAGCTGGAGAGCTCTCCCCTCACTTTTCACTCACCTGTGTCAGTCAGGAGACGAAAAGAGAAGGACAGTTCTACACACCGTTCAAGAATGCAATTCACTTTGCCTGTATTTTTATTTTGGAAACACTGAGCAGTAAGTAATGAAAATGTATCAGTAATGAAAATCTATCCTAAACTAGAGCTAGGCAAATAACCTTTTTATTGGTTTAGATCCCATATCTCGGCATCGAAAGCTCACAGGCTGAAATGTTATTTGGTCTAACTGATGCTTTAAAGTATTTTAATAACTGCCATTTTATATTTTAACTCCTTGGGCCAGCTGCAGTTGTTCTAAATTTCAGCTTTGTCATTCAATTATCACATGAGCCACATAAAACTCTTCTAGTTTCCTGCCCCGGTGGGATCTGCACATTTGCAATTCTCCTTCCCAGTACACTTGTGTATGCAGCTTCGAAACCCTCTCTGCCAGTAAAACCAAATCATTTGATTGTTCCAAGAAAACAAACACAAAGGGGACATAAAAAGATGAAGATGAGTTTGTTTAAGATTTGGATAAACATCCACGGAATGCTCCTGGCATTATTTGCCCACTTCTTTTTTAACAGTGTGGTGATGGAGCATTTTGGATAGTGTGGTCCCTAAGCTAACCGGGCTCCCTCAGCATCTTCCTCCAGGACGGGATCGCAGATGGGTTGTATAACCCAAGTGTGTCGCACCCACTCACTCACTGTAAACTCAAACCCCGTGAAACTTCCTGGAGAGTGAAGAATTAAAGGAGAAAATTGTTCAAAGCATTACAATGTGCAATTTCAATGCAAGGCATAATGGAAGTGGCTGTGTGGGAGGATATTACTTCATTATAAACCTAAATCAGATGCCCAAAGATTGCTGTCATCTCCAGAGACCATTCCATCACACTCTACAAGAGGTTTTCCAGTGGAAGAAAAATAGCTTTCCCCGCCTCTCCTCTTCAGGCTTGAGAAAGTTGTATGGCTTTTTTAACAGTTTCTAATGAAAATTAGAATTATTGCTTGTCCCCTGGGAGACTTCAAAAGTCATGCAAACTTCACAGAGCTCACATGTTCATAAACCTCCAGCAAAAGACCAGTAAGGAAATAAATTGCAGTTCTCCAATTAGCATTTGACATTCTCCACTGTTTTTTTGGTGGAGTGAATTTGTCTTTCTTCTAAACCATGCTGATAAATTAAATGAGTTACTAAACCCAGCATTATTTCATGTTTGAAGGCACACTGAAATCAAACACTCTAATTCACGGTGGGATTTGCTTTCTGCATAATATTCGGGGAAAATATGAAATAAACTCAGGAGTTTCAAACATGTTAAAGGGGCTAACATGTACATGAATATTTTCTTCAAGCTCCTTCTTGTGTATTCACAGATACTGCCAAACACAACAGAGACGGGGCATTAGGATATGAAATGGGAAGTGGTCAAATTTTCAAAGCAAGCTGCTGGGTGCCGAACACTTCTAAAAATCTGGCCCCTGACTCTTTGGTGCTGTTCCAGAAAGAAATATCTCTATGCTGGCAGTTGTCCAAGCAGCTTTGGAAATCCTTTTGCACAGTTATTTCAGTAAAGCATAAAAGCCGATCCCCAGCTTTCTCTGCCTGATTAAGCACTGTCACCAATCACTACGCAGCTCTCAAGTACACATGAAATATTCCTAGATAAATCCTCCATCTCTAGAGAAATGTGTTTCCTGTGCAACTGTAAATCCAGGTTCTGTGTTGAAACTAATCCAGTCTGGCAGTGCTATGGTCCTAGAAAAGTTTCCTTGGAAACGACAAACTTCTGCAATGGCAAAGTCATCCAATCTTTTCATGCCACTATATTATATTAAAACCACCTGGTTTATTTATACAATGACTTACAGATCAGGGTCCTAGAAATAATAATACATAAACTTTATAGCAAAAAATATACATATAATAATTCATCCTTCTATGATATATAGAAATTATGTATATTTGTGTGTGTGGACATATATATATATAAATATATGGGTTATACTTACGTTTGGGGCACTTGTGTATAGATACGTGTATCTCCATACACACAGTATACATTTATATATCTTTCTAGGTGCCATGTGTGTATACCTAAACACACGAATACACACACAGGAGCACATTTACACTCCGTGATTAGATGTGGACTTTTCAGAATCTGCACACAAACAGCTGGAGTCCTTCGCTGTCCATGAGCATCAAAGGGGTCAGGGGCCACCCGCATTACCGTCCACAGAAAGAGAACTAATGTCATCGCTGTGGGCACAGGACTGGCTTGATGCATCTTCCTTTGTGAAGAACTAAATTCGCCGGGCAGTGGCACCCTGCAACGCAGGGCTTGTTGCATGGGCCAATCTCGTTCCAGTTGTCACAGCTTTTGACACATCCTGGACCACAGGTGTCATAAATGGCACCGTGTTTACACTGGGTTGCTGAAAGGCAGTTAAGAGGAACAAAATATGCATATTACACAGAGTTCCACAAGGAAAGTTATATAGCTGTTTGCTTGATTTCTACCACAAATATCAAAAAGCACATTTTGGTATAATGATCCTCTAGAGGAAAACATTACTTGTAAAGAGATTCCACTATATTAAATGCAACACCACTTTCCATCACAAATATAAAGGTAGAAAAATCTTAATCAAAAAGTTATCCAGCTCCTAGCAGTCCTGAACTTTTTGAGAATTTTAACACAGCTGACAGTACACAAAGCTTTGGCAAGGTTTCTATCTATAAGCAGATCTATGCTTTATATTTAAAGCTTAACATTATTTGTTACAAAGCCTTTTATCAAAGATTCTTGAAACGTTTACAAGGTCAGACAGTTATTATCAGTCCCACTCCTACAGAAAGAAGAGAAAGGAGAATCATTCACCACATCAGGCTATTCCTAAGATTATACTTTCAATATTGCATATTGCAGCAAATCAAAACAATGCTGTTAGTTTAGCAGCACCATTTCTAAAACAACATAGATTTGGGAAAAAAATCAATTATTGCCATGCTTTATTCTATTTTACCAAGGGATCACTGAGAATGAGGATTCTTGTAGTTAATGATTCCAGTATCTATTCATTGATTTATGGAGTTGACAGTTCAATGCATTTCCAACATAAGAGACCACTGAGGGCTCAGCTAAAAGCACTATACCCCCTCCAGATCAATATTTAAACTCTTAACATTTTATATCCTGCCTTTTGAGTATGAAGAATAATATGTGGTTCAATAGCGAATAAAAGCCTGTTATTCTTTCTAATGGCTGTGCTGATGGCACAAACAAGGACTGATAAAATTGTTTCTAGATGGTAAGGGACTCTCAACCATCCAGAATTGTCTCTTGCTATTTGCAGAGAGGTGGTTGCATTAAGAAGTTTTCTTCCATTTTGAGAGAGATTGAAGGTCCAGATTTTTTAAAGGACAGTTCAGTTATTGACAGAAAAAATGATGTTTTGTTGTGAGGAGTGGCCTTAGAGCACCATTACAGCACTGTCATTGTTCATAAAGAGAAAACAAGCACAAAATTGATTAAATATGTATAAGAGTGTATCACAGAGGACGGAAGTCTTAGCGCTAAGGCATCATAAATTTAAGGGGTTCCTCTTCACCAGTAATCAGGTGATCTTCAAAACAGTATAAGCTTCTTGCATTTTATGGCATTTATACATATGTGAAAAGCAGGCCTGAAGAAGGAATTCAGGAAAGAATGCACACAAAGTTCTTAGGACACAGACATTAAATAAACAAATAAAAAAAACCTGGAAAAAAATGGATATTACAGCAGAAAATTACCTTGGAGTTACAGAGGATCAACAGATGAATATTAGATAGATATTAAATATTGTGGAAAAAACCCCAACTTTCCAGCCTTAAGCATGCCAAAGGACCGGAGCAATTGACCTAAAGACTCTGTGAGACATCCTTCATTGAACATAATTTTAGAACAGGTTGGAAAAACATATTTCAGCAATGTTCAGGATAGGCTTATTCTTCCGGTGGGCATAGACCTTTTGAGAACTTTTTTCCAACTTTTCATTTCTATCTTGCTCTGCATGACAACTTCCATGCACATTGAAGAAGGAACAAACAAAAGGAATAACTAAAATGAAATTTAAATGGAACAGGAGATTTAGAAGGTGTGAAGAACATGCAAGCAATATTGAGTGTACAGTAAAATGTTAGATTCACAACAAACTCTGCATTTACATAGCATGTTAAGAATAGAGGTTGAATCCCTATAAGAAGGGAAACAAAAATGTGCAGAGCTCCCAGGAGCTTTGCAAACAATGTATGAACTGTCTAGAAAAGTAGACTAAGATGTTCAAAGATGGATAGTGATTGTCCACATACAATGTGAATTATCTTAAGGGGGCTGTTTCCTAGAAGCTTTTATCCCTCCTCTCTGAAAATGAGTTTCCCTTCAAAGGATCTCTGATTGACCAACCACAAGCTGAAACTTTAGGCTTCAGTACATGTAGTTTACATGTAGAAAGGTCTGCAAGCTTCAGTTTTTATGCTGCACAGGTTTCATCCCACAAAAGTTTATTGCAGTAATAGCTGTCCCATTTGTTCCACCTGAGCTCTGTTTGGTGCCTCAGCTGGTGGGTTGGAGGAAAGTTGGCTAAGGTCTCCTTTCCACTTCCTCATCTCTGCTCCAGAGCAAAAGAGATGAGGTAGCCGTGGCATCTGTAAGTACTCCCCAGATCTGCTCTACTACACATGGATGTGGTATGTCAAAACACCTCCTCCTTCAGATGATTCCATGCAGAAGATAGGATGACTTTTTTTCTGCTGTAGACAGTCTATAATGGCATTATCAACTTTCTGTCAAGGGAAAAATCAGGAACGTAGAATTGCTGCTGTTTTTAAGTTCCCTGGATGGCTTTTTATTGTTGTTAACGTGTGGTGTGATTGATCCAGAACATATCACTTCATCAACAGTTTAAAAAATAAAAATAAAGACATTCTGCAGTAGGTTTCCAAGGCTTCCCAGGGACTGCTGAAATTGCTGAAGTGAATCAGTACCATGTAAACGTGAAAACCAGGAGTGATGCCTTTGTACCCATCTTTTAAGGCAAATTTCTCTCTTAAAGTACTGTACTCTGTTAGTAATAACTTCCTTAGTGCACTAGCAAAAAAAAAAAATCAAACCCCAAACTACAGAAGTTACTAATAATACTGCGTTTTGCAACCAGTTACCAGTCCCAACAGGATTTTTCCACTCTTCTTCTAGAACATGTGTTTGGCATGACAGATGTGAGCTTCCTCAGATCGCTTTCTGAGCTGGTGGGATGATAGCCAGCTCCACTCCAGAAGCCATATAGTCACATAAATACAGCACTGTGCCGGAGCTAATAAACCCTGCTTAATAAGGCTATACAGTTTTCAGACCAGAGCTGGTTTATTCCATCCAGTTTGGCAGTTTCACAGAGAAGGTTTGTATCTGTCTGTGCCTGTCTTTGTAGACATGACTGTAGTTACTTAGGAGGAAATCTTGTTCCCCAACACAAAAGCCAAAATACCTAACACGGAATGTGATTCCACAGTAATTTCTCAGCTAACGTTTGTGCATCAATGAATCTTCCCACTTCTTCTGTTGGCATTGCACAAGTTTGGGTTTCAGGGTGTTTTGTAGGGCTTCCAAACGGAATGTCAATTCACAACATCTCTTTCTAACATAGTAGAAGGCAATAGATCTGGGCACTGACCTTCTAATGATACCCCTGAGGATATACTGCTGCACTGGGGGAGAAGGAAGAGCATGTAGGGTGCAGGACATGGAAGTGAGTCTCCTGAGCATCCTGTCTGGCTGGCTCTCCAGACAACACAAGCTTTCTAAAGATTATAAAAATGAGCTAAGCGTACAGCAGTCAGGGTAGAGGAACTGGCAACCACACAAGATCTGGTTTTATAACCCACAAAAGAATAATTAAAACCTGACTTTACTAATGAGTGTACTCCATTTTCAGCAGAATGCAGCTCTTCCAAGTATCCCACCAGCTATGAAATGTCAAGCAGGAAATGAAAGTCACAGAATGTTAAAATTTTATTACAGATATATCGTTTCATACTCAGGAACTTTTATCTGTAATTAGGACACAATAATTGTAACTGCAAGTTTTGGGAAGAAAAAAGCAAGTGAAAGATTAAAATCTTGATGCTGGCCACTGGCAACACATGGAGTGCAGTGGATGTAATTTAATTTCATGCTTACCATACAATTTACTGAAGAAGATGCTGCTACTTGACATTGGATGCTTAAGTAAGTGTTTTGAGGGTATTTGATTGTATATAGCTTTTCTATATTTTCTGCTTAACAAGAATTCCTCTTTCCTTCTAGAAGTCTACACTGAGATTAAAAAAAACTCAGGTGGATTTAAACACTTCTTTCATTAACTTTAATGGAAGACAATGTGTTTAAATTCCTTCATAATGTTCTTTCAAGCTCTGTTTTTGCCTTAGAAACTTTTCTTGTCTTTGGTAAAATGCCAGAAAAAGTTGTGAAAAGAACCCTCAATTAGTGAAGTCATGATATGCCAACACTCGTCTAAACTCCTTAAGGCAGAGACTGGAGTTTTTATTCTTTTTACAGCATCTGCCACAGTGAGGTCTCAGTCTGAAGTGGTTTGTTTAAAAAAAAAAAAAGTCAGTGTGGTTGTTTCAAGTTGTGCATGGTTCTTCTACCAGATCAATAGATTAAAATTACATCTGTTATTAGTGCTGTCTGAGACAACATTCTTGAATAGGGCTTTCACTTAGTGACACCCTGTTTGGATTGTTCTTTTTCTTTGTAAGAAAAAAAAATGAGCCTTTTGGGAACAGTCAATCAAGTGTAATTTGCTCTGTCACTCACCCATCCCTGCTATCATGCCTTCAACAGAAAAGGAAATTGAAGTTCAGAGAGTAGACCCTGAGCCACACACAATCACCAAAATGGACCGCAGAGTAATAGCTCTTTGACCAGCACAAAGTATCCTCTCATCTTTTTTTCCAGCTACTGTCGATTGGTTTACATAAATCTGAATACATTTCCAGGCAAACCGATGCCATTACAGAATAGAATGTCCTAAATTAATGAGACTGTCATCAGGGGAAACATTCATGTGCAATATTGCATTTTACTTCAAGTACTCATGACCACAGGCCAGCACTTCTTGTGGAAACAATTACTTGCAATTAATGCAGTCCTAATCACACAGGGAATCTGGTCCAAGTACCAAAATTAATGCAGGTTTGCATTTTAATATTCCCATTAAACACATTCTCTCTTTTTCCTTTATTGAACCTACTGCAATCATATATGCATGTGGTCTCTGGAAATAAAACTGGGCTTTAAGAGGAGGTCAAAGGATTTTAAACATCTGTAACCAACTGTTTACATATCCTGAAAAAAGAAAAAGGCATGCACTTCTTCCTGGAGACATATAAAATTAAGATAAGTGGTATGAGAGGTGAAAAGTTTTGCAGCAAAATAAACATTTCTAATATTTGATGGTTGAAAATCTTTCCTGGTAAGATCTTTCTTCATAACTCAGGATGCAACTTCCCTGCTTCTGCAATTCCAGTCAAAGCAACAAATTCCAGTACAAAGTAGCAGTTCCAAAACACCTACCTGCACAGTTCAGCTCTGGTACCCACTGGACTTTCAGCCCTTCCCTCTGACAGGCTCGGGTGTATGCCAGGAATGACTCGCAGTAGCAGTTTTTATGGACCGGGCACTCGCACATGTCTGTCACACAGGACCTGAAGATCAAAGCCCCAAAAGAAATAAGCAAGGAAAGCTTGGTAGATATCTCTTGGAGGTCTGGAGTTCTTTCCAGTCACATGGGGTTCAATGCCACACAAACTTGTGCTAAAAGGCAAGAAAGTGAAATGAATCTGTCCTGGGTTAAGCCGAGACAGACTTTCTTCATAATAGCTAGCAAGAGGCTGTGTGTTGGATTTGTGCTCAGAAGAAAGCTGATAAAAAGTGATGTTTGTGTGGCTGCCAAGGTCTTTCAGCTTCTCTGGCTGTCTGCAAACAGGAGAAGCTGGGAGGGAGCACAGCCTCAGTTAGTAGCCCAGGATTTGATCTTAGGTTCGGGATTGAGACGCAAAGTGGCCAATAATCTATTCCGTAACATACACATCGTGCCCAGTATTGGCCCTTTCGGTTCTGGATCTCTTTTGCTCCGGGTCATCTCACTCCAGGTGGTCACTCTCCCAAGGCCTTCCGCCCCCAACCCAGTCAGCTCTTGGTCTGGGACGCTCGGACTCTTATCTCTGTTTCGTGAGTGCAGTTTCGGGACTCTCCCTGCTCCAGGATCGTTAGCCAGGAACAGGCTGAGCCTTGGTCATCAGGTGGGAGGGCAGTATCACTGTGTATCACTCATTTGCGTATTTGTATATAGTATTATTTTCAATATTATTGTAGTTTAGTTATTAAATTGTTCTTATCTCAACCCATGAGTCCTTTTTTCCCTTTACCCCTTTAATTCTCTCCCCTGTCCTCGAGTGGGGTGGAATTGCATGAGTGGGTGTGTGGTTTGGCCCCCAGCCAAGGGCTAACCCATCACAGCACCTCTGCTGTCACATCCCACAGGTTCATCTCTTATAAAAAGTAATAAGACTTTTCTTATTCCCTGGAAAGTAATGATTTAATAATTTTACCAATAAAGATAGCACCAGTGTTAAGTGGATGACTTCTGCAGGTAATGACCACATGCCATTCCATGCAAGGGATGAGAAATAGTGCCTTCTCTCCAGGTTACTGCCAGCCTCTTCCTGCTTTGAATGCTCCAAAATAGTTCTATGCCTGTTTTCTCAGCAGCATCACTGCCAGACTTTAAGAGGCTCCGAAGGAGCAGGAATGATGCAGCATAAATGAGCAGCTGTCATGCTAGGAAATCCCCCAGGCACTTGTTAATACCCCCATCTTCTTCCCTTGCATAAGATGGAATCACCACAAAACACGGCAGGGAGTGAAGCCGCTAACATGGCGCTAAGTGAAACCGCTAGTGTGTATGTCACCACTATATTTCAAGTTAGCTCATCCAGAACGTATGCCCATTTGGCACAGACCTCAAATATAACTGGCAAGAGGCGGCGGATTTGCAGTTGGCAGCTTTTGCGTATGCAAAATGCTTCGACGCCTCTGCAAACGCAGCAACGCAAATTCAGAAATGCCGAGTATCTACTGCTCCAAGTGGACTTATTAGAAGGCAGGGACAAGGTGTAGGGAAGACATACTTGGATCCTGTAAATCATGCCCTCAGTTCCTCTGCTTTCCACTGAGAGTGCTGTGTGCATGCATCTTGGGCATCAATGGGCAAGAGTCCCCATGCACGTTTAGGGACTTCTCCGTTCCTAAGAGGACAAGGCAGTGTTTTTGAGAAGCACAAATCCTCCAGAAAGACTAAGGGCTGAAGTAAAAAATAAGCTCTCCATGTTATTTGCTCTTGCTGTGGACCAAAAATTCAATTGTCTATAAGAAAAGGATGGATATATACTTAATTTTCCAGAAACTTTCCCCATAGCTGAGTAGGTAATAACTTGGAAAAGATGCAAGCACCTCAAAGTAATCAAGAGCCCATATAATCCTTTAGAGTCATTTGGAACCCTTTATTCAAAACTAGGAAAAAAGGATTAGTGCTTCTTCAAACACAGACAGCCTTGTTTCTGCAGTGCCCCTTAAAGAGGAGTATTTCCCCTTGCCAAAGGCTCTGGCTATTTCAGTGGCCATTCGCACCGTTAAACTTGACACTTCTGTGTTTTAATCATTTTACTCTTGTTGGACCGAGAGTATATTATCTAAAAAATCAAGGGCTAAAATAAGAAACATAAGTACTAACATAAAAAGGTAACCCATCCTGTATTTACCAATATATATGTACCGTGGATAAACAGACTTGCTTTGGATCAAATATATAACATGTTTGTATTTACAGATCAGTGATTTTCATTTGAAATAACTTCACTTTCTAGGGACAATGTAATTTTATTTCACTTTAGTCCTGTGGTAGGTCCCTTTAGATTTTTCCCAGTAACACGTGTTGCTGTACAGCTTCCCCAGCTGATAGGCTGCAAAGAACTGATTAGCACAACATCCTTGGCATTGTTTGACATTGTTAGCTGATAAAAGACCTTGTATAAGCACAAAGGGTCAACTTTTTACAGGACACACTAAATAACTGTATGCTGCTTCCTTTGGCCACATCTCTTGCTAGCATCCCTGCAGCAGGCACTGCTCCATAATACCCCACACCATTTAAGAGGTGTATGTCTCATTTTACAGTGAAGCAGATGCTTGTTTGCTACTGCAGCAAATTCTTATCACAAAAGGAGTCTGTAATAATCTCCACAGACACATTCTATTATCAAGGTACCATTTAATCACATTTTTGTTTCTGTGCTAGCCTCCTTTTTCAATCACATTTTACTACCCCCGCTCAGATTTAGTTATTATTGCCCACAGTATTTAGGGATGCTTGCCAGTGCCAGGTTGTCTACGTTTTCACTAACCTCCTGCCTTAGCAATTACAAAATACTAAACCTGAGGTACTTCTGCTTTTTAGAGCATAAATACATTTTTTTTACCATTACTCAGAGGAGGACTCCACCTCCTGCACTGAGTCAATGCACATACAGCTATCTCAGGTGCTCCCATCAGGTCAGGAGATCTCCAGGCTCACCATCAGTCACCCAGTCTTTTTAATAACTGACATGGTCATGGCATCTCCTCTTAGGCTGGGATCAGCACTGTTTTTGCTACAGTGTTCAGTGCGGGTGTCCACCAAGGAAGGTAGCAATCCATGTGCAACACAAATACTCCTCTGATTCATTACGCACCTAATTGCTTGGGGAATTTTTGTTTTCTGAAGTGTTTAATCCTGGTGACAGCTGCTCAAGCCCTAGGCTTGGCTAAGGAGCAATCATAAGCTTGCAGTGGTTTTATTAATGAATATTGATTACTAATGATGTGTAAGGTTTAATTAATTAATTAATTAAGGTTAAATGAAAAACGAGAGTAAAGGAAACTATATCCACAGCTGCCAAGCCTAGTCAATCAAAATAAAACATCCTTTTTTATTTATTAATGTGTTAAAATCACCAGCAAGGAATTCCATTAATATTAATTGTAGTTAGATGGATTGGCAGTCAGGGGAAAGGGTTCTTTTTATATCACTTCTGAAATCAGCAGGGAGCAGGTACGTGGTTTGTTTGACAGCCACCGTGAGAGTCAAAGGGCAGTCCTGGGAAAGGAAGCAGGAGCAAAAGATGTCTGTCCTCTGAGGGCTGGCGATAGCCCATGGGCAGGCTTTGACTTTGGGTCTGTATTTTTTCAAAAATGTGTTTACTTCTCACATTTAACTACATTTCTCACAGTTATTGTTGTCACAGTTGTATTAGAGGGCTAATTGCAGGATTGTTCACTAGGTAAATTTTAAAACTGATTCTTGTGTGCTGTCCCAAGCCTTTCCCCTTGCAAAAATCTTTTTTTTTTTCTACCTTCTCCAATGATCGATACATTTCAAAAACTATTCTCTGCTACCACCAATTGTGCCTCCTCTCCATTCCTCCTTTGAATCTGATAAATAGATTCGGTGACACTAACTGCACGTTTGACCACAAACTGTTCAAACAACACAAAAAGACACTTTTTACTAAAACTTTGGAATTATGCTGATAATGAAGCCGTACTGTCAAGTTACCAAACTGCACACTAATGGAGACTTTGGGTCTTGCAAGGTATTGTGACTCTTTACCAAGACCCAAACATTTGCTTAAATGAAGTAAAAACATATCAGAAGGTTAAACATCAAAACATTGCAGCCATATAGCAATAATCCCACAGGAAGGCTACAGTGCAAGTTACTTATAAAATGAAGCCATTTTACCAGCTATGGAAATACACACAAGATACTCTGGGCAG
Source organism: Syrrhaptes paradoxus (assembly GCA_013400615.1). Classification (NCBI taxonomy): domain Eukaryota; kingdom Metazoa; phylum Chordata; class Aves; order Pterocliformes; family Pteroclidae; genus Syrrhaptes; species Syrrhaptes paradoxus. The sequence goes on along the minus strand of VZTO01008824.1, from coordinate 148,058 downwards.
CCTTAGGTCTGTCCTCAGTGAAATCCGACAGAGATGCAATGATGTTGTGGTCCAAAAGAAAATTACACTTCTTTTAAAGACATATTTACATTTCAAAAAAAAAATCCAGCTGTGATGGTGCACTTTATCTAGAGTCCCTGCTCTGAATAAGCAGCAATGCACAGCCAGCCTCTCAGTCCTTAACTGGTACCAAGTGCCTCGCTGTGATTCCTTTTGATGCTGTCTATGGCACTAACTGGGTGTGTATAATCACAAACTGTTGCAAAGGGAAATCCGTGATAGGGAAGGCATCCGGCAGCTGTGGGACACACCCTTGAAGGAGACACACACACACACTCTGCTGCCACATCTTCAAAGCGAACTGGAAGAGTACACTCCTTCAGCAACAGCCCTTTTTCACGTTAAACCCTGGAAAGTCTCCAAGCCCCACAAAGGGCAAAGAACCGAGTCCTTTGCTACATCCACTATTAAAAAGAAGAAAAGATCACAGCAAGGAAGCCTACAGCCTTAGCCCATGCCACGCGAGACTGAAATTGCAGATGTTCACTTGCTGAACATGACCAGTTTCTTTTCCTTTGCAGTACACACAAATCCAAAACCAGAACCAGCCATTTCAGGAGGGACAATGTCTTTTTGCATTTTTTTTTTCTTCTTCACATTTCACAACAGGAGTGTGATGCAGTGCATTTTTCAATAGGTACCTTTTGGTACCTTCAAGAAGTGGGTCTACGCAGATGGAAAACACTTAACATCTTCCTCTTTCCACCAGTAGATCTAAACAGACTTTTACAAAAACAATTAAGAGATAGTGTGCCACTAAATCCATTTTCTGTATGTGAAGAAGCATCAGGCAGTGAAGGGGTTTGTCCTCTCTACCTGGGATAAGTTGTACAGTTGCAAACTCCAAAACCTGAAGGGTCATCTACCTAGAGAGGAGGATTAATTTCCAGTGCCACCATCTGTGAGACAGACCTCTTGGGATAACTTCTCATTGGGTATGTCAAATCAGAGTTTCAGTACAAGCTTGGCTTAATTTAGCACTGGTTATGAAAACAGGCATACTCTACATGACAGCCAATTTAGATTCCCATGTTCACACCCAAGTGCTCACAATTCAGCAGTAACACTTAGGATTCATTTTTCCTGATCCAAAATTAGACCTCCTTTCTTTTCCTTCACAGGAAAAACAAAAGCCAACAGTTTCTGCAAGTAGTTATGTTGTTACAAAAAAGATTGTTTGGGCTGTTTTTCCTACAAAATTTCAACAAGTTGCCAGTATTTACGGCCCCAGCTAGAGAAGTCACTTCATAAGGTAAGACAATGAGAAGATGAGCTATATTCCAATGTATAATGGAAAGGCTCATGCTGTTGCTATCACAACCTCCCTTGTCTCTATGTGCATTTTTAATCTTACTGAAGTATTGAAACATCATATGTGGAGCTGTAGACTTTTTATGGCTTTGAAGCTTGAGATCAGAGGCTTGAGATCACTCTCTCTTGCTCCAGAATTTACTAATATTAATGCAAAAGCAGCAAATAACTCACAAAGAAGGCAATTTTAGAGGCTGCTGAAAACACAGGGGCTCTTACATCGAGTATTCGTTCAAAGTACTTGCCTGGGGAACAGACTGTTTCACGCAGCAAAGGATCATTTTCAAGGATCGTTTCTTCCAAGACCAGGTAACTATATCTGCACTCCCTCTGTGCTTTTCCCACACATCATAACAATGGCAACATTGCCTTAAATTGGGGAGCTGATAAAGGCATCCACAACAAAATTAAATCATCAGGCCCCAACCTGTTTTACTGGTGAGTGGGAAAGCGGCCAGAAAAAGTGGCAGGCAGCCTACACGCACTTGGTCCTGGACACTTCCCCCATGGAATAAGAACTCCCACACTGCTGAACTGGCTCCAAAAAAAACCCCTAAAAATGTGGGAGCAGCAAGGGAACTCGCAGCTCATCTTTGGTGAGCAGTGCATAGCAAATCTACTGCAGGCTTATATTTTCCATAGGGAAATCTCATTCCTATAAGGAGAGCATTGGCCATGATGCTTGAGAATATCACAGTTATTTCTGGCAGATTGCAGAGGAGGCGTTTGCAGAAGTAGGCACTTGAATCATGCATTCAAATTTCATTCTGATCCCCGATTTTTGTGCAACTTTGAGTCAACCATGGACTGCATTGCCACAAGGAGCCAAGCAGAAAGAAAGGGCAAGAGCTGCGCGGGATCTAAGATTTCTAGGGCATAGCAGTTACATTACACACACATTGAAGAGTCCTAATTTAACTCTGAGTGCCGTTGTTCCTGCTCCAGATATAGACTTGGCACTCGGAGATAATTAAAGAGAATCACACCAGATATCCACATCCATCCCCGCCTTGCCAAGGCACCCTTCCAAAACAGTTATTTAGAGTTCAGTCAACTTGGGAAAAGGATGCTTTAAATGCAAGTGGTGATTATTGTTGGTAATCTCCAACATAGCAGAGGGAGACAGCAATTCAATTTTGATTTCTTTGCATATCCAGCTCCTTTAAAGAAAGTCAGAACCCATACTTTCCTCACAAAGGGCAAGCAAAAACGGTATTTTCCAAACACTGAATAAATGAAGGTCTGTGTAGACCTCTGAAAAAACATACTGTGCTGCACAATATCACCACGAGTCCATACTATGTGCTGCTAAAAGTATTATCCAAAAGTCTTTGGATAAAGCCAAAGAGAGTGTTCTACGTGTATTTTTAACCTTTATATAAAGAACATGATGTGCCAGAATTGAGTTTTATTGCCTTAACCAACATTACCCACAAGAAAATGGTAAAGTGAACAATGAAACGTTCTGGAACTTTTTTTAAAACTGCATAAAATTAAAGTTCTCAGGACAGCACTACCCTGACACCTATTTATAATCTCTCTGAATATGTAGTAGCAGTGGTAAAGGCACTTAAAAGGAGGAAGAACCAAATAAAGAATGAAACAGCACACCAACCTTCCCTACTTCTTTCTTCATGATAATTCTACTAATGTGTTAAGCAGGCTTTTTGTATCTTGTGCTTGTATCTTTACAGGCGTCTGTGGCTTTAAATGTTCTTTCTAGTCCTGAGAATAGAAAGGTTGGCTAAAATCCCTCCATGGGGAAACAGCTGAACTATGACTGAGGAAGACAATGAAGTCCCATGCTGGGCTCCAGGAAGCATCTGGTATGACTCAGAGTATTTCCTAGAGATGAAGGTTACAGTACAGTTGAGCAGCTGACTTGCCACCTTTAGAGAGAATAGATTTTTGCTCAAGAAACTCCAACAGAATACAGAAACGCCATCCACAGCCCTGGAAGACCTGACCCCCTTGCACTCCCACTCACTTTCAGAGAGTGGGAGAGAGCTTTCACCTCCCCTCCTCTTTCAGTTGTGCTGGGCCAAGCAGAGTTTAACCTTTAAAGTCCTGGCATTTGAAATAAGTACCTGTATGCATGAGAATGCTCTATGGCTTTAATATTCATAAAGAAAGTCACCTCCTAAGGGATCTTCTACCAAAAATCTCACTTTTCACAGGCCCAGCAGCCTGAGGTCTATGTGCTCATCACTGATTTCCAATGGCAGAGTGTTTTGGCCAAACTGACCTACTTTTGTGTCTCCAGAGCCCCATCATTTCCCTTCAGAAGCCACAACCTAGAAAAATTCCTAAATTTCATAATTTCCTGTTTGGAATTTCTTAAACTGATAAGATTCCTTATTACAGATCCTGTTCTGACATAACGCAGCAGTAGTCAGGTTACTTCAGCTGCCCACATCAGATGTGTATATCAAGTCTTTCTTATGAGAGCAAAAGAAATGGAGGATGTCTTAGTGGACCTTCTCAATATTCATACTAGTATTTTACATTTCCGTTCACTGCATGCACAAGCTTAGCTTAGCACTTAAACTGCTAATGTGAATTTGCCTTACAACAGGGACACTCCATCATAATGGAATTTTCAGTGTCCCCTGGCATAGCTACCATGGAAAATCCATCATAATTTTGAGCTTTTTCATTACATAATTGACATTAATTTTTATCTTTTTCTCTATGTCTAGACTTGATTTTTAAAGAAGAGTCCACCCTGTCTCCAGTTCTTCAGGCACAAGTGGAGACTGAACTGTTATATCTTATCTAAAGAGAGGAAAACCCAGTCATTTCAATTCAATTTCCAACAGACAGACACGTTTTAATATCTTCACTTTATACCATTCAAGTAGTATTTTCAATCCACAGTTAAATGCTGTTATTATGTTTCATACAGTGCAAATGAACATGGCACAGAATAAATGAATCTAATATGACAGCATCAGCTTTCACCCTAGTAGACAAAGCCCATTAGTGTATTCTGTGTGACAGTCCTCCTCTGAGAAAAGCCAGAGGGTTTTCAGGAGCTTATAAACATCCTAGATAGAACCTCAAAAATTATTGAGAGGTTTTGAAGTCATGGCCCTACAGAAACATAAACCATGTAGATATAGCAATAGCAGATTGCCATAGTCATGAGATAAGACATATAAAATAATACAAGATTTAAACCTTTTAAAATAAAAATTCAAAACAGATCATCTCCTTCTACCAACAAAATATATCATGGCCCTACTTACACCATCTGTCATAAAAAATATGTCATACCCAATAACAAGCACAATGAGAACATGAAGCAGGAAATATTTCCGAAGTGTAAACATAAACTGAAGTTATCTTCAGCTTTTGATGATGATTCACTGTATAGATTTCCAAGGAGGTCTTGTGATATAATAATAAACAGGCTGCCTAGAAACTCACATTCTTAAACTCTGCAGAGCCCACTCCCTGGCTTAATCCATGTAAAATTAACTTCAATCAAGCATATTTTTCCTCTAGGTGGCTGCAGAGCATTTGAAAAGTTGCTGGCTCCAGCTGGAATATGAAAGAAAGAGCAAGGGAAAGAGCAGATAGGAGACGGCTACTTAGAAAACAGCTTTCTTCCTCATCATGCTCCCTTTAAAACCAAGAGGTAGAATCTCTTCTCAGGAGAGTCAGGCTCACTGAGCATTCCACCTTCCAGCCTGTCATATGGTCTCAGAGGTATCCCTGTTTGCTCTTCATCAAAGATAACTGCTAAAAATAGGACTTGCAAGAAATGGCATAAGAGCCAGCTTACCTGAATTGACAAATTCAAAAAACCCGCTCTGTTCCTGGTTTTACGGCTTCCTGTGTGATCCTGGCCCAGACCCATACAAAGGCATAGGACATATAGCATGATTTAGGCAGGATTCAAACTCCAGAATGCAAATCTGTGGTCCTGGCTTGGTTGCCCTGACCCCATTGAGGCTGACCTTTTCATGCTGCATACTTAGTTCCTGCTTTTACATTTCCTTAGGTACCTCTGCTTTTGCTCTGCATGTTCTCAAGACTGCATGGGCATTGACCAGCATAAGCCCAACTTGCACCCCAACAGGGCACCCTCCTGCCCACCAACGAGAGCTGTCTTAAAACAGCAGCAGTGCTGCCGTGGTCCAGTTCAAGATTCAATACACCGGACAGAGAGGGTGAGCATAACAGTTTGATAGTGACACAGGGCTCAGTAAGGTGGCAGAGACCTGTTTTCTGGCTTCTGGTCAGTTTGACTTAGCCTGCTACTTCATACACAGAAAGCTTTCGATAAGAGATGCTCTGTGTACTACCACAGTTCTTTAACCTTCCTGAGTGCAAGATCTCGGTTGCAAAACACCGTACAGAGCCTGAAAATACAGTGGATGAAATGCTGGCTCCAGTAAAAGGGATGGGGATTTTCCTGCTGACAACACAGGAGCCAAGACTCAAACTGTCATCACATTTTTTTTCATTTTTTTTTTTTTTTTTTTTTTTCTTTTGCAGTTCCCTACTTCAAGGGTTTGAAGGATCCAGTCTCTTTCAGGACACAACTAAACATTACATTCAAGCTTCCTGAATTAAAAAGCTATGAATTAAAATTTCCTGTACTAGACACAGAGACTCCACGACATATCAGCCTGGCTTGGGAGCCACAGGAACCCACATGGATGTTATAAAGTCAGAATGACCTAATTCTGGGTGAGGTGGGATGAGATGATACGAGCAGACCGAGCCAACGTTTGTTCTCCTTGATGACAAACTTACCTTTCAGTGTGTTGGTTTGGGCACGGTCATCCACTTGGCTAGATACAAAGACAGCTCTGATGTGAATCAGCAGTGTTTAAAGAGAAATGCTGGCCACGAGCATGAGCAAACCCTCTCACAGAACGATCACAATCATAGGTTATTTTCCTGCTCATCTGTGGGTGATGCCCAGTGGCAACAATGCTAAAATAAATTCTGAGCTTCGTCTTGTACACAAAGTCTTAAACATCTGAATTTTACTTTGTCTCTTTTTTGTTGGCTGGGCAGAGACTTTATGGAGCAGCTCAGTGCCCAAATTTAGGCACCTTGAGCCTGATGGAGCCACAAAGCCATTCATTCTCTCTCCATCACTTTTCACTCCATAAAATCTTCCCTGGCCTCCCTAACAGAAGCAGCAAAGAGATCTCGGAGCTGTACCAGTTTGTTATGAAGCTTGCTGTCAAACTTGGCAGCAGCTGCAAGCTACTTCAAACCTTTCTCACCAGCAACGTTTGCGGGTAGAAATTGTCAGCGCTGAGTGTGCCTTTCAGTCTTTGGGGAGAGGGAGGCGGCACAGCTGTGGTGAAGGAGCCCATGCAGCACCTCTCCTTAAGAAGCCCAGCTGACAGAAGAGGGAAATCTCAGAAGGCAATTCGGAAGGAAAAGCTATTGCTGGAAGTGACGCAGGATTCATAGCTCATGTTCTCCATGGGCCCTTGGGAACCACAATGTTTACAGTCCATACCTTTGGGAGGCCACTGATTTCTTCCCTTTGAGCTTGTGGCACCCACTCAGTAGTTTTTCTGCTCCTGGGGATCTTTCCACAGGTGGGGAGCCTGAGGGCCCGTATAAAAGCATAAGTGGATTAGGTCTGTCAAAACAAAGATCCTGTTTTCGTGCCAGTAAGGGAAAAAAAGGAGGGAGCCAGGAAAGCATAAAACAGAGCATATGATATATAGAAGAAAGATTGTTTTTTAATAGCATCTTTTCAAAGTTTTCCATTAAACTTTGGTCGCTTGCAGTGCAAGTTTTGGAATGCAACTCCCTCATCCCCTTATGATGGTCTGCGTTTTATTACATTAGTAAGGAAGCACAGCTTATTTCTAGGAGTGCTACTGTATGAAACACTTCAATATCAACCCAAAGTGGCAGGAGTAAGAGCCCCTCCTGACTGATTTTCAGCCACTGTTCTGGGTCAGTGATTTAACGCGATTTTTATCATGTGCAAAAGAAACTTCTGTCACCAAGCAATAAGTAAATCAAAAATGATCACATCATAATGAATGAAATTGTATGCATCCATACGTTACCCATACGATGACTAGATTTCAGCTGAGATACCTAACCAGAAAATGAGCAAAGGAATAGATCAGAAGAGGAGAGGAGGTACTGGTCATGAATCAGGGGAGATGAACTGAGTAATAAGAGAATATTAGAAGCTCTTCCTTCTCCCTGCTCCCTCATTTCAGTGATGCAGGCCACATGAATATTAGAAATAGCTGCACTGAAATAAGATTAATAACTGCAGTACCAGCAGTCCAGGAGAAAAAAAAACTGTCTGGACAAGAGGCAATACCGTACACCTGTCCCCTTGGAGCAGGCAATGGTGGGGAAGTAACATGGAGTAAATCCTGTTATACGTGTCTGTAGCAGCTCTTACAGTTCAGAGACATTAGGGAGGCAGAATGAAAGCTATGTGTACCAAGATTAACTCAGAGAAAGGATGAGACACTTCAGCAGGATCACAGGAGTGTAAAGAAACTTGCATGTATCTGCATAAGCCATATCACTTCTCCATACTAAAAGTAGCTATGGTCTCCAGGCATGGTATTTAGATGATTTCATGAGCACTGGCAAGTTGTTACACAATTAAAAATCAAGGAAAATGAACAAGTCTTTAAGATGCAATTCATCTCACAGTGTAGCCTGAGTCTAGTCTTCTCAAGGTGTCCTACCCTCAGATCTAAGTTGCCTGGAAAAAGACTGAGCCTTCTGCTGTGATTCACAATGAATTATGCAGAAGGTGCTACAGAAAGTGATGTGGTTTCTCCTTGGTCTCCGAAGTTATTTGTCTGGATGCAGTCAGCTTTTTCCCAGTTTCTCCCAGAGATCTGTGGCCAGGACTCACTCCTCAAAATTCTCCATAAGAAACACTCCAGTATATTGTACCAAATCCTCTCTGTCTTCCATGTGAATCTTGCAAATAAGAACTATGTTAACCAGAACTGGTACCATTCTGTTGTACTTTCCTCTTTCTCTGTTTGTGCATGTGTATGCATACGGATTTGCTCCTTTTCTACTCCTAGGTCAGTAATGCAATAGGCTAGGTGTGGCACTGCAGGCTAGACAAAAATCTTGTTTACTCATTTGCCCTTGTATTGCATTGTATATCTTGCCATTTGCTGCAAATATAGCAAAACAAGAGAATCATAAATTCTAACATTAGTTCATTCACCAAATAGGTTGATGAAATGATATAGCACCTCCATGGAGATTTGTGCACGTTCAGCACGCTCCACGTGGATGTCAGCTGTGGTCAGACCTTACCTCTCTGCACTTATAAGGAAAGAATAGCACCATACATGTATAAATTAGAATTTTGTCTTATCTTGAAATCGTCTCAGGTTATATTATTGTGAATGCCAAGAGACATTCTTAGAGATCCCTTTATGTAACAGGAGCAGCAGCCACAGAAAGAAAGAATCAAGAGGCAACAAAGTTCTTGATCCTATTTGGGCAAAGAGTACAAAGGGAATCATCACGTCTGCATGAAGAGAGTGATGGTGATGGAGTATTAACAGAAGAGGCAGCATCCCCAGAGTCGAACACTGTGGGAATGAGTAAAAGCCACAGAAGGAAATGGAGGCTCAAGAGAAAGGCCTACAGTAAATATCTGCAGATGCTGCTGTTTGCAGTGGGGGCTNAAAAAAAAAAAAAAAAAAAAAAAAAAAAAAAAAAAAAAAAAAAAAAAAAAAAAAAGAGGAAAAAAAACTCACTGGTGGAGGAATATTCTTTTCAAGATCAAAAGTCAAGGAGCAATAAAATCTGTGTCAAAAAATGTAGGTGGAGGAGGTTGTGCTTGCTCACTCATGAACATCTGCACTAAGAAGCCACTTCAGTAACCATGCAACAGCATGGAAAAAACATCTGCAGCATGTAGACCACCAGCTGTGCAGTAATAATACTTGGAATATCCAGAGTGCCTTTCATCTGAATACTGCAAAGCATTTTCCAAACAAATTAAGCTTCACAGCACCACTGTGAGCTTCTTATTTAACGGTAGGATTATTTCATCCTGCACCAAAATGCCATTGCTGCCAGAATGAAAAGTAACACCTGTTTATCGTCTCGCAGAAATGTTGTACAATTTTCATGACAGGAAGTGATGAAAAGGCCGTAGTTAAGTGCAGGAAGACTTGAGGTGGTCAGATTTACATGTTTAGAAATGAAACTCAGAAAAACAGAATATTAGCCTGCCTTTACTTTTCACGTAAACTGTCACATTGATTTTTATGTCCACATGCTGTTACTCTTTGGTCTTTACTTTACATTGGGAAGAGAGAACTTCCTTGTGATCTTGTAGGAGCTCCTTGCTTCCTCAGTATACTTGTAGGAGTGTTTACAGATATGCTCAGAAGTACAGAAAAATACTTTTCTTCGTTGTGTACGCTCAATAAAATATATTGGTCTGCATTGCAAATAGCCTTCCTTTGTACTCCTTCAGATCTGTTTTTATAAGGCGTCCTGATGATTATACTACAGCACTGCCTTCCAAGACAGCATGACATCTAGCAAGTCCTAAAACAAATTTCTTGCTGTGTGCGCTTTCAGCCCCATGGAGTATTCCATGTAAGCAGCATTCTGACCTGACTCTGCTGAGTTAGTGAGATCTGACTGGATGTTTCTCAAGAACAAGGAGAAAGGCTGGAGAACATGACACCTGAAGAAAGGAAACATTACAGACACCCCATTGTAATTTCCTCTCTCTGCTTCTTAATACACCCACTTTTCATTCCCATTGAAATGCTAGTGGAGGAAGCAGTTTGAAGGGGAAGCTGCAGGAGTGAAGCAGGCTGGTTCTTTATCAAATGAAGCCTAGTACTGGCAGAACAACATGCACTACTGTATGGGACAGCCTGTCCTGAGCTCTTCCAAGTTAGACAAATAGACATCTTTAAAACTTAAGCTTTTTGAGGGCAGCAATGACAGTCTGATCTGTGCTTGACACTAGCACCCTGAGATCTTAAGGTATGAGTAAGGATTTGTGATGTTATGGTTAAATAAAAAGAGTAGCTAGGACTTGGAAATGACTAATTGTATTTCTAAGAAGTTGTTAAGGGTGTTTGGATATTAAGCAAATAGCTCTAGCATTGGCTAAGGAGCATACTTTAAGCATTTCTACATTTACCATCTCTGAGCTGGTCCCAGCTGGGCATGTGGTGGTTAACCTCAGGCCAGCTTCTCCCTTCTCCCAAAAAGCTGGTTACAGGAGGACACAGCCTGGCTTGAGAAAAGAAGGCTCTTTCATGGTTATGATTTTCCAGAAACAGTTGGTGTTGGTATAACTCCATCCCTGTTGAAGCCCAGGGTAAATTTCTGTTTGTCTGTAATGCCAGGTATGGTTGGCCAGTGCCAGCTGCTTTTGACGTCTAATTGTACACAACCAGCTCTGAAAAAGTTCCCTCATACTCACATACTGACTTTTCTCCAGAAAGAGCTGTTTCTTCTCTCCATGGATGCAACCGAACACATGAGCCAAGTTGCTCACTATCCCGCCAGGACCGACTACTTCATTTCAAATAAACCATAAAAATGGCATAAATTACTTGGGGAGAATAAAATGTTCCCTTTCAATATGTACATTCATTAGTTTTTCTCTTGTATGCTGGTTTTGTCTGTTTGTTTCATATAGGATTTTCCTTAGCTATATTTCAAAATAGTGAGTAGGAGGAATAAGTCTTAAAAACACAGAGAGATCATTTTAAGTTCCATCACATGTAGGATAAGCAGTTCATCTACTTTTTGCTATATGACCTTGAGCTGCCCACACAGTCTAACCCATTTAGAACAGCAGCAGTAAGGTGCGTGGGACTTTGAAAGGTTTCTGTCCATAAGAATATCAACATTTGTTACCAACATCTATTTCCATTTGGGTTTTCTGAGATCATAACATTTGAATTGTATTTTGTGTTTCAGTTTGGACAAACCTCAGAGCTTGGAGGGTAACAAAGCTGAGGCCACAGCCACACACCAGCTCCAACTCGCCAGTTGAAATGATAGCATTGCATTGTTTCCATCAGACAAGGAGAAGAACTGAAATCTCCAATTCCAGATCTGACATCTGTTCCAATTTAGTAACAAACTAAACTCGTTCTCCATCCCCCATATGCATATCCACACATACACACAATGGAACATTCAATTTTAAGGACATTTGCCTCTAGATCTGGATCCACATTAGGCTACTTCTAGTTTCCAGACACAACCATAAATCAGTCCAGTTTTGCTAGAAAGAGCGGAGATTCACAGAGAGCCACAGGCAAGGATCTCTACCCAACTTTCCTAGCCCCAAATCTGGCTCTGCAGTAATACATTATATTTGTTTTCAGCAGTGGAATAATATCACGTATGATCATGGTTTCACCAGTGACAATTTATGAGATTGTTCCCCCTAACCCTCCTAACATCTGGTCCTCCACAGAGCTTGTTTCCATCTTCAGAAATCCAATGAAAACCATGTCTTTTCCAAAGTCTGCTTTGAACCCCAGCTGTTTTAGAAATACAGTAGTAAGAAGACCAAGAAGAGCTGTGAAGGACAGCAAGGTGGAGTCTCTGCTCTGGGGACACTGGAACCCATGAGCTTGCCTGACCACATGGTTGGACTCGGTCCCTTGCTGCCCAGCAGTGGAGCAGCCCAGCCCAGCAGCACCAAGGAGCTGGGGTTGAAGCATCTTTCAGCTAAGCAGCCAGTCAGAAATCAGAAATACACTGCTAACGTGCTCCAAATATCGCAAACTGCAAGGTGGGGAGGGAGTTGGTCACCCACTAACACACTGCTGTTTTGCACCATGAACTCCATAAAAAAGCCACCCCACTTGGTGTTTTTTATGTCAGTCGGCAGCTGCAATGACAGCAAGCAGCCCTGATTGCCTGAGATCAGCAGGTGAGCCTCAGAAGCATTTCATTTTCCCATGGTCTGTTTTCAGACTTGATTCCACATGCAAGTACATGGGCAATTTGGAGCCTCAAAAGCGAACGCATAGCACAAATCAATGCACTATAAAAAAATATTTACAACCCCAAAGTATTCATGTGCTAATACAGTAAATATTTTTAAAGTCAAAGTAGCTTGAAATGCCATATTTCCCCATATGTTTCCTGCTAAACTTGTGCAGTTTGTGTGCTTTTTAACTTGCAAAAAATCCTAAATTTTGTATTTACAAAACACTGGTAGGGTGAGAGCCCTGGCGTTGAAATCTCCTGTGTAACAATAAATGAAATGAAGCAATGTATTTCCATGGAGTATTGATGATGATCCTGCTGTACAGGTGGGGAAAGACTCCAGCATCTTTAAATAGCTTCTGCTGAGGATACTGCTTTGCTGCTAAATATTTATGTAAATGTCTAATAACAGAGGGAAGTCACCATCTCGTTTAATGCAACTGGCATAGTGCTCACTGAATGCAAACAGCTTTCAGCCACAGGCTAGATTCAAACCAGAGGCAGTTGTTAAATTATTTGCATTGATGGTCAGATCTTACATCTGTGGGGATGGCAGAGACAAATGATGCCAAGTCTTGAGTTTGTTCTGTGGAAGTTCACGGCAATGGGCAGATCCAACCAAGGAACCTCTACCTTCCCCTTAGGGACCAGTTATGGGGAGGCATGGAATGGTGACAATTTGGGAAGTGTCTCCATATATTTGTCCCACGTAACACGCAAGTCATGTCTTCAGCAGGGGCAGAATGGCAGAACTGGCTGTGACCCTATCTGCCTTCCTCCCCATTGCTCTGCCTCGCAAGGTGCTTCATCATTATCAAGCCTACACTGCAGACCATCTCTGCACGGTAGGCAGAGCCTCTCTCGTTTTTTATTTTTACTTCAATTGCATTCCTGAGGATGAACAAAATGTACAGATCACACCCTGTGACCGCAGAGTGATATATAATTCCTGTTTCTGGGATACACATGCTTCCTAGGACTTCCTCTGATGCTGCCTGGACCACCACAGACATGTGTTCTCTAGCCTTTCCAAATCCCAACCCTCCGCAAGGGCAAGCATAATGCACAGTCTGGTGTATCTGACTTCCAAAAGCAGTGGGGAACATGCCCCTGCCTCATTGCTATTATCATATTACTTGTCCAGTATTTACCAGATCTCCTAGACATATGCTCTCCTGGCCCAAGGTCTTGGCTGCATCATTTTAGATTAATCAAGCCTGAGCTATCCAGGTCAAAAATGGGGTCAGGAGGGGTGACATTCATAATGGAGAGTTTCTCTTGACAACAGAAGAAACAAGTGCTGTCCTATATTATAATCTGAAATAAAACAGCAGTGGTTTTCCAGCAACTTTGTGAAAAATCTGTTAAACTGAGTAGACCCCATCAGTCATGATGACAATCCCAGCACTTATTTTCTTTTTCCTGTTTTTCTGTGCAAGAAAGTGACGCAGAGATGTTTTTCCATTCATGAAACAAATAGGAAAATGTCAGGTTAAGGGCTGAAAAGAAGAATTTGGCTAGGAGGAATGCTTCTTTACTGTTATAATTATTGTTAATATTATTGTATCACCAAACAAAATAGCTCTGTTGTTTTATGCAGCCGAAGTTGCAGGCCCTATGATTCATTGCATGCAGTTGCATCGCACTCTAGGATGGGCTTAAAACACACTCCTCTATTAATACTGAATGGACACGTGAACCTGCACGTCCAGTCTCCTGGGGTGGCCTCAAGAAAATCATCTCGCCTGCAGTGAGACAGATGAAAACTCTGCATCTGCCCCTGAGCTGATGGAAAGTGGAGGAGAGCTATAGAAATTGCTATACCACAGGCTTGTACTGACAGCACCCCCTGGAGCCAGTAACCACCAGCAATATGTGGTCCTAGCTCTCTGCATGCACTGCACCACAAAGGGACAGTCCCTGTAAAGACATCCATTTACAAGCAACAGTCAGAATATATTTCTCCATTTAGATATTCCATTTGCACTGTCAGTCACACTCATGGTCTTATCTCCAGGGTCCTTACAACTGCTTCATATTTTGGTTGGACCTCAAATTCCTCTGACATGAAGCAAACACCTCTGGCCCCTGGAGCAGCCCTTTTCCCAGAAACCTATGTAGGAAAACCCATGGCACTCTCAAAGACCACATGGCAGAAATGAACTTTTTCATTCTAAATCCACTTTTATTGCTGTTTCCAGCCATCATGGGAATCACACAGCATGTGAGTCACAAAACGCAGACACCAGAGATCAGCTAAGTAGCAAATACCTTTCACTTGCAAGTTGCAGATCAAGCACCCAGCTGCTGCCCCCCAGCGCTGGACTCTCTCCCCAGCTCATAGGGACTCTGAAATCTGGAGCTAACCTGACTGCTCCAGCCATCTAACTGGAAAAGTTGCCAAATCTAACCTCTACAGCCTACTTCTCTAACTTCTCTTCCATTAAACACACTCCCCAGCAACACTGCCATAAGCTCGACAGACAACATTGATGTTATCAAAGCTGTTGGGTTTATTTGAGACCTAAATCCAGCAGAGCGAGCCCCTCCACAAGCACATTTCTGCTCTCTGCCCACTAATTGGGCAATGAAGACAAAGTGAAAACCCCAGTGCTGAGCCAATGGATAAGCCGCCAGGAAATTTCAAACTGCTCCAAGCACGACAGCCAATGGAAACCATGATGCAAAGTTCAGAAGAAGGTCACTGCTTCAAAATCTCTTTCTAAAGAGAGATTTTGTTATGGTTTTTCTTTTTCAAGCATGCATCAACAGAGCTAGACTACCAGAGAGAGACAGAGGAGAAGGGTGGATGTATAAAAGACATCCAAAATAAATTTTAAAGCACTTTTTGCCTGGGTGGTTCAGGCACATGTTTTCAGCCTTTGGTACAATATGTGCATCTGCAAAACTCTGCGCTGATGGGCATGGAAGTGGTTTAAGTGGCTGCCCACATTCTGAATTGCTGATAACTCACACCTGCATCATAAGGCCAGGGGAACTGGACAGACTCCACCCTAACACCTGACAAGCAGTTAGAGTTCTCTCTGTATTTGGAGGCTTTATCTTGCATACTCGCATATTAAGACTTCCACTAAGGTATCCTTGTGCTTCTTCATAGGTGACACAGGGCAGAGCTGGGACCAAGCCTCACAACTCCCATTCACCCAGCTCCAAAACATCAGCCACCTCCTGAAGCTGTCAAAAAAAATTATCTTTACTAAAAAAAAACTTTGGAGATTCAAAATGAAAGCCCTTGGCCACCTGAAGAAAAGGGATTACATCCTTGCAGTGGGACTCTGGTCTTCTCCTGTGTCTGAGTTGCAGCTGAGTACCTCACTGCACTGCTTGTAGTTTTTCTATTTAGTGTTGTAATAACACAGAGAAATATTACAGTGGGTACTGCTCTCCTGCACTAGGACTGGATCACCTTTGTATTAAAAAGGAAAAAAAAAAAAACAACAAAAACCTTCTGGGTTTTCTGCCAAAAGCTCTGTGCTTTGCTTTCACTAAGGTCCTCTAGGAGCTCTGCACAAGCTAAGACAACAGATTTAAGGTATCTTGTCTTGTGCAATTTGGATATAGACTTAGATTTTTTGGAAGTAAAAGAGAAACAGTTCAGCCCCAGGTATTTTCCTCTCTCCTTATGTTGTGTTTCATGGCAGCTTTCCATATTTGAAGGCTATCGCACATGGAAGTCCATCTCTTATAATAACCCACAATCATTTATGTGACTCTCCAGATCAAGCCAACATAAGAACTGCGTGGACTCAGAGAGACAGAAAGCAGGTTCAGAGATGATCCAAACAGCTGTGAAATCAAGGTCACTTCTAATCCCTCTGGCTGTAAATACATAGTCTGCTAACTGGCTGCTGAAGAGTTCTTGCTGGGCTGTCAAAATATTTGCCTATCATCTGTTCCCCAGTAGGGTCCACTTCTCATGAGATGATCACTTGAAGCTCCTCTAAAGTACAGAGCAAAAACATGCCGCTGAGTGTTTTCAGAAAAATCAACCCAGGATAGAAATCCAGGAGGAGTGACCAGCAGATCTTCTCTCCCTCAGGCCCACCACATGCGCACCTCCAATGTGTCATCCTCTGATAAAGAATTAAATGATTTGTGGGTAGAAAATGACAAAAGGGTAATTAAAATGATATTAAACTTTCTCATGGATTTTCTTTGGTGTTTTCTGCAACACAAATGTCAAAGATTAATTTGTTTACTGTCCACAGATGCAACGATAACCACAATTGCTTCCCGAGGAACATTCAGTACAGCAACACTCCAGGTCCCTCTCTGCCACCACAGCATATTTCCACGGCATCTCCTGGGGACTGACACCACTGAGAACACTAGCACACGGTCCTGAAAGCACGAGGTGCCCCCTGCCTGAGCTCAGAGAACCAGACCCGCTATCGGCAGGGGAGGAGAAACCCTATGCTATCTGCTAGAAAGAGACCAAGAGAGACATGGGCTCTTGAGGGCATCCTTACAAGCACGCACAAAAACTCACACCGGGGTTTTCACTGAAACCCAAGCAGCTGCCTGTTGCTGCAGATAAAATCCTTATCACATCACAGCCTGGCCCGTCATGCGTTAAGCACATTCAAGTGAGAAGGCGAATAATTCGTTTGGGCTGCTTCCATTGTCGGGACGTGACTTTGACCTCAGTCATTTGTCTGGGCTGTTCCCATTATGCTTTCCTTTTCTGAGTGCCTATCGAAGTTCTCAGAATAGCAGGAGGAAGAGCTCCTCCTGGGCATCGCAGGAGCTTAGGATGTGTCAGACAAATTAATCAGAGCAGAGATTATTCCTGAATGCTAAAAATCCACTGGAAATATATGTGACAGCCCCAAGGCTGTCTTGACACTAGCATCCCTCAGCTGGGGCTGTTAGACAAACAGCTCATATTTTACTCAAGAGTGAAAAAATCACACACACTATGGTTCTCTGATACTCCTTAATCTTAACACAGCTGTGAGCTTCTTTCAAGCAGAGAAACCTTCTGGGTGAATGTGACCTTTGGATAAATCCTTGCATGTTCTCTGCGGTGGTATTTATTGTTACAGTCAGGCTAATGATTCAACTTTGTGAACAGCCCTGGGAGGAATTGTTTTTTTTCCATCAGCCCCACAGACCTGTAAACATGTTTCTCCATCATTGTCACACCTGTACTGCAAAAGGGGAATACAAAGGGTCAACTAAAAAAAAATATATTGTTTCACACTTTCATTTAGATTGCTGCACTGAAAGGCAGCATTCATGTTTACAAGATATATAAGGGAACACTACAAAACTTTAATGTTGAGGCAACTGGCTTCTGGTAGACTCTGTACGAAGTTATGACTGGAAACACTAGCTACCAGGACATAATGCATTTTCCTCAGCCAAAAGGACAAGTAAGGTATCACTGCGCTTGCAGAACATTCACATTCGAAGCAGGTAGGTGGATGTTACAAGAGAATAGGACAAAACAAATACAAACCTTGAAAACTAAACCACACGTCTCTTTGCCAGCTTTCAGAAATACCATTAATCTTAAGATAAAGCGGGTTTTCTTGCAGTTGACAGCCAAAATTACAAAAATTTGTTCCTATTCCTGTTGCACATAAGCACAGTAATCCTCTCTCCATCGCTCCACACTCAGGTCACAACACAATCCTTTTGTTGAGCCACCAAGAAGCCTGAATTCGGTCTGACTGTGTAATTTGACAGGCTCCAAGCTGCCAAGGAATGGATGTGTCAAAAACTTCTGGGTAAACTACTTTTCTGGGGCTGTTGACTGTGTTATTGGGCTACTTTGTGAAATATAATTCTGTCTAGAGTCCTGAGAGCTGAACTAGCCCCACTCTCACCAATGACAAAAGATGAATCAAAGAGTTGGTTCATGTCAAACTGGAAGGCTTTCTCACATCTGAATGGAAAGCAGACTTAAGAATTTTATTACTACCTTAAGCTTGAAAATGAAGGATGCTGCCAGCCTCAAGGCAGCATCTGCAAGAGATTAATTTCATAGAGACTGTTAAAAAATAGCAGTGTTCAGATCTTTAGTGAGGTATATAATTCAGACAACAGTCAGAAGCAGGCAGAAATACATATGCTGTGTATGTAGGAGTGATAGTCACGTAATATGTTGGTTTATGAGATCAGGCTCTGATCTTTGACTTTCCTGGCTCAAACTCTCTTCTCTCAGGCACCTGATGTTTTTAAATGATAAAACTTGTAACACAAAAGCAAGAGTAGTGATAACCTGGAATGAGTTCAGCTGCATTTTCTCACAGGAAGGAGCAGGCCATTTCACAAAAATCACCAGATTGTTTGCAGTAATTCTGAGACAGAGAAAGACAGGATAGGTACAGGGATAATACCTGGACTTCAGCAAGCTGTGTTATCACAGCCCAACGTGGAAACATAACAGTAGGACACCACAAGAAGCTCCTCCTGCTGCTGTTCATATTGTACCCACTCAACACACAACACTTCCTCCCTTAGGTTACCAATCCAGCATTTCCATGCACTCTACACAACCCCAGCGACTGGATGTCAAAGGGGCATACCCACAATTAAAAGGCTCTTTAAAGCAACACTGTAATGCTAATTTCTGTAAAGAATAGTAACAAACACTATAACAAAATTTGGAGTCTTTCTGAAAGAGGAAGAAGCAAGTTCCTATCCTTGGAAAAGGTTATTATTGGCTGTCATGCAACCTTCTGTTTTCAGTCAACATCCAGACTTGGTAGGCCTTGGGGGAAAAATCAAGATCAGTTTCCCCTCAGTCAATATTGGTTCTCAAGTCAATAAATCTTAATATTGACCACAACACAGGAACCAGTAACTCTTTAATATCTTCTTCTAGGTTTTAATTATAAACAGGGAGGAAATTTGTCAATTCCTGACTTCCTAGCCATATGGAAAAGCTTTTAAACATTCTGCATCAACCACTGTCGATCAAGCCCATCATAGTTATGGAACTAAAACACAGTCCACCAACAATTCTCTGAGCAGTACACAGGATCTTTCACTTTGCACAGCTTTGAACCCAGTGCCTGCATCTGCTGCAAGGACAGTGAAGGTAATAAACAGCATCCTTTTATGTCACAAGAGTTATTATTTCCAGTGCCACAGTTATATTTCCTCTGCCCATATAAAACTGTAACTTATATAGATGGGGAATGTTGACTAAAATCCCTGTGGTATTCCATAACTAAAAAGCATTCCTGGCCAAGTACTTTATCATTTGGAAAAAAATACGAACAGCACTGAGAGACAAAGAGAAATAAAAGAGGCAGGTGAAGGGAATTCTAGGGACTATGAGACAGTGCACAGTTTGCATGCAGCTGATAAAGAGAACCATGCAGTGTGAATTCCTCGCCTCAAAAACCAGATGGGAGTGCTGGCCAGGGATATTACCTGGCTACCCTGTAAGATGCGCCATGGCTATGGAACAGATTATGTCAAGTCAGGCAGCAGTCTAGATGTCTCGAGAGAAAGCATGGGCTCACGAGAGAATACCCTGCTGGAGAAGTTGGTTCCCACACGGCCTCTCTGCCACTGTGCTTTGTATGATCTCGCCCAACCATGCTGAATACGTGTTTCACAGTTGCCTGATGCGTTCTTCATCTGCAGATCTGTATAGAATCTGAGGGCATGTTAACAACCTCAATGGCAGATAAAATAGCTCCTTGGTTGGGGGATCTGTGCAGTTCTTTGATTACAGAACAACCTTCAATCTCTTCAAGCGATATCTCGGTGATCCTTCTCTATATTGTCAGCAAATCATCTTTGCCTTTGGAAACAAGGCTAAGAAGTGTATTCCTCATGCCATACAGTCTGTAAACCTTTTTGGGAAAGTTTTCTGTACCCACAGCAAATCTTGAAATCACGGAAAGTTTATGTCACCCTTTGAGGACATGTAAGATATCTATGATCTATATCATCACCTTGACAAGATGAAAAATAACCGTCCAGAGATTATGGAAATTTTTTTCATGAACAATGGGCTGAGAAATCAGTACAACAGAGAATAATCACATAGATGAGCAGAATGAGAAAAAAAAAGGGCTTTCAAACCTCAGCCAAATCCTTGATATCTGAAAACAGAGTATGAGGGTTTTCTTGCATATCAGCTCCTCGTGCTCCAAAAGTTCATGCTTTTATAGTCCGTGCCTCAATCCATTACTAGGTGTTGACTTGTTTTAAGGTTCTTACTTGCTAAAGACACATTGCTGCATGGGGTATTATGAGGTTGTCATTTAACCAGGCCTTACAGGAGCAGAGAAGATTTAGTACCTAGCAAGATTTAGTAGACCAGCAACACTTTCTTCTGAAAGTTAGAGAAGAATTTGTGCTTTGACAAGAACAAGACAATACCCTTCTTGTGCATGTGAAACCTCTTAAATCCCATCAGAAGGACTTGAGCTTGAGGCCAGGAACCAGGCACTTTCACATTTTAATCTCAAATCTGCTCTTGGCTTCCTGCACAGCAAAGAACTCTTTCTTCATTTCAACAACTTTAAACCAGGGTGCATTGAGAATTAAATGTTTACACTGCAATTTGAAAATGTAAAGTGCTAAGAAGGAGCACTTAGGAAATGAACTTTGTAAACTATTTCCTTGCTGCCATGGTATCCACTATCCTCAATAGCCTCTTACTTCATGTACTCATAGACTACATAACCTTAAGCACTCACTCTCTGTAAACTACATACCTCACTTGAGAGCTGATGTACAAAAATAAGCTGTCTGAATACCTTAACACTTACGACAGCTTCCTCTGAACTGATCATAAGAGAAATGACTTATTATTAATTTTCCCATGCTGGATTTATTTTAGCTTCTATGTTTCAGGAATATTATATAAACAGAATGTTAGTTGTAGGAGTACCCAGGAATGCAAGAAAACATATGGCTCCAACTCCCTTCAGGAGTCCCTCCCAGGACATTCCCCACCAATTTTAATTTCAACTGACTTAAGTGAGGGAGTCAGAGAGAGACCTAAATGCTCTCATCCTCTGCATATCATGATAAAGAGGTGAAACGACAGCACCTGCTCTCACATAAGCAGAGCCCTCTATTTGGGTGAAATATAACCCTACTGCTCCCTCCGGTGAGGAAGGGACTGTTTATAGTGCATTTTGGACCCAGTGGCATTTTGGTTCTACCCCTGTGCCAGGATGGCACTGGCAATCTCCAGTCTTAAGAACTCACCATGATGGCATTAAGTCTATGCCTGTTCTGATGAGTCCACAAGCGCCAGAGTTAATTACAAGAGCAAAGCCATGCACGTGTGTTTCTAAGTGGCGTCTCAACAGCTTGAAGGGTGGGTGAACCTGACACACATACCCATTAATCCCGTCTGTGCTGCGTACCTTCCCCAAGATTAGGTACTGTGATGGCAAATATTTGAGATGGATAAATACATATTCCTGTACAAGTACCTCCACCCGTTCTTGCCTTACTTCCCTTGAGTCTCCTCTTTGCTCTGGTGTTGCGACGCCTTAGGCTACAATAATCCTCAGGTGCCAAGATTTGCCACGGAGGATCATGAGGTTTTTTGCTGTCGTGCCCCAAGCCCTCATCAGCTCTGACCCCACTGCAGATGGCTGTGTAGGACCTGTGTGCTTGCAGTTAAATGAGGGCTGCACCTGACTCTCATCACACCACTGGTGCTCGATCTGCTCTTGTTGCTCCACTGCCCAGGGGGCGAACATTTTGCAGGCTGAACAGCAGCAGTTAGAGAACTCCCAAAACATCTTCTTCTGCACTTGTTTGCGAGGCTGTGTAAGTGATGTGGGGTGCTGATTCCTTCATGTGCTGTGAAGGAAAAATGAGGCTTGAGTAATTAACAGAAGCTAACTTCTTTACACAGTAGCAAGTGAAGACCTTGAAGAATGGGAACACCCCAGATTTTTTTGGATGGAGATGTAGGAAACAACTGTAAAACTTAAGGAAAAACCTTCAGCTATCAAAAACACCCATGACAAAGCTTTCAGGTAAGTCTAACCCATGTAAAGTATCCAGAACCAACGTGCAGCAAGTCAGCTCTCCAAACAACAGGGAGAGCAAGCTCAATAAGCTGCTCAGAGCTGTCAAAACCTTCCTAAGGCAAACTTTCTACAGAAAAGATTTTTTGTGCCGGTCACAGCTCACGGCCTGCTTTGTCTGGTTATCCTGCCAGAAGCATATATGAACTCATAAGAATAACAGGAGGATTAGGTTAAGCTTATTTTTAAAATGTTTCCCACAAATTCGTCTCATTTGCCTGCTTATAAACACCCTCGTTTGTCTTTGCTGTGTGTCTAATTAGGCAGGATATACTGCAGGTGGCTTAAAATAGGAGCTGAAATATAGTAGCTTTGCAGTTATGCATGGTAAAGGAAAGGTAATTAAAATTTCATGCTATGAGATGTAAACTGATCATCTCAGGGGTCTGAAAGGGATTTCTCCACCATCTATGACATGGCACAGTTGTCCAGTTACAGTATGGGTGGGTTTCCTCTCCCTTTCAACAGTTATTAGCCTCTGCCCAAGGCAGAATATGAGATCCGACAGGCTGGTTTCTTGAATTATTTATTCAAGGAAATAGACATATTACCATCAGCTAAGCATCTCTGGCTTTTATTTGAAATCAATACTGCAATAAAGCTTAAAACATAAAAAAGATTAAATTAAATTAAAACAAACTAGCAAAAAAAGCCCTGCTGTGAACATGTCTTAGAGGTTAATTAAAATAAGATTGAACAGAGGTCTTGGATTTTGTTGCTGCTGTAGTTAAAACTCTGTGGTACCTGACAGAGACATGGGGTGGTTTCCTCTGATGATGCTGACAACTTTGTCTGAACAGCATCTCTCCACAAAATGGGATTTATTTTCACAGATAAAAAGCATACTTCAGTGTAGCAAGTATTTTTGCTTTGTGAGTGGATCAAGTTGCACCAAATGGCAGGTGGAGTCTTTTAAAACACTTCCACAAGGGAGGATATCACTCTGCTTTTCTACCAGTTCCTCCCCACACCTGCTCTGCTCTTTTTTTTTTTTTTAAAAAAAAAGCATTCTATTACTGAAACATCAGGGATGATTTCCAGAATGTGAAAGGGCCCTTTCCAAAAATATTTATTAGTGTATGCAACAGGGATGTCTTTTTATAGTAATAGTCCTAGGGCACATTCATGTTTACTGTGAAACAGTGACATTTTCAGATTGCAGCTTTAATAAGGATATCCGAGATGGGGAACTATGCATTAAAAAAGTTATGCCCAGGGCCTGTTTAAAAGCCTCTCAGATAAGCCTTGAAAAATGTGAGGGACAGCAGAGCTAGCATTGCAGGCTTTTTTTTTTTTCACCTTGCAGCCAAGAAGAAAGAACCACGAGAGAACTCAAGTTATAGTGAAACACAGAAAGGATGTCTCAGTTGCCTGTGGCCAGACAAATTAGAAAAGCCACCCCTTAGATTTCCCCTAGGAGAAAAGCAGACAGGATCTGGAAGCCCCAGTCTGAACGTGTTTCACTTTGTCTACTGCAGTAAAGAATCACCCGCTGTCTCTGAGCCAGCTGAAGCTTTCCGAAGTTGTCTGTGGTACAGTAAATGGTGGGAAGGCTAACCAAGGATTACTAGCTAATGCAATCGATTGGTGTAATAAACCTGCACAGGACAGGAATAGTGACAATGATGAAAACCTGTCATCTAAATATAGCAAAACTCCTGCTGTCTTCAGTGAGTCAGGATTTTATCCCATGACTCCAAGGCACTGGAGAAAAACAGGCAAAAGCACCTCACCAAACCTCGGTTAAAAGGTAATCCAGGAACAACAAGTTCTAAGAATGCAGTCCATTTTGACAAAGGAGAAGTGCATTTATGGTATCCTGCTTTTCTGTTAGATGTCTCCCCCTGTCCTCCCTTCCCTGTAGTTCCTACCATCCTTCAGGATCATTTTTGTCTCGGTCAAACTGACCTTATGTTTCCACACACAGCATCTCACATCTGTCAGACACTGGGCAATGAGGAAGACAGTATTTGTTTATGAAACACCTGACTTGAATTTCATTGAGCCAGGTAATAAACCAGAAAGAAATGAAGTTTTACTAGGCAGAAGCAGGTTTTTGTAATAAGTCTCTATATACCTGCATACATGATAATCACAAATCGAGTTCTTTCCTGGAAAAGAGAGAAAAGCCTCATATTGCATTTGCAGCCAGTAGGAAATAACATCTCGTTTGGGGTAAAAGGACAGCGTCAGGTAGCGTTGTGATCATGTAATTAGGTGAGCAAAACAAACACATTCCAGACATGCCATCCTTTGAAGGAAAGGAAACTTCCCTGGGTTTTAATCACACAACAGTATGCTGCTTCATCTGGTTTTCCTATTAAAAAAAAAAATAAAAAAAATCTTTCCTTGTTTGAAAAAAAAAAATCATTAACTTTCCATATAGGGAAGCACAAAGTGGGTCATTGGGGAAGCATGCACTTCTCAGCTGGAAGTGAGCCAGGGACAGTCCCAGGTGAATGGTGTCTGTCCAACACCGTGGTCCTGTCAGATTTTGGAGCCCTCTCCACCCTCATCCCCCTTGCCCCCCGCCCCGTTCCCAATACCTCAACAGGAAAGGAGACATCTGTGAATCCTCTGGCACTGCTTCAATGTTTTACAGCTGTAAAAACCACTGATACAAAGAGAAGAATGTTTTCTAGCCCCAAATTCCTGAGGTACTTTTCTAAACAGACACAAGTGGATGGGGCTTGGTTAAATGAAAAATACCCCACCAGGGGCACGGCTGTGGGGGAAAGATGAAGAGGAATCATGATCTGCAGATAATTGAGCTCAGCTTGGCTTCAGATTTATCTTTTCTGACCATTCAACCTATTTGTCCAAATCCAAACTTCTAATCCTTAAATCTAAACAGTATTTTTCTGGCAGCTTGCACTCACTCTTGGCTACATCAAATGAAAAAAATACTTCAAGGAGGAGGCTTAAAACAGTGGTGATCTACAGACTTATATATATATATATGCAGCATTTTTGCAGTGCTCCTTATCATCAGCATACAGGTAGCCAAGTTTGATGCTTGCTGCTAGAAATCCCAAAGTGTGCTGGACACCACAAAGTCTGTTTTCTCCCATTTGTCAGTTCTGTCAACCACCAGCAGTGTAAGTCACGGCGCCTCTTACCTGTATGTCAGTGTGTGAGTCCCTCACGGCCTTACACCCATCAGAATATACGGGAATAATGTCCATTCATATCTGGCAGCCCAGCCAGGTATACATGGAGAATGTTTTCCCAAAGCACCAGTACTCTTGTAAGGGTTGGGAACACCCGCTCGCCCAATGCCTATGCATTTAGGCTTAGTCCTTTGCACATTTCTCCAATGCAGATCTGCAGAGGATCACCTTGGATAAGTAGAATGATATAAAGTGGAATATTTCTCTACGGAAAACCTGAATTATTAAGCACTTGATGCAAACAACTAAAGCTCCAGTGCAACTTCAAATGGACCATAGAATCATAGAATGGTTGGGTTGAAAGGGACCTTAGAGGTCATCTAGTTCCAACCCCCCCTGCCATGTGCAGGGACACCTCCCACTAGACGAGGTTGCTCAAAGCCTCATCTACCCTCGCTGGATGAGGCTTCCAGGATGGAAAATTTCAAGATGCTGAAGAGAGCAGACTGGAAAGTGGAACATCTAGCTCATAGGAAACTCAACTGTTGCAGATTTGCTTAAAAAAAAAAATACAATTATTATTTCAAATATTTTTCAATTCTTTTCTAACCAGAAGCCCCCTGGGTTGTACAGCTGCTCAGTGACAATTTGCCCAAGCAGCTGAATAAATTGTTTCATCCTGAGCTCCACCCTGCTGTGGTTACACTAGTACCCAGCCCCAGGGCCAGCTTCAGGCAGGGGGTCTGACAGGCGCAGGAACATGCCTTACCTTAGCATGAGGGCAAGCAGGAGCAACAAACCCTGCTCTGGGCCAGGCTGGCGAGGGGACCAGCCACGGTTTCGTGCATCCATCCTGTTTTTTGAGCCAACACCATTAGTCTGTCTTGAAGACAACGGGGGTGGGGGGAGACAGACCAGCTCTGCCCTGGAGTGGGTGGAAAGCCAGATGTGGAGGCTGGTGCAGGAGCAGGGACAGGAGTCACCCTGGTGAGCAGTTGGAGCTACAGCCAGGACCAGAAAACCTTGTGGGGAGGATTTTGCAATGTGCACCCTTGGCAGCACACAGAGGGCTCCAGAGATCCCAATTCCACCACCCACCCCTTTAACACTCAAAACAGGCTTTTCTGAAGTCATTCTTCAGCCTACCTTTCTTTTGCACCATCCCGCTGAGCGAACACAGGGGCATAACCACATGAATTTTACAGCTGTAGGACATCATTGTTAAAAGGGAAAAAAAAACCCCTTCAAACCTCCTGCTTAAAAGCCACAAAGCCTTAGTCCCCATCTTTTAAATAGAGCTCGCAATTAACTTAGCAATGCTACGGCTCACATGCTCTCTGCAGCCATTCGTGGCGTATCTGTCAAACTTCATAAAAGGGAGCTGATGGACCCCAAACATTGGAGTTTATGCTCTAACTCTAAACAATAATATTTTCTCTAGTTAAGTGGAAATTTTTAGAAAGACAGCAAGACAGCAGCATTTAACTGCTTAAAGTTAATTGGCTAACTGAAACAGAAGCTCATTAACTGATTAACTGAGAACTAAGATGGAGTAATGTCAGCAGAATCACAAGAAACATTTAAGACAAGAATTGCAATAAAGTAGATTTGCAATTCCTGAATATGTTTGATTAACAGATTCAAACAAATGAGGCTATTATTATGTTAATTACTGCTTGCCATAAAATACTGAACATTATTAAAACCATGTGTTTGAGAGAAAAACATACCTCTAAGGACAATTACAAAAGAGAAAAAGAGTAACTAATTATTTGGTATGCTGTTGTCTGTTAAAAATGCAGTAATAATAATAATAGCAACAGTAACAACAATAATAGGAAGAGCAACAACAATAAAAAGACTTGTCTCAAGAGTTAGGAGCACAAATTTTCCAATCTCAAGTGTGGAAGTCTACTGCATGGCAGAAGCAAGACAATGGATATTTTTCCAAAGTTGTGGCAATAGTGAGAGTCTTGAGCAATGTCTAATTAGTCATTTATAAACTTGGCTGCTGTGTAGGTGTATTTAGAGATGGGTCATCTACTGATATTATGTTGATGTCATGTTCTAAATCCAGTGGTGATACCAAACAATTAAAAAAACCACACTAGAAAGTCACGGATGTTAATGAGGGCAGGTGTTACTAGGGGTATTAGCCCTCTGCCCCCCACTCCATGTTGCTCCCTGGCCTCACCGGGGCTGGAGTCACCTCCAGGTCCCTGCTCCACAACACTCAAAGATACACAAAGAGATCAACCTTGGGATAGGGCTTGGTGAGCACAGAAAGTCCTCTTCTCCTTCCCCAAATCCCCTAAACTTCCCAAATCCTCATCCAAGAGCTTAAATAGTCCTGTAATATTACTTGCTGATGTGATAGAGGTTTTTCTGGTAGCAGCAGCAGCATGAGAAATTCAGATGGTATTGCCTATTTTTAGTGCTGCTTATACTCAAGACCAGCTTCAGGAATCTGAGTGCAAGCTTTTTTTTGCAAAGTCAAAGGCTCTCCTCTAAAAACCTTCTACTGAGTAACCTCGATAATTTTTTTCTGTTTTTTTTTGGCAAGGACTAATCCAGGATGCTGGCTAGTCCATCCATATTAAAATAGCAAAATATACAAGTGGCAATAGTGATGACTGTCACTGCTAATGTCTTCTTCACCAAGACTTCACCAAAATCTCCTGGAAATTCAAAATAATTTCCCTGCTTAATGAACTTGCCTCCATAAAGTTCAACCCCAAGGGTTATTTTTAGAGTATTACTCATGAGTACTGCACAACTAGCAATGCATTAAAAACAAGCAAAATATACCACCCAAAACCGAAACAAAACAAACCGCAATTAAAAGCCCATAAAATGTGTCTAGTTACAAAACAAAGAATTAAAAGAGTGGTATAAAATCAGATGCTAAAATTCTTAGTTTGCTGTCTGGACTATTTCAAAATCCTTTCTTCTGCACTTATATAGTGCTTCCTTCTCCCACACACTTTGCAGATAAACAAAAGTCACCAAAGTCACCACATCATAAAAAGGGTCAAGGGCAAGGTGCATAAACATTTCTCCTAAGGTGTCACAGATCCATCAAGGTCAAGCTCAGGAGTTAGCTGTTCTTCATCCCGCAACCATGCGGTGAGATCTCTTTAAAACATTAACCATATCCTTTTCACCTAACAGTCACGACAATCTTGCTGCATATGATTTTTGGATGGCCAACAAAAGGAGAAACTAGAGCTGTAAAAAGAATAGGGACTTAAAATGAATTTGAGGTGTCTTCACAGATATTTCCCCAGTAACACAACGTCAGACAGATGTTTGCAATGCATTGTTCGCTGCCTTTTTTTTTGTATTTGGAGAAAACACACCCTAATTCGTAATGTTCCTACTGAGTTTATTTCTATTTCTGAGAATTCTTATTAACAGCAGGTCACTACCAGAGCGGCACAATGAAAATGAGGCAATGCTAAGAATACAGGCAAGAACGACCAAGAAATGTTAAAGTCTTGAGAATGCAGTATTTCAAACGGAAAAATTCCATACTACATAATGTTGGAGGGTAAAAACCGAGAAGCTGTTCAATTCAAAGAGGAAGTGAATAGAAAAATGAAAAAAACTGACCCTTTCATTCTGCCTTTTCACTTCTCTTACTGCTAGCAGCTTGTTCATAGTCAGAACAGCAGAATTGGAAAAACTTTAGTTAAACCTAGCATGAAATTAGAAAACATTGACTAAATATGCTTTTCTGAAAGACCTCAGTAAAAAAGCTGTAAATGCTATTTAAAATTGCTTTTAATGGTAATTTAAATTTTCTGCAAAAGCACATCATCAGCAATGGGTTCTTTGAAAAAATTAATGAAAAACGCAAATCTCTTAGGTACTCATATTTATACTTATACACATACACACACATACTTATATATGCAAAGAGTTAGAAAGGTTCCCAGAACTTTCTTGAATGCATGTCCCACAATCATTACTTTCTTGTGGGAATTTCCTAGTATGAAAAATGGCCGTGCTCACTGAATAAATTGCTTGCTACAACTTTTTCAGTTTCTAACAAGAAGCAGCATTCTACTAAATACCATTATTTAATTTTAATTTATCCTTGATTCCTGTATCAGGAGCTAAGCATTCGAACAGCTGGCAACATCTAAACAGAAGCAAATGGATAACTACTTCTGACAGAACATGACGGTCATTTCAACATAAAGTTTCCTTAGGGAAAAATAGGCTTTTCTACAAAAGGACATAATCAAATTAAATACTTGCTTCATTTCATTGTATTTCCAGGACAAATAGAAGACATAATTTGAAAGCAACAGAAAAGTGCTATGGTAATTCTTGTGTGCAAGCATGTAGAGTTTTTTTGTTTTTTTTTTTTCTGGCTGCTGTAGCCAAAAATACAAACCATTTTCCGCTGTGGTGTCAGGAAGTGTATTGCACTAAATTAATCACAAGCTACTTTACAAAAGGGACAAAAAAAATCCACTGCAAAATGAAACAAATCTCTCGTGCCTGTTTTCCATTTGCATTGTCATCACTTACCTTTAGAGGACAATGGAAGTGAGATGGGAATGTTGCTGAAATGCATTCAACAGACCCTCTGTGTGTGTGTGTGCGCCTGAGTTAGCATCTCTACTGCTCTCTGCTGTGCCTCCAGCCATTGGAAACAACAAAGTGTTATAACCTGCACACACCATAATCTTCACTTTTTGCCAGGCTCCTAGCACAGGGACACACTCCAGAAAACTAAACGCAAAAGGACATAAGACTACAAGCCAAGCTGTGTGTCTTCTAGCATTTCCCAGTCCCAGAAGGATTCTACTCGGGTAGATAAAAGTCTTTCTGTCTCGTTATAAAAGAAGAGGAAAGACAGCTCCCAAGGGAAATGGAATCATTTTAGAAAGCTTTTCCTAATAAGCCCAATAGTTCAGCACATTTGCGCAAGTGGGGAAAGCTGGGAGCACAGAGTTCAGGCGGCTCCATCCGCCATCATACAGCCACGACTCGGTTTGCTTTTATCTTTTATGTCTGGCAGTCAAAAGAAAAGCCAATTTTATTTACTGAGTAAGGGGCAAATAAACGCATGCCAATTAAAGAACAGAAATGATGTCTCTATGGTTTAGACTGGAAGTGTTTTAAAGATAAAAAAAATCTTAAACAATTCACTCAGACAAGGCTTCTGGATCTTTGTCTGTCTTCCTTTGGGCAGGATGGGCATACACTGAACTTTTTAACTCTCTCCTTTCAAACTCTCAACCCACAAACTACCCCAGTAATATTCAATATCCCTGCTTTAATAAAGTCATTTTCAAAATGCTTCTGGGAAGGCACAGTCTCAGGACCACAAGCAATAGCAATTAAACTTTATAGCTGACTTTGAAATCAGAAAGTTTACCAAAATGTTTTGAAGTCTCTTCCTCCTCCCTCCTCAGTCTCCAAAAGTACTTTTTCTCTAGGTGACCACAAGCCTGCCTTTCTCACTGTTCGCTGCTCAGGTCTTTATTAGCTCAGGACCATCTTCTTCTGATTCCTGACTCAGAAAATCTCATCATCATGTAACTCTAAGACTGTATATTAATTCTTAGCAAAAGCAGCCCAAACCACGTGCTCAAACGCTACGGATATGGGGCCAACCGTGTGGTTTTTCTCCTCACACAGTAACTTACTACCTCCCTCCACAGCAAGCCACACTTACCGATAAAATGTGGTGTAATCCACCGTTGAATGACAGCTCTGAAACTCCCACGCTTTGAGTTTCTGGCATTCCCGGTGAGCTCGGAGTTTCACCCTGACTGTCCCATGACAGAGCTCAGGCACAGGTTTTCTCTGCAGGCGGCTGCAGAATTCATTGGATTCCACGCGCCAGGATTCGGCAAAGTCATCCACGTCAAACTTAAAATTCCCGTCCCCTCCAATTAGGTCATCTCGTTTGTGCCCATTGTAATTGCCACACAGACCGCAGAGTTTGCCTTTCAGGTGCGGCGCAGCCATGACTTCTACAAAACTGTCTCCATCCCAGGAGATTTCCAAACCTAATAAAGAGATGAGACAAAAACACGCACATAAAAAGAAGAAATTGAGGATAAGAGGAAATTGAGGATAACAGACTGCGCCTTATGTTTGTGAAACAGTGTTCATGGGAACCTAAACAAACCCTTTGGCTTCTTTCTGATAGTGTCGTTAGATTTCTATATACCTCCTAGAAGTGCCTCTGGCAAGTGTAGTGTTTCTTAAATCACAGTCAATTACAACACATTCATGCCTATCCCTGTTTATTTTTTGTTCCTCCTTACTAATGAATGGGGTTATCCTAAAAAATCTGGAGCTATAACAGAACTACTCTCGACATCAAAAGAGGGCTTTTGCAAAATTTTGCAAATTGAATTTGCTAGGGCAAATTTCTATCTGATTTCACAGGAGGTCCAGAATATCAGCCATTGTCACCCATTGCACAGGTCATGGGCATACAAAGGCGTCCATGCCCCGTAAGATTCCACCAGTGACCACCTTACAAAAAACATCCTTTTCTTGACTGCAGACCCAACTCTGATCACTCATTTGGGTGAATAAAACTGTTCCAATACAAGTGCCTTATTTTGTGCGGGTAAAGACATGGCTACAAAGAGATGTCAGATGTGTAAAACTGCTGTAAGAAGGCATTCTGAATTGGATTCAAACTGTTCCTTCAAAAGGTGTTAAGTACCAGTCTTCTGAAGCTGTCTTCATAAGTCAGCAACACCGAGGAATGACGGCAGACATCTAACCTTCATCGAGTGGCTGTGATGTAAGCACTCGGCTACGATCTGTTTTACAGTAAGGTTTTGCACTTCAAAATCAAGGTTTGAATCCATTTTATCTGTCTGTACCCATCCAAAAGCTAGGTGTCTATCTCAAGTCAGCTGTCTGGGCCCTCTCTTTGATGGAGAGAAATAGGCAGCTCTGAGTCACATCATGGGTGTCTAATGCAGGGGGAATAAACTACTTTCCAAATGCCTTTCTGTTTCCAGTGATAGTCTAGAAGGCCCAGAGATCAGGTAGAGACTAAATTCTTAATTTTCACCTGGGTGATTGCAAATTAAATTAATTCCATCCTTTGAGGAATAAGTATGTATTGCATAAGGGAAAGCAATTTTGGTATCATATGGGATAAAAACAACACCAAGAACACAGCTGCTTAACTTCTACCCAAAATTGACCTTTCTTTTAATTATTTCCAATGTCTGATGAATGCTGCTACTTCACACCTCTGCAGTAACCCTGCATCTGAAGACCACAAATCATTCTGATGACATTCATTTATTCCCATAAAGTACCTGTGTGCAGCGGTTAGTTAAGGATAAACGCAGGAGGCTGCTTTTAAACAGGCTAATCTACATTTTACCCTCTTCTCCCTGCCTGGCCAAGAATACCAACAGCATCACTCTGCGGTGTAGGACCAGGGCTTCGCTCCAGCTTTCTACATTTGCTGTGTGGGCTGGCTTAGCACCACCCTTTCCTCTTGTAAATCAGTGCTTGTCACTCTGTGATCCAAATCCTGCACTGTCCTCATGTAAGTAATTAACATACCAGTGACTCAGTTCAAAGCTGGAACCCTTCCTTTAGCAACACATCCCATTGTCTCCTATGACAATTCCTACCCGTGCTGCAGAGGAGCAGGGCGAGGCTCAGATTATGGCAATAATTTATAAGGGGTGCTTTGTCGTTGGTACATGCTGTCCTGGCGCTCGTGTGGTTTACGCCATGTCACCAAGAGTTTGGGGAACAATTTACCCAGCAAGGTTGTACCGATAATTCTGCATCACCAGTCACTACAGTCTCTTGTGTTGTGTTTTCTTATCACTATAGGTTAGCAATGATAGCACAAATAGGTCCTGAGCTGACGATGCCAGTAAGCAGTTTAATATTATCTAATACAGCCAGCATGGACAGGGCCACTGTGTCCTCCTCCAACGGCACTTTGCACCCAGCCAACTGGGAAATTGTGCAAGACTACAATTGTTAACGAGGCCAGCACAGTGGCAAGGGGGAAAGCTGCTTTTTAAGCTGCTTCATTCATTATCATTGCTGGATAAATCCAAATTCCAGCTGTCTTTGCTTCTGACAATGCTGAAAAAAACAAAACAGAACACAGCTTGATTTGCAGACACCAGATTAGTATTGCCGTGCTGGCATTTAGAAAAGTCTTGCCATTAACTTATAAACTAAGATTTCTTCAGACTTGAGAACCATAAAAACTTTCTCAAAGCTTGAAGCATCAAGGTCCAAATTCTCAGACAGTTCTTTTGAGAAAATAACTCCAGTTTTTAAGGCAGTGTTCAACTTCTTCCCCAAACAATCTCCCTCAGAAGCTGCGGACTTCAAGAAAAATCACAAAAGACTGGCTAATGATTCTCTCTTAATTTTCCCTTTACAACTTTTTTTCTCAAGCTAAGACTTACCAACTTTCAGTGGAACCACTCATATTCATTACAAAAGGTGAACTTCAAAATTATCCAGAATATTTGTGTGTCCTTTGTAAGAGTTAGGGTAATCTACTTGTTACATGCTGCTCTGTGAATTCTAGGTATGCAGACAAGACTAACATAAAATTGTTATAAATTAAATCTAGAGATTCCTGCTTTGATTACTGGATTTGATTCAAGAGACTCACAGTTTAACTACTACAAAAGGCTGTACTTTCCTCTAGCTAGGTATTGTTTAATTACACTATATTCTGCTGTAATTGCTTAGATGGAAGGGTAATTTCTAGCTTTGATGAACAGCCCAAAGGTTTCTGTCCATAACAGAGTTTATTCCCTTTTGGGGTGACAAGGAAGGGTATGTACTGCTACATGCATGATCATTTTGTCAGAGCCTGATTGCACTGTGCAGTCTGTGCCTTTTTGTTTGCCCACAAGAAGAAAATTCAGTTGGTTTCTGTAAACCAACAAGAGCCATGACAGATGGGATTATGCTAAGAAGCGATGTTTGAAATGGTCTCCTCGGCAGACAGAAATTGTTTGGAAGAATTTCTTGGTGTGTATAACCCCCTTTTTTTCCCCTCCCCCAGAATGGATGAGTTTCCCATACATTTGGACAAGGACCAGAATCCAAGAGATGTGAAGCCAAAGGATGCAGCATCTGTCCCATCTGGGGATGTGCAGAAAAGGAATATTCTCTGAGTTATTTTTTAGGGCTTTCCAATTTTGCCCTTTCTTTGAAGGATGCTTAATGAATTTGTTACTTGATTTCTTAACTTGGCACACTATGTGCTCCACTGCATTTAAAAAAAAAAAAATCCTTCTGGATTTATGCACATCACACACTGGGCTCCCCATGCTGGGAACACCCATCAACTGTTCTGTGTGATTTTTCGTGGTAAGGGCACCCTCTAGAACTGCCAGACCACTCTTCTCCACAGAATTTAGTGACAATGTGGTACAGAAAATCTCAGCAAAGCGTCTTTGTGCAAAAGATTATCACAGAAGCAAC
This sequence comes from Syrrhaptes paradoxus, assembly GCA_013400615.1. Classification (NCBI taxonomy): domain Eukaryota; kingdom Metazoa; phylum Chordata; class Aves; order Pterocliformes; family Pteroclidae; genus Syrrhaptes; species Syrrhaptes paradoxus. The sequence continues at coordinate 113,104 of VZTO01008824.1, read as the reverse complement.
AACAACAAAAAAAATGCTTCTGCACTAGAGGGACAGATAAGTAACATCAGCTCTGTGACCCTCTGCTCTCTAGTCTTAACATGCAAATTTTAGAGAAGGACTCAACACCATCCCAACCACACTCATGACAAAGTACCTGCAAGTGCAGGGTGCCAGAATTGCTGCTGCATGGCATCCAGGGCTTACAGCTGGTGAGGAATTTAGCAACAAAACAGGTTTTCACTGCAAAATGCCAATTCATCAGAACTGAAATGCTCCAGGGAGACATATCGGATTCAGTGAACTTCCAACACAGCACAGGCTCCAAGCTGGTTTCCTGCCAGCTCGCCTGGTGGGCTGCCTGGAAGCCTGGACTCTCGAGGTATGCAATTCCAGGACAGCCCTGCCATGCAGATTGCCCTGTAGCCAGGGACCACAAAGCTTCCTGAAGCTTTGGGCTCCCTTATTTTATCCAGGGCTCAGCTCCCAGCTCTGCAAAAGGAAAATCAAAAGCCGTGGGAATGCTGTCTGAGCCGTAAGCACCAGAGCCTGCACTTCCCAGCCCAATTTTTCTTTGAATTTTTCTTCTAGTGGAGTGGTTTTGCTTATTTTTCATTACTTCCACCCTTCCCTCTTTTTTTTTTCACCCTACACTGGGAAAGCATATATTTTTTAAAAAATCCATTATTTGTTCTGAAACAGAGAAAATTCTGCAATTTTTGCTCCCTAGCACTCGGAATTTCCTGTGGAACAAGGAGTTTGTCTTTAAACCAGTTCTACTCAGCACATTCCTCTTCTCTACAGCCTCTCTGCTTCTTGTCCTCTCCCAGCAAAATGGAGCCATGCCGTTCTGCTGCTTTCCAGCCCTTACGTGCTGAGGAAAGGAGGACTTGGCCCATGGTGCTGCATTCAGCAAGAGAAACCTGATCCTGCTCCGTTAAGGGGAGGAATTATTTAGGCTATAATTTGCAGTGATTACACACTGTTTGGTATGTTGTCATATGCCATGTTTGCACTCCCCCTGCCAACACATGGACAAGGATGTGTGTAGTCATTTATTAGGCTCGCACCAGAGACAAATGGAATAGCAGCAGGATTAGCTGTCATTCATCTTCGATTGAAAACCTTTCCTTGGCCTGTGGTTGGCTAATGAAATCCACACTGCCAGAATTCAGAGCCTTCAGCTGGCTGCAAGAGAAACCCTCAAGATGCTTTTAATTAGAAGTTGTGAATAATGGTCAACTTGTGTGCATTTTACAGACAGCCACAAAAATCTGCATTGCCACTTGGAAGAATGAGCCCCAGAGCTGGGATCCACATTATGCAGACTTACATTTCCAGGGGCTATATGAACAGGTGTAGAAATTCTCAGCTCAACAGTGGGTGCTAGTTTTCCCCCTTGGAAAAAAAATGATGCTAGATAATGTGTATGACCATGCATCCCCCCTGTGACCATATCGCTTCATAAGAAAGATTGGTTTCACTGCCTTCACATGGCATTTAATTGAATTAACAGTAAATAGTATTCTCACTCAAACAGTACTTCACTGTGTAAGTGAAATCCCTAAGGACTAAAGTAGTACCTAACACATGCTAATGAGAAAGTTTTAAACTTCCCCTCAGGATTTATCTATGCAAGGATACTATAGCTTCAGAACAGTTTATCAAAACCAACGTAAGTCCTCTGGCTTAGCATTTTGACAATTAATACTATTTTCTAGGACTCAGAGGACCTGAGAGTCTACTATCTTGCCTTCCTGTTTCTACAAATAAGGTACCAGATTCTCTGAAGTTTCTGATATCCTTTTGCTTCTAGTACTGTGGACTCTGTTCCTCGCAGACAAACTCTTACTTGAGCACAAAGCAACCGTGAGAATATGGCACTGAAGACCAAATTAGGCCTTGGTTTTTAAACCAGGCCTTGCTGGGTAGCCCCAGGGAGATGTTTCCATAATTTGACAGCTTATACTCATTCAAGCTATTAGTAACTATGATTTTATATAATTGCTGACTTATAATGTTGCTGCAACTGGAAAAAAAAAAGTCATGTTTAAGAACTCATCTCTCCGCTCTTATCTATAAGAATCAAACAATGACCCTGCATAATCCACTCTTAAGTTACTGGAAGTGAAAATCATGGCACATTTGTCTATGCAGGCAGTTAATTGTCAGCTGCAGAATAGAACAGTTTAGCAAATGCTCTGCAAAGTCTTCAGACTCATAGCTGGGACCTCTGACTGCTTGTGGGCTGCAGGGGTTTTGAAAGAACTTTGGGTTCTTTAAGTCTCTAAAGAGTTACCACTATAATGCTTTTTTACTGACTGCTGTTCATGTTGCACTGGAGAAGTCCTTCAGGGAGAACACAAACACACACAGCCCTACCTGCTTTGGTTGTCACTTTCAGCAAATAACCATCCAAATCGATCTGAAATTGTGGTGTCTCACATGGTAGTGAGATGCGGGTCCCATTCCACTTCACGTTGAGGTGCTGCTGGAGGCTGATAGTGCTTCTGCCCAACACAAGGTCCACTGACTTTGTCCAGGAGAAAGAACGGGTCCGACGGGCATCGTTTTTTACCAGCACCTGGAAGGGCGAGTCAGAGGAGGAGCAGTCTTTCGTCAAAACGTACTGACATGTTCCCTGAAAGTTAAATGTCCGTCCGTCAAAAGTGTTGTAGTGAGGGTCTCCAAATACAGTGCAAACTCCAGGCTCTGCAGGTGAGTGAGAAACAAAAGCGCCATATCAGGATCAATCCAAGTCTGAGAAAAGCAGTTGATAAGAACCTAGAGGATGCTGCTCTCACCTAATCTGTCAGATTTACCTGACACCCACTAAGAACATGTATTTTTGAAAAGCAGAGGTTTCATGGCTGTAGTAAAAGTCTTTCCCAAAGCAGGTGGGAACCAAAGGCCAACTGATTCTTGGGGCAGCACAGGAAGGCTAATCTGTAGCTAGGAAACAAAGACGCATCTTCCAATCTACATATTTGTCCCTTAAACACAACATACCACCTGAACAGTTTAGGTTATTGCAATACCTATGAAATTTTTCAAATTATTTAATTTCCAGAAAACACATAATCTCAGAGTAGGCAGAGCCCTGGCCTTGCAGAGCCCACATATCTCTGGAGATGTGTGATGGGAGCCTTTCTACCTAGCTGCAGCTTTCCAAACATGAAATGTCTTATCTAAGCAATTCATCCTTTCTCCCTCTCACTGACAGTGAGAAACAGACGTGACTAGAAAGTCTTTCACCTCACCAGTCTTAGACATCTCTTTTAATACAAGGGGAATTACTCTCTGGAGGAGTCTGTCTCTCTGCTGCCAGCTCTGGGAGCACAAACAAGTATCTAAGGCCACGGGCATTCCTCTCAGACAGTTAAATTCCCCTGTGAGGAGCTTCCACCCTTCAGTTGTGTTGTAGGAGCAAATCCTAATTCAGTAACCGAAGGAGAATTCAAAACGTCACATATATATTTTTGAAACTAATTTTAAAGTCCTGAGTTAGGTGAGGATGATCCCCTGAAATTAAAAGCCACATTTATAAATACTGTACACTTACAAACTAAGTATATTTATGGGGTTTTTTACCAAAACATCTCTAGAACCAGCATCTTTATCCAGTGTTACAAGCTATTATACATGTTGTTTATACACAACTGACTTGTAGTAGTTAGTTATTGTTATCATGCTACCAACTCAAAGTCAATAGTCCATGATTAACATGATACAATGACTACCTAAGGGCATGGTATCTCTACCAATCATTTGCATCATTACAAATGGAGGGAGATTTCTTATTGATGTTTGCAGCCATATGCTGGTCAGAGAAGCCGCCGCTCAAAGGCAGAACATTTCCACGCTCATGTCAATGATGCAGTTACCCAGCAATTGACTGAATTGCCTTGCAATCAAAGAGAGCACCAAATTTATTTGCATTGCAGCCTTCTGGTATAACAATAGGTCCTAACCACATCTCCTTGCTGCTGTTCCTGGAAGAAGGAGCCTCAAGGCAGAGAAATGCCCGCTGCTAGTGCCAGCTGGATATCTATGGGCTGAGGCTGCTTTTGAAAGATGATGCCTATTTTGGGGGGAAGCTTGGTGCAGTAACAAATTAGAACTTAGCAATCAGAGAGCTGTGAACAGCATCAATCAAAAAAAAAAAACAAAACAAAAGAACAAAAAAAACCCCAACCAACCAAAACCCAACACAGGAGGGGAGAGTAACAGGCAATGCAATGTATTCACTTAAAAATTATCCAACTAACAATGGCTCGCCTGAAAAGGCAGCTAACAAAAGGCAAATTCAAACCTACAAAAATGAAGGAGACATGGATGTTATGGAGAAGAGGCAGGGAATTCCTTCGATGGAGTGCAATGCAGCTCTGACTAAGCAATACACCTTTCCCAGAAGAGTTTTTCAGCCTAGGCAGAGTGGTATGCTAGAGCAGCTAGAATGTTTCTGGCATTTTTCTAGCTGCAGTTAACAAGCATCTAAGGATACGTACATGTAGACACAGAAAATGGGGCTGAAGGGGACCCCAGGAAACATTACCTTTCCTTCTCCAGCTCTAACGCAGGATCGCCTGTACCTATGTTATTCCTGACAGGTGTTTATCTAACCTGCTCTTAAAAAGCAGTAGTAACAGCAACTCCACTGCTGCCTCCAGCAATCTGTTGTAGGACTCAGCTGTCCTTACTGCAAGTAAAATCTTCCTAAATTCTGACCTCAGTCTCCCTGAGCACATGGTGCAGTGCCATCACAGAGCTAGGACCTGGGAGATTTGGACTTCACCCCTAACTTCCCACATGCATGCTTCTTGAGCTAAGCCATTAACTAGTCTTGGCATCATTATTATGCCTCTTTACTATGTCTGGCAACTAGGGACCGAAATTTTGATTTCTCAAGGACATAACGTCGACAGTACCACTAGAAGTCAAAATGAACCACATCTGATCAACACCTTTGGAAATCAGGCCGAAAGGAATTTAAAGCAAAGCCTGAAAACCGAGACACTTAGATAAGAGAGTGCTCTTAAAAACTTCAATTTCTGCAAGTCTTATTGATACCAATGAGGATATCGATAACCATCCATGAAAAGATTAACTGTTCTGCATAAATTGGCAGGAACCATATAGTTGTTAACTATAACGCAATTTTTCCAATGGTAAAAAAATCCACAGAATTTATATGGAGACCAACTGACTTTACTGACTTTATCTGCATGATGAATATTAAGATACATTTTATTACCTGCTCGAATTCTATTTTATGTTTTCAGGCTTTAATTTTTCTTTAAACATAATGACAAGACGAAAACCAGGAAACGATCAACAAAAAAATCAGACCAAACATTAGTGAAGATTTCAAAGGAGAGAATTGGTCTTCGTCTGCGTTTCTAGAGGCCAAGAATGTGGACATGTTATACACGTTATTAACTAACGTATCTGGAGGGGGAGGCTGGTTCTTCACCTAAGTAAGTGGCTAAGAGGCAAGACAGAAAAGGAACAAACATAATTTAGAGATGTGCAAGTAAAATTGACAGTACCAATGGGATCCAAAGGAAATATTTATTTTTAATTTCTAATGTGTTATGCAGAGTAATGTTGTTTTATGTTATGTTACATAGTGTCATGTCATATGTCAACTTGATGCAGTGCAGTTAAAATAAAAAAGAATGTATTTTGGACCGGATAGCTGAATGCCTGATCCAAATTTCTCTGTTTTCTTTAATAACCAAGGAAATGGGGGAGGGAAAATCTACCTTAAAACAGCCTGAATAATTGATTCTCTGATATCACTGTGTAAAACATTCTTCAAAGGTTTGCTAAAATCGTGGGGCTTAAAAAAAAAATCCACACCCTGCAAGAGTGTGTGCGATAACTCAGGCACTGCCAGTAAGAAGAACTGTTTGGCCTAGAAATAAACACTAAATACTGGGTGTAACAAGACTGCAAAAGATAGGCAACATGAAAAGAGTTCCTGCCATTTTTAGGTTTTGGATTGTTGTTTATTTCCTTTTTGGAGAGCTTCAATCACATCATATTTTATGGTTTGCTTTTTTTTTTTTCCCTTCTGAATCAAAACAGTCTTTCTGCTTGTCTGGTTTTGAAATCTATTGGAAGCACCAGTTCTCTAGTTAGGATCCTGTGTGACTTGCTGCTCTGTTGGGACATAACGGATGGAAAGGTGATGCTGCATCACCAAAGCTACGTTCCCCAATGCTGGAGCATGAATTTTGCTAGCTTGTGCTAACAAGGCATAGGGTCATGGGTGAAGATCCTTCCCTTTTTTCCTACAGTAAATTGTTCCCAGCTTATTACAGATACTCCTTGTCTTTATCAGCTGTCTAGAGCAGAGAGAGAAAATGGCAATTACATACGATAATTCCCTTTAAAACTCTGCCAGCCTGCAACTATTTTCAGCTTAGGGACTTTCTGAGCTAGACATGGTTTCTCTTTATTTAGTAACCTTTAATAGACTTATTTTCCGTGAATTTGTCCAGTCTCTTCTTGAATCCAAAAATGCTTTTAGCATTTACAGCATCCTTGGGCAAAGCGCATGAAAAACCACTGCCTCTTGCTTGTTTTGAACCTGGCATTCATGATCTTTGATTACTTTTTTTGCTCACCTACACATGCACATGAAGGCAAATGTACTCATTCCCTCTCTGTCCCTGAAAAACACTGATTTTTCCAAGGAGGGCACCAGAGCTATGTTCAGGAGGCTGTGGTTTTCAAAGCACCTTAGGTGCTCAAGTCTGACTAAACATTATTGGGAGCTGGCTGCAAACACCTCTAAACCTCTTTTGGAAATCCTGCATTTAGGCTCCCAAATCAGTATTCAAAACTTCTGGCTTTTGTAAAAGCTTCTCGGAGCTCAGCAGATTTCACATTTGTTTTTTAAGCAACTAAATGTGGACTTCTACGCTTTTACATTTGATAGGCTTAAACTACACGTGTGATTCATACGGTTTGCTCAGCTCCCACCTCAGGCTCTACAGCTTACTTGCCAACTAATAATAATAGTATTTAGGTGCTAAAGTGAATACTATAGAACTCCTGGCACGCTTTCCTTGCATTTACAAATCATGCGCCCATTTCAAATCCAATAGTGACTTCCATTAGAAAAGGCAATGGGGAAGGTAACCGTGGGCAAGGAGCACCATTTGGGAAAATACATTTATCTGTACAAAAAAACTGAAGCTGAAAAAGCAACAGCAAGGAAAAGAACAGTTTAGCATTCCCTGAGATTTAACATACTCTTAATAAGGAAAAAAAA